>JAUJYZ010001230.1:0-127500 GCA_033675265.1 Actinostola sp. cb2023 | reverse complement strand
GAGGGGGCTTATAAACGTAGGCTTATAAGCGGCAGTTTACGGCCGTATACAAGCGTAAAAAGAGAGGACATATTATTTGGGCCATCGTGCCCGCTGTGGCAGACTAGAGTGAGCACATGCTCTAGCATGGTTTGGTTTCGAATGTCATCTCATCGCTCTAGAATGTATTCATTACTACAGAAAAAGGCGATGACAGTTCGATTTTCCGGCTTTATTACTCGATGAGCGTAGCCCGATCGAGTTATAAAATGGGCTATGTTATTTGTCGTCGTCGTTGTAAGGAAAGGTTACAAAGCTGTCGTTTGTTCGCAACACCGCTGGACGGCTCAATGACTCCGACGACGCGACGAACAAGCCGAATGTAGTGCGAATGAGAGCGAATGTAGTGCGAATGAGAACGAATGTAAATATGCTTACGTATACGCATGTCCTTGCACGCTCGATTGGTCTTCGGTCGAGCACATGCTTTGAGATCTTGATGAGGAAATATTGTGTAAGTTGTAAAGCCATGAATGCTGCCAAGTCTAATACGCTCACTCCACATACAAACGCACACGACGTTCGCAGTAGATCCACGTAACAGATAATAATAATAATAATAATAATAATAATACTTCACAGAATATACAGATCTCAGTTTATTTATTATACAGCTCTGTAACTGTAGTCTTGTTGTATGTAAGTGATAGACGTGATTGTGAACGGAGTCGTGACCCCAGTAGACTCAGTAGATTGTAGATTACCAGACGTTACCGTACGAACGCTGAAACGTCTAACAGAAATCTGAAAGCTTTCGTCTATGATCGTATTCGTAAAAACACCATGTACACCAGTCATATCAACGAACATATGGAAGTCATGGTGAGAATCATGTCTTACGTAAATCGAAGAAAGAACGGGTTTGTAAACAAATTTATTTATGACATTAAGTAACGCTCCTGATAAGAACTGTAGCAAGAACAATAGGCCCGCGGCAACGGGAGCCGTTAGTAAAATCCGATGTCGAAGTGATAATTAAATTTTAGAAACCAATTTCATTGGCTTAGAGCTGTAAAGCGCCAAATTCAAATGGCTTTTCGAAAAGAACAAAATATTTACAGCAATCCAAATATCAAGACTTTGTCAGAATCTTTGCAATTGAATTATCCATTGTATTATATGTTTCTATGGGATTTGTATGTGGGGAAGTTCACTTTTCGGAGTTGTTTACTGCGCTGAATGGGAATGCCGAGATCTGGCTACAATCGTAGATGACATTAATGACTGAAAATGTCGTGCTATTGGAGCGGCATAAGACATGCTGACAAATGAAGTCCCTGACGTTATAAAGGCGAAGCGTTGTATACACAGAATACGTAAAGGATACAAGAAAACTAACAAAATGCGAACAACGTACTAAGTATGTAGGTTAACTTTTGTCGAAGTAGATCGAACTTCAAACAACATTTCCTGCCGATTTATAATAAAGCGAACACAATTACAGAATCTGTCAACAGGCAATCAATATTTGCCGGGAAATGCTACCTCGAGCGCGCATTATTCTACCGACAACAAAACAATAACAAAATGTATGTTCAAAGTTTAGTTCTTCAAAGAGTTAGTTCGTCATTGGCCATGGCGACAGTGTCCAGGATATCAAAATCCGCGTGTATCAGTTTCTAGTTGGATTTCTCCATTCCCAAGGGGGGAACATTCTTAGCGACGGAGCATTTGCATCACTTTATAATTCCAGCCTACGAAATTCTCATTGCACAGAAGATACCCTCAAGATGAATAAATGGCCAAACAAGCAATTATCGAGAACCAAGGGCCGGTCTTTGTGCTTTGCTTCATGTAAGGGCTATTTGATATCAGAATTTATCACCTTGTGATTTTGTTCATGTACCAGCAGGCAAAGGTCAACACGTACGCGTTCGCTCGATCTCGGCTTCAGCGCAACTCTAGCTAACTCAGCTCGAATACATCTACATCTATGTAGACTATGTTCGACTGATCAGTAGCAGTGACTAGAATTGACTAAAAGAGGCCAAAAGATCGACAAAACCAGGTAAAAGTTCTCGATTTACAAAGACGAGAAAAGCATGGCGTCGCAGCGGAATGAGTGGAATGTCCATGTGGCTGTACGCCGAACACACTTCGATTGGTTCCCCACATACGATTCCCACGGAAATCGGCCGAATGATGGTTTGGACAATGAACTCGTGGAATATCATTAAAAATCGGAATAAATCGGAACTTTTACGGGAAATAATCGGGAAAAAGCATTTTTGACCAATCAGAGGGCCGTATTTAATTGAATAATTGGATTAAAATAAGCTCTTACTGCGCAGCCGTTGCCGTAGAGCGCTACAGTTCTTATCAGGAGCGTTACTTAAGTAAATTAAATGGAATACAATAAATTACAGACACAAGCCTAGTCAGCCTAGTAAATATATTCATCATTGTATACTTGTAATTTACCACTGTCTGTTTACAAGACTCAGAACCATAATGTAACTCACGGTTCTTCTATGTCAGTTTACAACATTTTACGGCAACTTGTTTTATGCAGGCCCATCGAGTGCGCGCTATGGAGCGTCTAGTTTTACTTAGTCTAGTTTTACCTTACCCGTATGTAATCAATAGGTATCGTACCCACAGAAAATACCCGGGTGCGTCCGCTGGGCAGATTAGCCCGGCGAGTAAAATGTACATTTTAAGGTTGACCTTAATTTGTTCTGTTTCTGCTTTCAGTATGTACAAGTTCACGTACCTGTTACCGTTGTTGCAGCTGGAGTTGCTGGTGGTGTTGTTGCTGGTGCTACGATAAAAAGCAAAGCAAGTTCAATAATTACATTGACTCTATTCATATTACAAACGTATATTTGAAGGTTGTGCTGTTTCTGCTTTCAGTTTGAACAAGTTCAGTAGTAGGTGGTGGACAGTTCGGGCGCATTTTACGGTTTGAGATAGCCGCCTTCGTTACTTTTTTTTTACGATAATTCACAGAATAAATATTTTCTTGAGTTTGCTACCTTTGTTACTTTTCTTAGTTTTTTTGAGTTAGCCACCTTCATTACTTTTCTTAGTTTTTCATTATTTCTATAAGTCAGATTCACAAGGTCAAATTCTTGGAAAAAGGGTGTGGCACATTCCAATCTAGGGCGTGGCACATTCCTAGAAAAAAAGGTTAAATTCTCAGAAAAATCCCAAGGTCAAATTATTGGAAAAGAACGTGGAACATTATAGTGCGTTCATGAAAATATAAAATAGAATATAGAAATAAAATAATAAAGTTTTTCAGTTTGCGTTCAAAAATGATTTTAAGAAAGGATATAAAGAGATAACACTATATAATGATATAGAAATGTCAGAAATGCGTTCAAAACCATATAAGGATATATTACTATATAATAATATAGAAATGTCAAATAATATCATGGATCAACCAATACCTGAAATTAATACAGCAATTCTAAAACCGGTTAAATCACAACCACAATCGTTGAAACAACTAGCCGGAAATATGGTTAGCTCTGTTCAAAAACAGTTGAATAAATTCTCAGATTGGATAATATCTTATGTTCCAGCAGAGATTAAGAAATCAATTAATTCACATATTGAAGCCTTGAAAAAGGAAGTTAATAATATATATGACGATATCAAGACACCAACAACTAAAGCTCAAAATAAAGAGACATCAAAAATTCCAAGGAAAGAGTCAGCATTGAAAGGTTTTCTCAAATCATATAGAATAAAAGGAAGTGATAAGATAGACTCAAAAACCTTTCTAGAAAACAACAAACAGGATGTTATTAATCTATTAGAAACACAAGAAAAACCAATCAAAATGAAGTTTCTATTAGAGTGTGAATTTTATAAAATGGAAAATAAAGAGGAAGTTTACACATATAGTTATTTTCACTTAAAAATATAAATAATCATAGAAGCAACTAATTTAGATGAGGTTTACGATCAGTGTAAGGAGCAGATTTTGGAGAGGGTGAGTAGTTTTCAAAACAAAGGTTCAGGATGGATTTTCAAAAATATTATTAATTTTGATATTCATATTGATAAGTATCAACCACTAGCAGCCAAATCTTATATTGAGCTTCCACAAATTCTAAAAAGGAAAGAAGCAATAGTTAACCAAAAAAACAATGATAATCTATGTTTCAAATGGGCTGTTACAGTATCTGTTTTTACACCGAAGAAAGATCCAAACAGAATCTCCAAAGTTCTGAAAACAAACGCTGGAAAATTAAACTGGGATGGACTTGAGTTTCCCGTACAGCTTGATAAGATTAAAATCTTTGAAAAGAACAATCCTATTTATGGAATCAATGTCTATGGTTATAAAAATGAAAATATTTACCCCATTAGAATTAGTGGAAACAGTAGTAGAGAACAAACAATCAACCTTCTAATGATATCAGATGATAAGACCAACCACTATTGTTGGATTAAGAATATGTCTAGACTTTTATGCTCACAGACTACAAAGCATGATGGAAAAAGATACTACTGTGAACGATGTTTGAACTCTTTCAGAACACAGAAATCATTAGATAAACATTCTGAATATTGTAAGAACCACGATGCTGTTAAGTAACATTACCCAAAAAAGGTACTATGCTGAAGTTTAAGAATTTTAATAATTCTATGAGAGTGCCATTTGTTATTTATGCAGATTTTGAATGCTTCACCGAATCATTAGCATCTTGTAGTCCAGATGAAAGTATGTCATATACTGAAAAATATCAAAAGCATAAACCATCAGGATACTGCTACCTAGTTAAATCTTATGATAACAAATTATTTAAACCTAAAATATTTACATATACAGCTAAAAGTGAGGATGAGGATATTGGGAAACTCTTTGTAAGCTCGATAGAAGAAACAGTAAAATCTCTTTATTCAAGGTTCAACTATAACAAGAAGGTTAAAATGACTGATAATGATAATGAAAACTATAGGAAAGCAACACACTGTCATATATGTGAGAATAAACTCGGTAAAGATAAGGTATTAGATCACGACCACCTTACAGGAAAATACCGTGGAGCAGCGCACAATGATTGTAATTTGAACTATAAAATTCCTAAACACATCCCAGTTATATTTCATAATCTAGCAGGGTATGACGCACATCTATTCATAAAGAACTTGGGGGTAACCAACGGTAAAATTGATTGTATCCCTAACAACGAGGAAAAATACATTTCATTCAAGAAAGAGATTATAGTGGACACATTTACTAACAAGGATGGAAAACTGTGTAATGTGAAACGTGAGATACGGTTCATAGACAGCTTCAAATTCATGTCAGCCAGTTTAGATTCTCTAGTTGGAAATCTTAAAAAAGAACAGTTTAAAAATATGAACACATTCTATAGTGGAAAGAAGTTAGACTTATTATTAAGAAAAGGAGTGTATCCATATGATTATGTCAACTCACTAGGTAAATTAAGAGAAAAATATTTACCTCCAAAAGAACAGTTCTATTCAAAGTTAAATAATACAAATATTTCAGATGAAGATTATAATCATGCTCAAGAAGTTTGGAAAACATTTAGAATAAATACAATGTATGAATACCACAACCTTTATCTTAAGAGTGATGTTATTCTACTTGCAGATGTATTTGAAACCTTTAGAGATGTTTGTATGAAGCATTATAATCTTGACCCATGTTGGTATTATACAGCACCAGGTCTTAGTTGGGATGCTATGCTAAGGGTAACTAAAATTAATCTAGAACTTCTGTCTGATGCAGATATGATTCTTATGGTGGAAAAAGGAATACGAGGTGGTATCTCCATGATAAGTAAACGTTATGCTAAGGCTAATAATAAATATATGAATGAGTATAATAAAAAGGAAAAGTCAACATTTATAAATATCTTGATGCAAATAATCTATACGGTTGGGCTATGTCAGAAGCACTTCCCACACATGATTTCAAGTGGATGAATAAGAAAGAGTTACAGAACTGGAAAAAGCATCCATGTATATTAGAGGTTGATCTAGAGTACCCCATAAGACTACATAAACTACACAACGAGTATCCACTAGCTCCAGAACGGGTGGTTATAAATAAGATTGAGAAACTTCTTCCAAATCTAAATGATAAGAAAAACTATGTAATACATCACAAGAGTTTGAAACTATATATGAGCCTCGGGTTGAAGATAACAAAGATTCACAAAGGTATCACATTCAAAGAGTCAGACTGGTTGAAGAAATACATTACTCTTAACACAGACCTTAGAACTAAAGCTACAAATGATTTTGAGAAAGACTTCTTCAAGCTTCTTAATAATAGTGTATATGGTAAGACGATGGAAAACATTAGGAACCGTCAAGATATTAAATTAGTAACAAATGAAAAAAACACAAGCAGGTAAATTAGTGTCACAACCGAACTATAAAAGAAGGACAATATTCTCAGAGCATCTAGCAGCTATACATATGACAAAAACAGAACTTCTCTTCAATAAACCAATCTACCTAGGGATGTGTATACTTGATCTTAGTAAAACATTAATGTATGACTTTCATTATAACTATATCAAACCAAAATATGATAACAAAGCACAACTATTATTTACTGATACAGACAGTCTGATGTATGAGATTGAAACAGATGATTTCTATAAAGATATTGAAAAAGATATTGAGACAAGATTCGACACGAGTGCTTATCAGAAAGATCATGGGGGTATTAAAAAGTTTGTTAATAAAAAGGTTATAGGAATGATGAAAGATGAAACAGCTGGTGAAGAGATAACTGAATTTGTAGGTCTTAGAGCTAAGCTGTATGCATATAAAATAGATGAAAAAGAGAGCAAACGATGTAAGGGTGTTAAAAGGTTAGTAGTAAAAAATGAGATCACATTTGGGACGACTATAAAAAATGTCTATTCGATGGTCAAAAAGTCATAAGAAAGATGAATGTTATAAGAAGTCACAAACATCAAATTTATACCGAAACTGTAAACAAAATCGCACTTTCAAGAGATGATGACAAACGAAATATTCAAGCAGATAATATTTATACCCTAGCATATGGTGGTTATAAAAATATTAATGAAATCAAACAATGGAATCAAACAATGGAATCAAACAATGGAATCAAACAATGGAATCAAACAATGGAATCAAACAATGGAATCAAACAATGGAATCAAACAATGGAATCAAACAATGGAATCAAACAATGAAAAACAAACAATGAAATCCAAAAGATGATAACAAAAGTTATTAAACAGTATCAGGTGGTAACTGAGTATCTTCAGGAACAGCTTGTAATTCCTCTCTAACAAAATTACGTTTTGGGGCCCCTTCAGAGAGGTAATATAATACAGGTTGATCAGATGATACTATTGCCCGCGATATATCATAAATATCCATTGACCATAAAGGATCAGTGGCACGTCTTTTTTCACCACCTTCCTGTTCACCAGGAGCATATAAATATCTAACTTTCACACCTGCTGGTAGTCTTTCTTCTTTTAATCCAACAGGTCTTTTATAAACAACCTCTTTGGTATCAACCCATTACCAGAAATTACGGACATCTGACGTCACGGTATTAGTTTTCAGTACGATCGACATTTCAAAATGGCCGCTCAACAACACAAAGAAATGTATGGGACTTCAAACATAATTTGAAATTTTGACATTTATACTGCTTCGAATTTTAGGTGCCGACCTCCAGATGTAAAATATAGTCTTTATAACATATTATGTGAACATTTTTGCATCGTTTAATTCATTCTACTGGCCGCAAAATAGATCCAAAACAACAACGAATATTGACAATACATGCTCCTTAATTCGAGCGAAAAAGTTTTACCTGCATTACTTTCCGAGCTTTAAACTTTCGATGATTGCATGGATCCATCGGTGCCGACATCTGAAACATTGCCTCAACTCACAGTAAGTCTAAATCCGTCAAAATGATATGATTTCCATGATATAAAAGGCCGCAAACCACAAGTGAAAAAGCACTATTTCTCGGAGGCCTTGAGCAAACATCTGAGCTGTTGAATGTCCTGAATTCACCAAGAAATCACCCAAAATATAGCAATTTTCGCCGTTTGATTCGGCCATTTTACAAGAACTTAGTAGCCTGGTAGTTTTATGTGTGATACTGCTGTTCAAAGAAAAGAAAGTGAAGGCTCCTAAAAGCGGGAAATTCAAACTCATAGTTCATGGATTGGGTTTCCTGTGGGTTTTTTTTAATTTCGAAGTGCCAAGAGTGAGTCGTTCGTACTCTGTGCCGAGCGTAAGCAAGCTCTTCAATATTACATCTATCAACCACAACACAAGCGCTTGGTATTTCTAAACAAACTTAGAGTAGTTTGGTTTTGATAAATTGATTTATTTTGATATAAATTCGAGGAGAATTTCGGACTGCCAGTAGACCGCTGGTCATAATATCGCGGGAGTAAAATGTCCGTAATTTCTGGTAATGCGATTTTAACTTTATCGATTCACTAGGTGTGTCTCTGGTAATTATCTTTACACCACTGTTAATAGATTTTATAACAGCAGGTAGTCTCTGCACCCATTGACGGGATCTTTCATCTTCTAACATTTCATGAGCATATTGATGACTGAATAACTTTTCAGCTATAGTTCGATTAGCACGCTCGACTAGTGATTGTGCTCTATGATTTCCAGCTTCAGATCTCTGTATGGTGATATCTTTTTTATTTAATATCTTTGTTACTTCTCCCATAAATTCTTTACCAGGATCAACCATTATTGTTTCTGGCCATTTTAAACGTCGAGAATATATTTTATTGAAAGCTGTAGATACTTCTGTTGAATACTTAGACGTCAAGGGTTCAGCATCTGTATACCTACTAGCTACATCAACTACTACTAAGACATATTTGTATGTCCTTCTTTTTACAGTATCATGAGGTAGAAATAATAAGTCTGCCTGATGTATTTTATTTGGTTTTGTTACATTCCAATGATACCTAGGAATATAGTTTGGAGGTGGTAAATATATCTGCCATAATGCTTGTTTCTCAAGCCGGCTTCTTTGTGATATCTTTATTAATATTAGTAGCATCAGATAGGTTATTTATTGCATCATATCCTTTCCAATAACCTTGAGGGCTATAGTAAGTCTTTGATAGTTTCTTATCCATATTATATATAAATATATAATCTTTTATAAGGGTATATAAATGACACAAACAATTCCAGAAAAATTAGATATAAATAGGGTTTATAAACAGCCTTATGGTTTGAAGGCTGAAAAAACACTCCATCGTGTGACGTTCAACCCAAGTACTGCTAATCCCGGAGAGACATTGTATATTCACATACCAAAGTTGTCTGATAACGTTGTATACGTCCCAGGGTCTATAGCATTGATTTTCAAACTAAATTTAGCTGTCACAGGTCATGTAAATAATACAGTTGTTAATAATTTGGGGAGAGCTCTAAAGTCGCATGTTCGGGTTTTGTATGGAGGGGAGACTCTACAAGATACTCATCGTATTGGATTGTATGAAACGTATAAAGATCTCTATTGATCGAAAAGTGAACGGGAGAATATGTTGAGGGAGGGTATTTCATCAGTTAATATGCGAAAGCTTAGAACAGCTGCAGGTGATAAATTGTCTACAGATGCAAAGGAGGTAGCTCTGGCAGCTGTTTATGGAGATAAATATAGAATGTCAATCAATCACCCTATTTTAGATAGTCATGGCGCGTTTTATGCAAAAGGACTCTCTCATAATCTGTCATTTGAGATTACACTTCCCCAAAGCGGAGAAGTTGCAATAACATCTGATATAACTAAAGCATATAATTACGGTCTTTCAAATATCGAACTTGAATATGAGTGTATTGCTAGTGATTATATTGCACGTGAAGCTCTATCAGCATATCAGGTTGGCAAAGGGTTCTATTATGAAAACATTCTTCTCCATAAGACATTCACGATTAATAAAGCCACTGACAGTGTGATTAATGAACATGTTAATATTCCAAGGCGATCGATGAGTGGTATTTTAATGTTGTTTACTGATGTATATACTGTAGGTGATAGAGATAGTGAAAAGTTTGTATCTCCTAGTATCACACAAGTCAATATCAACGTTGACGGAATGCCAAATAAATTATTCGGTAAAGGTATGGTACCTACTGATTTTTGGAATTCGATTAGATCAAGATTTGGTGAGACTGATAATATTCTGCCTAAATATTTTTATTCAGATAAATTTGCCTTATGGATTGATTTGAGAACTTACCCAGATAATGGTATTCATGGTAATGGTTTGGTTTTGAATAGCACAAAAGACGGTGTTAAACTTGAGATGAAGAGAAAAACCGGCGGATCAGGAACCATCAATTGTTATATGTTTGTCATTGCCGATGCTTTGATGGAAATTCAAGATAGCAATTTGAAATCGATTCTGTATTAAAGTATTATTTACTAATATATATATGGAAGAATTGAAAGGTAAGACACCATTTCACTGTATTATAACAGGACCAACGAATTGTGGAAAGACAAAATATTTAGTTGATATACTAAGAGGGGTATATAGAAATGTTTTTGAATATATAGTTCTAATATGTCCAACCTATTCGAAAAATAAAACATATGAGGGGTTTGCTCAGAATGATAATAGGTTTATTGTTCTATCACCAGAATCAGATGATGTGGATGAGATAAATGATTTACTTTCCTGTTGCCAAACAGTATTCTCTGGCACGAACACATTAATAATATTAGACGATTGCGCATTTTCAAAGGATCTCAAACAAAGATCAAAGAAGTTTATTAAATTAGCATTCAGTGGGAGGCATGAAGGATTATCCCTATGGGTATTAACTCAACAATTATCAAGTATAGCTAAACCGTTTCGAGAAAATGTTGGATGTATTATTTCATTTTATAATCCTAATCTATTGTGTGAAAAAACTCTGTTTGAGGAATATGGAGGAAATATAGGGTTTGAAGAACGGAAGTCTTTTATTAAAACATTAAAATCAGAAAAATACTCAAGAATGTGTTTTAGCTTGATACACCCATATCAATCATATGTTGAAATTCCGAGTGTTAACATTTAAAAATAAAAAATGTATATATATTATAAAGCATGACATCAATTCTCGACCAATATACAGATGATAAACTGGATGAAGAAGAAATAGTAGAAAAGAAACCAAAGAAAAAAAACACTAGTAAAGAAAAATGATAATTCAGAGGTAGAAGAAAAGAGAGAACAACTATCAATTCTGGCAGTACTTGGTACTATTGACCAATATACTGGAATTAAAATGTCCCTAGGTGATGTTAAGAAATTATCAGCAAAGGATATTGAGAAATATTATAACCGATATCAAATTATTCTAGGAAATAAAATCACAAGTACTCTAGTCGATACAGCTATAGAGGCCTCTGTTGGAATTATTTCTTATATAGTCCCTATTGATGATAACAAAGAGCTGTGTAATGACTTACAAAACAATGAGATGCTGAAACAAGAACTGAATAATATCGCAGGTTATATTGTTTTAAAAGGTGGAAGAATGGTTGCTCTATCAAGCTGTTTAGTTCAACTAGCAAAACATGTTAAGATTAGTAATAGTGGTGATGATTGGTTAGCTCCACCTATCATACGTAGTAATTTAGAGGAAGCTGTTGATGAATCTTAATGTGCTTGTTTAATACCGTTTATTGATGAAGAGGATAAAAAAAGCTGTCATTTTTTAAACCCGTTGATTCGACGGGTTTGAAAAAATATGAAAAACACAATAAATACTTTCATAGAATCTCTTGAGCACTCTTGAGCATCTGTTGGAATCTCTTGAGCATCTCTTGAGCAGATTCTAATAATATATGTTATTACTAGAATTTTTATTTAAACAATTATTAAGATATATATATTATAATATGTCTGTAGTTATTAAATCTTATAAAAATCTAGAACTGAATTTATCTATTTCAACATTTATTGATGGTAAACAGAATATATGGTTCAAGGGTATAGATGTTGCAAGATCGTTAGGATATACACGCCCTAGGAAAGCAGTGCTCGATCATGTTGAGGATAATTATAAAACAGAATGGAAAAATATAGGGGGTCCCAAAACAGGACTCCCTGAAAATGTATATCAGGATATGAAATATCAAGGGAGCGGTAAAACGGGACCCCCTGTAGATGTACAACCACACACTATTTTCATTACAGAACCGGGATTATACTCTCTAATTTTTAGTTCCAAACTAGAATCTGCCAAACTTTTTAAAGATTGGGTTTTTTCAAAAGTATTACCATCCATAAGAAAATATGGTTATTATATAATGTTTAACAACCCAAAAACATTATCATTTAAGATACAAGATGAATATGATCTACACACAAAAGTGGTTCAATATATTAGGCGGTTCTATCCCACCCTGCTTATGATAGCAGGATTAGGTGAAAATCAGGATTCTAGTTATAAAATATATTCAATCATATAAAAAAGGTTATATGAAGGGTCAACCAGACTTGATTATTAATAACTACCATAACAAATATTGTGGTTTTTGCATTGAATTTAAAACACCTATTTCTAATGGTGTTCTTTCTATGGAACAGAAAAACTTGTTAGAAAAATATGAGGAAAATGGATTCAAATGTCTTGTATCAAATGATTATGATCTTATTATAAAGGAACTAAACAACTATTGTACAGATATTAGATTGAAGTGTAAATATTGTAGTAGAGGATTTATAACAAGTAACACATTAAAAAACCACAATAAATATTTTCATAAAATATCTTAAGCATCTCTTGAGCATCTCTTGAGCATCTCTTGAGCATCTCTTGAGCATTTGTTGGAATTTTACTTAAAATATTATTCTTATAGAATAGTATATTAAAAATGTCTGAAGAATCAAAAGATATAATTACCAAAGAACCGGAAAATCCAATTATAAAACAAAAAGATCCTAAGAAGGTTGCCGCTGGTAAAAGACTAGCTGACTATCATAAGAAAGCTAAGAAAGCTCTTGAAATAGAAAAGAATCATGAAAATGTTGAAGAAACATCTAATTCATGGACGCCAGAAATATCACTAACAACAGCATTGACACTAGTTGGAATAAGTCTAACAGTTATAGATTTATATTTTAGATGGAGAAATAATAAAAAAGTATATACACCTGTGAAAACCTCTAAAATGGAAGACATCACACCTGAAACTAATAAAATTCCTATACCAAGAATAGGTATGGAATGAAAACTATATAAAAAATAAAATCTTTATTAAGAATATATAAAATGGAAAACAAATTAATTAAATCAGTAACGGATGCTGCTGTAGTTGTTGGAATCGCTGCAGTAATTGGTTATGTTGGAAAAAAGGCTATGAAAGAATCTTTTATTAATGATCCTAGTAGTAGTCTAACAAATTATGGAAAATGGGTGCTAGTACTATCTGGGAGTATGTATGTGAAGCAATATCTTGAAGATCAAAAAATCCTACCAAAATCACTCTAATCATTTAAAATAATAAGTTCTTAGTTAATAATATAGAATGGCAAGCGCAGTTATTATGATGGTCGCTGGGGCTGTTTTGAATGCAACAGCTTTCACCGGTTCAATGTATTTGGCGAAAACTCTTGGTTCAGATAAGAAACATGTTGATGAAGAGAAAATAAGACACGACAAAGCTATAGAACGGTATCAGCAGGATATGGGGGAATTTGAGAAAAAGAGACAACAGTATCAGGATTGGTTAACAACCCAATATGTAAATGAAAAGTTAGCTGATAGTAATCTATCTGATACGAATTATGCCTTCACGTTATACTCAAAAGCTCATCCTGAAAAATCAAATTTTAATATTAACCAAAAACCTGAATTAAAAGATTATTATAAACCTAATAACAAACAAAAACAATATGAGATGGCTTATGTTGGTGGTGGGATGTTGACTGCTGGTTATTTAGCATCAAAAATTATATAAAAACAATTTACTAATTGATATATATAGTAGATGGCAGAAGGAGGTTTAGATTTTGATCCATTATTACCTGAGGGCTCAGATGATATAAATGATATATTAACTGACAATGATATTCAAGAGATACAACCAAGACTCGGTGAAAGTGATGATGGTTGGTTGAAACGGTTTAAAAACTTTTTTAAGAATAGAGGTATAAAAGTTTCTAATGAAATAGGTGAATATCTACATAAAAGTAGTTCTGAAAGTGATAAAGAATGGAAAACCCGTGTGTATGAAGAACTAGAACTACATGAACTAACAAAACATAATTCTGATCAAGCTAGGGAAATTATACAACATAATTTCCCTGAGTGGGATCCGTTAAATTCAAAAACTATATACAGTATCAATACACACGGGGATGTGTATATAAGATTGAATACATTTGGCTAGCGTAAATATTATATAAATGATCTGAGTGAGGCTCCTAAAATAATATTAAATGATTTAGGATGGAGGCGTGAACATATTGAAACATATAGCAGAGCTAAGGCCGACCTTGATATATTTTATATTGATAATACAATTAGTAGAGAAAATGGTTTTGATATTAAGATTGAAAAAGATGTTATAAAAATATATGATGATGATAATAAGAATAAATGGTATCCAATTAGTACAAAAATGGGAGACGAATACAGTGAGAAAACCATTGGAAGAATTACAAATCGGATTAAAAACGCTTTAGGTATGTCTAGTGAAAATAAGTTAAAAAAATTAAATACCGCAAGAATTGAATGTGACAAAAAACTAGCTACATTGTACCCTGAGGTAGAAGTTATAAATGAGAAGATAGAATCTGATACACAAAGTATTATTTCTAATAATGAAAAGATTGATGATCTAGACTCAGAGTATGAAATGTATTATAATTCTCAAAGACAAAATGATGAGACAAAACAACAAATTGAAACTATTAGAGATACAAAATATAAATTAATTGCTGAAAACAATAAATCAATTGATGATGGTGAAGCTCTAAAAATTAATATAAATACTTTTGAATCCCAAATACACGAGTTAGAAGTTAAGAAACTAGAACTAGAACTAGAGGATGAAAGTGAAAGTATAGAGGAGAAACTACCTTTGAAGGAGCGTATAAAAATTATCTTAAAAAGATATGGTTTTACCGTAACAGCGATTGTATCTGCAGTTGGATTAATAATTGGAGTGATAATCAATAATCTAAAAAGTGGATTATCTTCGGTTGTTGGTGGTGTTGGAAAGGGTTTGAAAGCAATAGGTAAAAAAATATCACAAATACTACCTGGCATGGTTGGTGCAATAGCTTCTTTTATTTTCAGAACCGCGGGTGAGGTTATTGGTTTCCTAGCTAAAAACGCTTGGTTATTGATAGTTGCTGTTGTTTTGTATTTTGTTGAAAGATATAAAAAGAAAAGATGATTATATAGTATAAATGGTAATATTGTATATTGAAAAAACAAAAGCAGATGAAACTATTTGGTTTAAAAATCCTATTAAAAAGAGTACACGTATATCACTTGTAAGTTGTAGTTTTCATAATCATTTGTATAATCTTCCGAGTGAAGGAACTATTTCAGATGGAGATGGGAATGTTGTGATACGGATTCCGAAAGGAAACTACACTAATTTTAGTTTTAAAAATGTTATTGATAAAGCGGTTTCACTTGGTGAGAACAAAGTTTCAATCACAATTGTGGATAAAAAATATAATATCACCCCGACAGTAGAGGTTGAATTAAATGTGAGTTTATTAAAATTATTAAACATTACAACAGGTCTTGTAGCAAATACCAAATATAATATCAATATTATACAACCTACTCAAGATGCCTGCATTAATTGTGATCTTATTGATTCTACACAGGTTTTATTAAATAATAAATATTCACAAATATTAGCATGTGTTGAATTAAACAAGGTTGGAGAAAAAGTAACCTATCATCCTAATAATACCCTGTACACACCTATTAAAAATGATGATTATATTAATAGTATTAGGGTTTGGGTTACAGATTCTAGCAACCAAAGTATTAACATTGGAATTTATCCTATGCGAATGGTAATTGAAATCATATAAAAATAAAAATATTATATTATATATATATGGTTGATTATGATGCGATTTATCCTGAGATTCCAAAATCTGGTGAGAATTTCAGGTTATACAAAGTAAATATGGTACTATCACAACTAGGAGCTGAGGTAAAATATTATGAAAATGTTAGGAAAAAATATAGTAAGACACGTGGTATACTTCATAAAACTGCAGTTGCAACAGGAGTCTTGTCTGTCATTTTAACCGGTTCTGGTGTAACTACTAGTTTAACAGGACCTGGTATAATTGTTGGTGTTCCTTTATCAGCTGTTGGTGGGTTGTTAGGTTTAATATCAGCTAGTTGTACAGTTTTCACGAAAAAACTTACTAAAAAGGTAACAAAACATGAAAATACTATTCAGCTTGCAAAATCAAAAGAAGATAGTATATGTGATCTTGTATCAAAAGCCTTGAGTGATAACAAAATTGACGAGAAAGAATTTGAACACATTATGACTGAACTCAAAAAATATGAAAAACTAAAGAGTAGTATTAGGGTGAAACGGAATAAGGATTTTAAAAAAAACGATGTTCCAGATGTTCAAAAGATGAGGGAGGAACTGAGAAAGGAGATTGTAGACCAGCTCGTAAATCCAAAGAAATAACTTTATCCTTTGATACAACACCTTACGGAGGGTATATATACAAGTTGCGATATGATAGATGTTAAAAGGATAAAACTTATAATATATATAATAACATATATATATTATATGGTAACAAAAGAAGATATTAAATTAAAAAAATATTATCCGCAACACATAGATAATAAATTTCATGCTTATAGGGGTGGTATTAATTTCGATTGGAATGGTGTGGCATATGATGTTTTCAAAAATGCATATTGGTGGTCCTGTACATCACTATGATGATAACATTGTGGAACGTGCATTAACTAAAGCATTGGGTAAACGAATTCATGATTCTATTAAACCGGTTCACAATAATTTCCCAAAAGCTATGATGCTTACAAATAAAAAATATTCAATCCCTGCACTATCAGTAGAAGATACACCATCTGATTTACAAGCGCTGCTATCACCTATGAAAATATTTATCACACCATCAAAAAGCTTTGATAGCAGTCCTAATAACATTTTTCAACTAACACCACCAACAGTTCAAAATGTAACACAATACAGTAATTGGTTGGAGGAACCTAACATGAGGTTTTGGAGTCAACAAACAATCCTGATTTCCGATTCAAAGGACAGTCGTCAGATAAGTTCGGTTTTCACTATGTTAGTCCGAATAAAGACTCTCTTACAGCATATTACACCTCTACACACCAGAGTCGAAGTCAATACAACTGGTTTATACCCCAGTTATCAATGGGTTTGACTCGAGTTGGATTGAGTAGATTGAATATGTCAATACAAGCATTTGTATATTGTATTCTTGGTTCACAGGTGAATACTAGATCATCAATTCTAGGAGATACTGGAGCTAGTATAGAAACTCAAAAAGTGTTTTTACAATTATTTGAAAGTTCTATTATTGAGAGAGATATTTCCAAAAGCATCCAAAGATATCAACTAGCAATTCAAGAAGCAAAAGTGAGACTTGATTTGGCTATTTCACCTGGATGTTGGTTATTGCCCTCAAATTTGGTTATCAACACAAATTCAATTGTTGGCTACAATAATTACCTTCAAAAAGCAACAGATGATATGAAATTTGGTTTGAATGATATAAATAATGAATCGAAATCTATGAATATCAAACATATAACTTAGGAGAGTCAAAGGTTAAATTACCACATCATGATATAAATAAACCTGACACAGTAGATAAATCTAATAAACCTGGCACTTCAGATAATTTTAATAAATCATATAAACCAGTTGTAAAACCAACACCTTCTTCAAAAACACATGAAACTAATCTAGCGGCAATAACAATCGGAGTCGCTGGAGTGGCTTGGTATATGTTTCGATAGCGACGACGCTGATGTGTTATGACGTCACGACACAGCTGTGTTGCTCTACATACAAGTACTGCTTGGATTTACATCATTAATACGACCAGAAACATAATTTTGTTTTTGGTTATATAAATATAACGAATATCGCCTCAGATTAGAGATTAAGTTTTTTAGTAGATCTCCTTTTTAATAGAAGCTCGTTAATTAATAATAAGCTTTTATGAGCAAACTTTATGAGTAAACTTTATTATAAACATTATAAGTAAACTTTATTATAAACTTTATTGAAAACTTTATTTTATTTATATATTATATAATTTCACAAACGCACTATAATATAATGTTCCACGTTCTTTTCCAAGAATTTGACCTTGAGAATTTGACTTTGGATTTTTCTGAGAATTTAACCTCGATATTTATTCTTTTTCCCAGAAATATGATACAACCATTTTTCCAAGAATTTGACCTTGAGAATTTGACTTTGGATTTTTCAAAGAATTTGACCTTGAGATTATTTCCAAGAATTTGACCTTGAGATTATTTCCAATAATTTGACCTTGAGATTATTTCCAAGAATTTGACCTTGAGATTATTTCCAAGAATTTGACCTTGAGATTTGACCTTGAGATTTTTCTGAGAATTTGACCACGCCCTTTTCCCAAGAATTTGACCTTGAGATTATTTCCAAGAATTTGACCTTGTGAATCTGACTTATAGAAATAATGAAAAACTATGAAAAGTAATGAAGGTGGCTAACTCAAAAAAACTAAGAAAAGTAACAAAGGTAGCAAACTCAAAAAAAGATTTATTCTGTGAATTATCGTAAAAAAAAAGTAACGAAGGCGGCTATCTCAAACCGTAAAATGCGCCCGAACTGTCCACCACCTACTACTAGTTCACTTACCTGATACCATTGTTGCAGCTGTGGATCGTGGTGGTGTTGTTGCTAGTGCTATACGAAAAAAAAAGCAATACTTACATTGACTCTATACATATTACAAAAGTATATTTGAAGGTCTACCGTTGTTGCAGCTGTGGATCGTGGTGGTGGTGTTGCTAGTGCTATATGAAAAAAGCAACCAAGTTCAATACTTACATTGACTCTATACATATTACAAAAGTATATCTGGAGGCTGTTCCGTTTCTGCTTTCAGTTTGTAAAAGTTCACTTACCTGCTACCGTTGTTGCAGCTGTGGTTGGTGGTGGTGTTGTTGCTAGTGCTACGAAATGACAAAATCAACCAAGTTCAATACTCATGTTACACAACAGAATCACTGATTTAACCAATACTATTAATTGCTGTATCACGGCGATTTCGTGACCTAAGGCCTTCTCAAGGTACTTAAGGCCTGGTTCAAGCCTTAAATAGCAGAAAAACGAAAAAAATTATAATGTCTAATCATTTTGACTAAACATCACACAACTTGGCACAGCTTGAGATTTTTATATCCTCTACTCATTTAAGTGAATGAAATCCAAAACAGCGTATCACGTGGTTAACCACGTGACAAAGAATTTTGAAAACAAAATATAAAATGCGGTCGCCAGTTTAAGAGGAAAGTGAAAGCAAATAGGTGTGTATTATTACGTTTATGATCATCTATTAACCCTCGTTTAGAAAACCTGTCTCCCGCTTTTTGCAAGGAGAATATTTCGGAAAAGAGGTCACGTGACCATTTCATCAGATTATATTTCTGTAGTTTTCTCGTAAACTATATATAATTCCGAGGTTTTCTCGACGCTATCTTGTTTAACTGGTTATCCTTAACGCTATTACGTAAAAGGTATTTCATTGTGAATTGAATTCGCGACCGCATTTAAGAAAAACTATATTTTCCTCCATAAGGTCACGTGACCACATGACGTCACAATTGTTAGATCCAAATTGTCTCAAATCTTGTATATAACCTTATGCCTAAATATGAGTGCCTAAGTAAATTAGAGCAGCGAGTTATTACAAGAAATGTGATTTTCCAAATTGCCTTTTTGAACCAGGCCTTTAAAAGTACCTTGAGTTGACCGAAATCGATCCCCCTTCTCCCCCGGTGAGATCTCGATTTACACTAAAAAATGACGTATTCAGCAGTTTCTCTCGCTCTGTGCATGCGTACATATTGAGCAATGTTATTAAAAATGGCGTGTATTTAAAATGGAATCTTCGAGCTTCCTGTAGGTATTAAAATCGAGATTTTACGACAAGTAGAAGTGTTTTGTTTTTAGAATTTAGTGAAAAGGATCTACTAGAGGGGTTTTCGGGGACGAAAAGGATCTGTGCGTTTATAGTGATCTAGAAAGCTTCTATTTTAACCATTATTTACGGACTCGGCTTCCACGTGTACTGGCATATTCTCTGAGACTTCTTGTTAAAAAAAATCATTTAAATTGCTAATGAGCGGACGAAAACAGAATATAAAGTGGACTCGCTTGGTTTCACTTGGGGAAGTTGCTGCTGGAAGCGTGGGGGAGAACAGTCCATGGATTCGCAGTTCAGAGGGGCATAATTACTTAATACGGCCTGGCTATAAAGCGGAGAGATCAATAGCCTTAGCAAGTGGGGACGTTTGCCAAGTATTTTGTGAGGTAATCAAGCCACAGATTGTGCCTTTATTCAAGTGTACCTGCGAGGAGAAATCAGTGGAAGTTATTGCTACAACTCCAACACAAGCAGCAAATAATTTCCTAGAAGAGCTGGGATTACAGACAAAAAAGCACTGGTCAGGTCCTACATTTTTTGGTTTTTTAAGAAAAGAGGTTATTACCAAGCTCAAAGTCGATCTGGTTTCAGAAAATAATAATAATAATATTAATAATAATAATATTATTAATAATAACAGTAATACTACTACTACTACTACTACTACTACTACTACTACTACTACTACTACTACTACTACTACTAGTGCTACTACTACTACTACTAATAATAATAATGATAATAATAATAATAATAATAAAGACACCTCCACCAGTGATCAAGTATTATTGTGAACATTGCACAAAGATCTGGAAAAGTAGTAAATTGGCTGGGAATTAAATCACTTGGAGAAGACCCCCCTTGCAGTAATCTATGGTCATATGGCTCTAATGACAAAGTTGTACCACTTCGGCCAGGTTATGATGCTCGATTACTTGTAAATGCTCAAGAGAAATCATTTGAGGTTTCATGCAAGATAATAAGTTCTGCTAATCCTACCTTTGGTCCTATCTTTCAATGTGAGGTTATTTCTAATGGGAATAACTTATTCACAACCCAAGAAGTTAAATCAACTACAGCTGTAAGGAATATTTTCATTTTTTTTAAAAATTGAGGACTATAAAAATAAAATTTCAGGGTATGAATTTTTTGGCTTCACCAGACCAGATGTGATAAAACAGCTCCAGGGAACTGTTGGCAGGAAGCGAAAGTCAACTGACAACACTCTATCTGCTACTCCAGAATCCAGCAGTAAGGCAAAGAAAAAGTGTGCTCTGCAATATCCCCTGCTAGATAAAATAGCAAAAACAAAGATTAGAAATGCCGGACCAACCGGGTCTTTGCAGCTACAGGCCAGAGCAGAACGAAATGCCCTAATACATGAAACAGTCAAGTTTACGTCATTTGATGATGTGAAAAGCTATGTAACCTATCTGTGCCAAAATGAACCCGGCCTAGTAACTAGTGCAATTGAGGAGAGTGGTTCATACTTAGATGAGATTGTTTCGAAATTAGAGATCACTGGTCCAAGGCATGTGAGTCTTCACAACTCTGCTGAGTTTTTGCTTGGAAAGACACATCTGTCACAACGAGAATACGCCGCAGCCAGAAAAGCGCTTAAGAAAGCTAATGTCCATCTAACTCCCTATGCTGATGTTGTCAAGTATACGTCAGAATTAGAAGTTGGTCCAATTCATTCTAAAAAACACTGTGTTGATTTCCAGTGGACAGGGCTTGACTGTATGTGTTCTACAACTGAATTTGTAGACACAATGCAGAGGGTAATATCCACTGAAGCTCTGTTTAATAAGTTTGAATTCCCCACTCAAGAGCAGCAGGCTAGGTTGTTTGTACATTTGCAGAATGAAAGTCCTCAATTGTACAGTAAATTGGATCCCTGTAAGCGTACCTTATTCCTTAGAGAAACAGGGGACAATTTCAGAGGCAGTGCTCACCAACCTACTGAGCAAATGTCATTCAACATCCTTAATTTAACGAAGTTAATAAACTCCCCTTATGGTCAATTTCTCACAGCTATATGGAGGGGTCCTGAGAGTAGGAAGTTCCTTAAAGCTCATATGAGGGGCCATTATGATGCTGTGACATCAGCTGTACACAATGGGTTAACTATCACATTGATTGATGGTACCATCGAGACATTCAATGTCATTGTATTTCTTATAACTGACCTTGGACATCTGAAAGAATCCCTTGGCAAATGCCAATGTACAGCAGTGTTTGGTTGCTATTGGTGCAAAAAGAAGATACATGATTGGGACAACAGGCATCTGACCTTCTCACCACTTCAGAAGATGTCAGAAATAATAGAGTCAGGCAAAGAGGCTG
This sequence comes from Actinostola sp. cb2023, assembly GCA_033675265.1. Taxonomy (NCBI): domain Eukaryota; kingdom Metazoa; phylum Cnidaria; class Anthozoa; order Actiniaria; family Actinostolidae; genus Actinostola; species Actinostola sp. cb2023. The sequence goes on along the minus strand of JAUJYZ010001230.1, from coordinate 104,944 downwards.
AGCGAGTGCTTGGAGAGGAACCCAACAAGTCATCCACAGCATACACAAGATTCCAACAATCTCATTTTGGCCAGACGGTAAGTTATTATATTCATATATTATATATATTATTATTTATATTTATTATATATATATATTATTATTATTATTATTGTTGTATATAGTACTTATAGAATAGTTTATAATTATTTAGATTTTCTCACTTCAAATTTATTTGTAATACATATTGTAGTATAGAGGGCCACAAGTTTATTATCATTGCTATTTTATAGTGTTACCATCAGTGAACAGTCATTATTATTAATATCACCAGTTAATATTTTTTTTTTATTGATTCAACCATATCATACTTTTACTTAATAGATCATTTCAGGACATTATATTGTAATAATAATTTGTTTTAATGTGTACATGTACATAATGCTAGAATGCTCATGGAATATTGTTCCCATACAGGGCTTGCCTCTGTTCACTGGATTTAGTGAGAGCTGCCTTCTCCCATGTGGTCTACATCTCATTTTAGCAGTACACAGATACTTGTGGAGGATGTTTTTTTTGAAATTGTGTCAAAAAGTGGACAAGAGTCTGCAATCCCTGTTGCACTTAGGTCAATAAGCTGTGGATATCTTGCATACCAGATTGAAAGTTACCAGAAAAGGTGAGGATTAAAAAGTAAATAGGTGTTTCTATGACTATTGTACAATCATGTTACTTGATGTATTACTAAATGATGCACTGTATTGCAGTAAGAACAAGTACTATGATGGAAGTGTCACCTTGAAAATGACTGGTAATGACTGCAAGCTGCTCGAGAGAAACTGCAAAAAACTTGTCAATCACTTCTTGAAGGTACAAATGGTTCTAAAAGATGGTACTGTATCTTTTGTTGTGAAATTGTAAATAATATTTTTATGTGATCTTATTTATTCTTCGATTTGTAGGATACAGAGACCTGGGAAAATACAAGTTTCCTGAAGCTGAGACAACTTCACTATTTGTATGACAAGTTTGATGATCTTGCCAGGTTAGTATATATAATAATATTGTATAGTCTGTGTTTAGACCAAAGAGATTTATTTTAATAAAATACAAAGCTTTTGAAAAACATATGGCTATAATTTCATGAATGTATTTGACAACACTCAATGTCAATCATATATGTAGTTATAATCATTAGCATTTGATTCAGAGACTCATTGGATAACATACATAAACATGTATGTTTATACAAAGGGGATTATAAAATACCTAAGATAAAATAACTAATATATGTACATATTTTAGGGATGTGCGTGATCACAATACCACAGCTGCCAGAGTCAACTCATTTCAGGCCAGATCAGAAAACTTTTTTCAAAAGATGAAGCAGTATGGGCCTGCACAATGTACAGCCAAACTCCCATATCTACATATTCTAAGGGATCGCATTCATGTACAACTGCAATTTTGGTTTGAAATGTTGGGTTGGGGCTATGGTTATTTTTCATGTGTTGCATCAGAACACCTCAACAAGCTAGTCAAGACAATGGAGTGGAGCAGCACCAATCAAGATGACAAGAGGTTTGTTACCATCACGAGGATGCTTCGCACTCAGCAGTTTCTACTACCCGGAGAATGTGTTTACAGTATCCCGGAATGTAACATGTTCTGCCTGTAATCAACAGGGACACACAAAGAAGAATAAGGCTTGTCCTATGCATCCATCCCAACCCACAGTTCAATTTGATGAATCTGATAATGAGAGTTGAATCCTACATGTACAATGTATAACATAATTAATTACCTTCAGCATGTATATTTGTAAGCACAGATCCTTATAATCAAGTTTTGTATACCGTACAATCCCTAGTATAGTAACCACAATTAAAATAACAAAGCCACTCATTAAAAATTAAACCACAACCTCTTTTAGGTCGAACAGAGAACAAAGCCGGGAAGAAATGCAAATCATAGTATTATGAATTCTTGAAAAATGTGATATCTAAATTCCTCTCAAGTCTTTAGAGTACAAACACTAAAACAAACCGTTAAAATGTTGTACTAATTAGTACTAAATAGCAATAATTAAACAATGTAAATATCACTATTGATATTTTAGGAGTGATTGCAATAAACCTGTGAAATACAATTTAGATGTTAGTGTGTTAAACAGTCAAATAGTCACAATACTAGTGTCTATTAGTCTACTAACTGTTTCACAGGTTTATTGCAATCACTCTACTAAATAGTACAATTTATTTTGCACGACTTAAGTGTTTGTACTCTATGACTTAGCCTTCAAAAGTATTTTCAATATCTAATTTGCTATTAAAAGAGTCATTGTACCATTTATATTAACTCTAGGTCCACGTCAGGGATGGCAACATCATGAGTCATAATGCCACATTTGTTAAATGCTGCATTCCAAAATTTGAGCTGCATCTCTCCTTGCTGTAGGGTTGAATCTTCCTTCTGGAATTTTAGAGAGACCTTACGAGCATATTTAATCATGCCTGAAAACAACATCACTGACCTAGATATTATTTTCACAGGTCTCCTTACTTTATAGCAGCAGCGTTGAGCAGTGAAATTTAGTTCTCTGTCCAACCTGATGAGATCTCTTGAGGGATTAAATGTGTCTCTTTACAACAGCAATGACATTAAACACATTTTCACGAATGACTAGTCTCTCCCCTTGTGCCACACAATCACACAATGAGTAGACAAAGTTATATCCACGGGTAACATTTAATGTTCCTTCTCCTTTGAATTCTGGGAATTCTAATTTCCCTCCATTAACTTCAATGGTATTTAAAGCAAATTCATTTGGCAAAATATCGTCTTCATCAGGGTTGGAACCACCATAGGGCACTAAACATTTCATATTGGGCCCTTCTTTCTCCAATGCAAAGACTAACTGACCCTTACCGAGGGGATTAACCCCTTGCAAATCGTCCAAACTAAACAAACGATCCTCTACAACGACGTAAAAGGGAATGATGACCGTAAAATCACCAGAAGGAAATCTCTTTACCAGCTTATCGGTTCCAAACACTTGGCTGAGTCGACTGATGGTCTCTATCTCGAAGGTTGGCGGTGTTGCCTGCTTTATTTCCTCCTTGTGGAATCTTGAAGCAATAGACTTCACAAAAACAAGGCGAGCAACCTCCATTGCAACGACCTTTTCTCTAGGATTTTCTAGAGTAATCCTCGAAACATTACTATCTTTTAACTTCTTGATAAATTTTAACTCAAAATTTCGCACTTGAGCACGGTAAAACTCACGAAGTTGTTGAGAAGAAGGGCAAAATTCAAGATCGTTACCGAGTGGCGAACCTTCGGCCGCCATATTGAATACAGCAAGTGCGCCTGCGCATAACGTTATCCGCTGTTCAAAGTGTACTGGAGCCTGCAGAACGCTTGCAATGGCTTCTGGTCTAGCAGAATAGATCCGGAATCGCTGTGTATATATTCTCAAACACTTTTAGATAACCTAAGTCAATACCATTAAGACTTTAGTTCCATCATCTCTAGAACCAGATTGTATTCCAGATCATGCAATTTCTTATTTTCTTATCATTTAGTCTCCTCCTATTTTGGCATAGATTCACACACAATTATCTACCACACCCCAAGACACTATACTTCGTCAGAACTTCTTATTCCTATTTTCCATTTACAATATTTAGACAAAATCAGATAACTTATAATTATTACTATCCAACAGTGTAACTTTGTTGCAGTGTTGCAGAAGTTAACTATCTAGAATCTTTAGATTACTTGTACGACTTAGCTACGTATTTAATTTGAAAATTGTAATCTAGAAGCACATAGGATATAGCCAGTCACAACCCTAGATTAAACTGACATTGATATAATGATAGACAATTAGTGCGTCACTATAAAGGTGACCGCACCACAACTTGTAATTAGTCCTAGCCAGCAAGAGCTTGATTAAAACAACGATCCAAACACCTCTGCCTAGAGCCTCCCTTAACATTACATTGATTCTGTACATTTTATAATTGAAGTATATTTAATGGTTGTTTTGTTTCTGCTTTCAGTTTGAACAAGTCCACTAAAATGTACTCGACTTACTTCAGGTTTTATTACACGTGTTCGGTTGCTACAAACTTACCGGGATCACATCCCATAATATGACTACACAGGTAACCCAACCTAATAGATTACATCCCTCCCTTCTGGGATAACTACTTTTACAAAGTTCCTATGAAACGAAAAAAAACAGACCCCGTGTTCAGTTGCTACAACGATAGTTTAGTATTTGCTTGTGAATTGAGCTTGAGGAACATTTTATATTTCGCGCTCGAAGTTGGGCATTTTGGGTTTCAAAGTGCGACAATTCCCGCTCCGTCAAACTATAGAAATGTGACGTCAAGTGTTGAAATGTACACATCAAAGGCATGCAAACCTCTTGACGTAAGCGAGCCATTGTCAAGGGCCCAGTCTCTTGTCGCACATTTTGGTTGAAAAATATAATTTTCGAACCCCGAAATGAAAATGTTCGCACACTCAAAGCCAACGTTTTTAAAATACAGTACAATGTACAATAAAGCAAGGATCGACATCGTCGTTCCATGGGCACTTTAACCAAATAACCATGTCGACACACAAACGAATAGTGTTAAACATAGTCAAAGTGTCGTTATTTCTCTGAAACTTATAGTTAAATTTCAAGTCAATAAATTTCAATCGCGGCTAACATAGTGTTCGAGGTATCGTAAGCTAGAGGCTTCCTTTCACGCAGATGTCTCTACAAGCGGCTCTGTTGGGGCTGGTTCAGTAGCTGTTTGACTTTCGATGACGGTTGCACATGTTGTCCTTGGCCGGTGTTGGACCTTCATCTGAGTGTATCTTCGTCTATGCTTGACTGTATAGGTCTTTGTTCTCTCCTCTCCAAAAGATGATAAACATGTCGCCTGGCAACCATTCTGGACATCTTCGATCATATTGGACTTGGACAAATGACCATTACGTCTGTGGATTGCACCCAGTTTCCATTTGGCGCCTTGTCCAAAGTTCTTACTCATCACTTTGTCTCCCTCGTTGAAGTCGACTCTAATAATAATTATAATAACGTGGACATTTGCGTTTCAACGTGGTTTTCCTTTTGAGCCCCCTGTTGTTGTTGATGTACCCGTTGGCGTACATCTGGCCTTACAACGTCCAACTTGGTCCGCAGACGACGGTTGAAGAGTAGCTCTGCTGGTGCTTGACCAGTGGTTGTTTGTGGAGTAGACCTGTAAGATAAGAGGAATATATACAATTTAGTTGACATGCCATCCTTGAATATTCTCACTGGCATGTTCTGCTATCCCATTTGAAGAAGGGTGTCTGGGCGATGTTATAGCATGCAATACTCATGTCACCTGCCACCTAACTTGTACGTGCCTAAAAAATAAGAGGCGCATAAGGCCTCAACATCCTTATTTCAGTTAGTCTTGTTCCTGGCTGAGCACTGTACTTCATCCCAGGACTTCCAACCAGCTTTTGCTCTCTCTTTCTCAACAGTTCGTCGCCATGTTGTTTTTGGCCTTCCTTTCTTCCTCCTTCCTTCTGGTGCCCATGTAAGTGCCGTTGCACAGTTGTTGTCGTGTTCCATTCTGAGAGTATGACCCAAGAACTTCCACCTTCTCCGTCTCACTTCTCCACTTGGTCTTTCAATGTTGGCCCTTTCCAGTAATTATTTCGTGGTGATCTTATCTTGCCATTTTATCTTTATTATCCTTCTTAGACAGCGGTTTTGAAATACATCCAACTTTTTCTCATCATCTTTGTTCATTTTCCATGTTTCGCATCCGTATAGAAGTACGGATTTTACCAGTGTCTTATATAGCCTCACCTTCGTCTTCCTCTTAATCTTGATGTTTCTAGTGCTCCATATGTTATTTAAATGAGCTTGCAAATGCTCTCCTCGCTTTCACAATTATAACTTTCATGTCTTCTCGCCTCCTCCTTGCTTTGTCATTGTCGCACCAAGATATGTGAATTTCTCTACATCTTCTACTGGTTCTTCGTTCACTGTAATGTTTTCACTACTTTTTGCATTCACACGCATTGCTTCAGTTACACGTCTCCACATTTAAGTTAAGGCCAGTTATACGTGCATTGTCTGTTAACTTCTTGGTTTTCGTTTTTAGGTGTCTATGTGTTGATGATATCAGAGCTATGTCGTCAGCAAAGTCGAGGTCTTCAAGTTTTGTTGACAGTTCTATATCTACATCTACATTAATTTTGTCAGCAGAAGCTATATCCATAAGTACAGTTATCATGCTTTGGCCATCTTAGTCAAGTTCCTTCACCTTGAGTGGTTCGCCTCATTGCCCAATATATTAATCTCTGACCGCATTAGAAATATATATCCTGACATGGTACGTGCAACCATGCTTCACAAGAAATACTCATGAAGTGGCCAAACTCATCGCTCATAAAACCAGTTCCATTATCATACACCACCAAACGCTTGTCTTAGATTTTCTATGGTCGCAGTACCCCCTGTGTTGGATGTAGGGTAAACTTCCAGCCACTTACTGTAACCATCGATCAATGATCAACCAAAATTGTGTTCCCAAAAATGGGCCGGCGTGGTCGATGTGTACGTCTCTAGACCATGGCTTGTCCGGCCACTCCCATGGGTGAAGAGGCGCTGCTGCAGGTGCTGCACTGTGAAGTTGACACTCCATGGACACAAGACTTGACTGTATTTTCAATGTCTGCTTCTAATCCAGGCCACCAAAGATGACTACGCGCTAAACTCTTCATTCTGACAATGCCTGGGTGGCATTCGTGCACATTTTCTAACAGAGCTTTCCTCCCTTGTTGGGGTATGACTACTCTGTTTACCCAGTGTAAACAACCATTGTGTACACTGAGCTCATTCCGTTTGAGGTGAAAAGGTTTTACAACTTCATTGGGGCATTTCTCAGGCCATCCCAGTTGTACATATCTCAGCACTTGCTTGAGAAGCTAGTGGATCTGTTGACGTCTATTCCGAAACATTCTCTGCCTTGACTGGTGTGTTTCCCAACTGCTCCACCAGAAAAATGGTTTCCCCTGGAATAGGTACAATAATAGACACTGTTTCTTTGAGTGGTAATCGGCTAATATGTATGTATAGATATGTATTTTATCTAGCAATAAAGACATTATTATTATTATTATTATTATTATTATTATTATTATTAATACCATCTGCATTTCCATTTTTGCTCCCCTCCCGGAAAATCAGTTCGTTGTCAGGGCCGTTTTATCCTGGGGGCGAGACCATCACGGGTATACCCTTAAAACAAACCCAGCGAGGCGTGTGGTCAGCATAGATCTTGAATTTATGTCCGTATTAATTGTGGTGGAACTTTTTGAACTTTTTGCAAACACACTGCAGCTGCTTCTTTGTCTAATTGGGCATAATTTATTTCCACTGCAGACAATTTCGTTGAAGCATATGTGGTATGCTTCTCTTTGCCGTTCACCTGGTGGGAAAGTACTGCCCCCAACCCATACGTTATACGGTTAAGCATCGCAAGATATCAATATTTTTTCCCGGCCCTGGGTTATAATGTACCAGTATATATGTTGAATTCAGCATTTGACTTGCCTTTTTCCATGCACCCTCTTCTTCCTAGCACAACGGTGGTTATTTGACAGTAGTGCATGTAACGGTGCTATCACTGTAGATAAATTGGACAGATAACAAGCATAGTAGTTGAGCATTGCCAGGAATGCTTGCAGGTCATTTACATTAATTAGTGGGGACTGGGGCTTCTTTGATTGCTTTTAACCTTTCCTCTACTGGCTAGATTCCTTCTCTGTTGATGCGATGTCCCAGGGTACACTACTTTTGGTACTAGAAAGACACATGTTTTCCTCTTAAAGTGTATCCCTGCTCCGTCCAGTCGCTTTAACATGTACACTTCTTCTAAGTTCTGTAAATGCTCTCCTCTACTTATCCCTGTAACTAGAATATCATCAATTCGCACAACCACATGAGGGATGCCTTGGAGCACATTTTTTCAATTGCCCGCTGAAAGATACCAGGTGCTGAGGAGATACCATAAGGGAGTCGATTGCATTGGAATAACCCTGAGCTAGTTTGTGTTTATCGTGGTGTAGACTTTAGATCCCTCATCTATCTCTAGTTGTTGATATGTCTGCATGGCTGACATCTAGCTTGGTAAATAAGGTTCATCCCCCCAGTGTGGCGTAGATATCTTCTATATCTTAGGTATCGGGTAGTTGTCTAGATTAGACACTTGATTCAGGGTCACCACAATTTTTTATTGATCCATCCTCTTTCACTATAGGTATATAATGGGGGATCAGCCCATTCTGAAAATTATACGGGTTAACGTCAATCAGTTGTCCCTTCTTTAACTAAGCGTTCCAATTAAAGTTCAATTTTGTTCCTTAGTGCATACGCCACTGGTCTGGGCTTGAAATATCGAGACTTTTCGGTGGATTCTACATTTATTTTGGCTTTCACTCCCTGAATTCGAAACCTTCCCAGACCCTTCGAAAACAGTGATGGATGAGTTTCTAGGATTTCTCCTAAATCCTTTTTTTCGGCGGTGGAAATAAAATTAACTGGAGTCGGATGCCAAAAATAAGCGTGAGATAACACATATCTTTAGGCCAGTACAATAAAAATTAATTGGAGTTGGGCACTAAAAATAGTTTGTAAACAATAGGTATCCAAGAGAACAATAGGCTGTCCGCATTGGCCGGTGAGCTAGAGCACAAAAGACCGTACATTGGTACCGGAATGACGTCACCTCGCTTTGCTCGTAGCGGAGCCGTACCGGGCGATTTTATATTTTACGCCCACTTCAAGATAGCGGATATTTCCGAGATAGCCTGGAATCTACCAATATGAGCAGCTCAACTTCCGGTGAATCGTATTATTTTCTATTTCTATAGCTACGAGTTCACATAGAGTTATTCTTGTCATTTTCTTTGTTTTCTTCGAGAAATGTTGAAGGTTATACATATTTGGTGGATAAATCGTTGCAAACAATCCCGGCAATTGTATGTATTTATTTTCTGAAATAAAACGATCCATTGTGATAAAGTTGCTACCGTATTCGTACGCGAGTAGAATTTTAAATGCCAATGCGAAGTCGTAAAAGCGGTAAGTATTGTAGGACAACTAAACATCAAGACAGCGGCAAATTCAGCAAATTCGTGGAAAATTCGTGGAAAATTCGACTCGTACGAATAACAAATGAGATTCGGCGTACGGCAGTCTGATGTGTCACGCCCGAATTAAATTATTCATTCTCGTATACTATGCCCCAGCGTAAACCAAAACTTGGGATCGAAATTGATAAAGCTGTTCTGAATCGCTTTGTACGTCTTAACAAAGATAGGATAGTTTGGATCCAATACATTTCTTCAACTTTTCATAAAATCATAGAACTATTCGACTCACGTACGAATATTAAACGAATGAGAGTCGGCGCCACTGCGTATTTTCACATACTTACTGGCTATCTAACGGATTGTTCCCCTCAAAACACTTTAAAGAAGATCCAGCTTTATGTGAAAGTTTCTACACATCGATCACTGCGGTAAAACGCTTGCTTTTTAGTGAGTGTAAAGTGTGAGCTCACTTCGCATCAGTTACGCCCACTAAAAAGCAAGCGATTTACCGCAGTGAAACTTTCACATAAAGCTGGATCTTCTTTAAAGTGTTTTGAGGGGAACAATCCGTTAGATAGCCATGCAGTAAGTGAATGAAAATAAGCTCCAATTAACTTCATCACAATTGGATAGCTTTATTTCAAACAATAAAACATACAATTGCCGATTGTTTGACACGATTTCTCCGCCAAATATGTATAAATTTCAACATTTATTGCAATTGCAGTTTAGCCAACAAAGAAAATGCCAAGATTACTCTATGTGAACTCGAAGAAAATACGAAGACGATTCACCGGAAGTTGAGCTGCTCATATTAGTAGATTCCAGGCCATCTCTGCCATATCCGCCATATTGAAGTGGGCGTAAAATATAAAATCGCCCGTACCGGTGGCCACCGGTACATACCGACATGACGTCACCTCTGAGGTGATTTTCACCGGCCGGTAGCTCCGGAGCGCTCCGGATGCATAACTCCCCTTTGCCTACCACTGAGTTTTCTATGACAAGATTTGCATTAACAAGTTTGATTTGCTCGTCTGTAGAGGAAATCTGAAGAGAAGCTCATGGAATTGCTAGTCTAGCTATGCGTGTTGCGATCTCTAGTTTGAATATCTTCTCGAACACAGTGTAAGAAAAGACTACAATACGGCAATAAAGTCACGTGATTCATTATGTTTCCAATTTCTACGCGCGGAAAAGCGAGTTGATAGCAACGTCATTACATTCAGTTCTCACAATGCCGTCAGGTAATTTTGCATCTCAATGCAAATTGAAATTCTACGAAAGGAAATTGAAAACGCAATGAATAACGTGACTTTATTGTAGTATTGTAGTCTTTTCATCTTGACAACCTTCATTAGAATGACTGTATATATTGTAAATAATTATGTCAATTACACGTGGAGTATGTGAAGTATGTTTTGGATTTGATAATTTTAAAAGGTAGAGTTCATGGGAATTAGTTTTTTTTTTGGAAGCGCGAGTTACTGCGAGTTAAGGATACGGTTCACCTTGGCGGGTACGTCTCCGAAAATAATAATAATTTCCTTATTATTTGACTAATTCTCATCAACTTTACATCATTTTAAAGCTAATAGAATGAAGATCGCTACAATACCGTGATATTTTCTTTTAAATTAAAAATGGAGACGTCGCGGCTCATTGTTTTGAAAACGACCCTCTCCGTTTGACCTTGTGTTACATCCGACTCTATTGATATTTATACCATATTAATCACGACACTTTGACCTGTCAAACTGTATCAGGCTTTTGTCATATTCGATGTCAATAAAAAGTTATAACGTGTTGAAGTTTAATCAATCATAAATGTTGTTTCTTCTTCAGTCAACACGTCATACCTTTTTATCGGCATTGAATATGACAAAAGCCTGACACAGTTTGACAGGTCAAAGTGTCGTGATTAATATGGTATAAAGATCAATAGAGTCGGATGTAACGCAAGGTCTATTAATTCGGTCAAACGGAGACGGTCGTTTTCAAAGACGTACCCGCCAAGGTGAACCGTATCCTTAAAGTGCCTATGAAAGGAAAAAACAGACCCCGTTTTTCATATCAAACTTATGTTATACAAAAGGTCATTGTTTCACACATGCAGATGAGGCGAGTCTTGTTTAGGCGAAAAACAGCATGATTTTGATACATTTTTGCTTTTTACTGCATTGTTAAAATACAAATCAAAAACCTACCAACGGAATATAAAAGACGAATATGTAAGGAATGAATAAGCTGGCAATTCAAGCACAAATAAAGAGATTTGAAGGTGGCATTTTCCGTTTCTTCAAAGTCAATCGAACTGAAATCTCTGAAGAGATATAGGAGAGCGTGACATACGCTGCACACAAAATCCCTCTGAATTCTTTGGGAATTGTGTCAATCAAAAACCTACCGCTGGATTATAATATGCTCTGTAATTGTAGGAAGACACTAGATCCCAACATTCATTTCCATGTTGAGCCCGTAACTCTTGATGGTCAGTTGGAAATTATTATCGTGATCAAACGGTAGGCATTCGGCAATTTAACGGAAACCCCTCGGATTTTCATCATGCTGACAAAATGGCTGACAGGCGTGAAGACGAGAGAAGTCAATCCTGTTCTTGTTATTGAGGTAAGACACGCTATTTATGTTTTATTTACAAACATTATGTTATAATTTGACGTCTGAGTTCATGTGTACATAAAGCAATAAGCTTAATAAAATATAACTCAATTTTTGCAGAATATCATATGGAGTTGGGTTTGGAATCTCATCAGGAGCGAAAGAAGAAATTGTCATCTGGCACTTCAGCTTTCCATGCCATGATTTTGCTCTCTAGGTTTTCTTGGTCAATCTCAGAATGCCTAAATCTCACTACAGCTCTATACATGTGGTTGCGAATATCTGTTCTGCTTGGATAGAAGCGTCTATTTCCAACAGAGGGAGACGGCTGGTTACTAAATAGTTGCTTCTTTACAAAGATGTTAAGATGGCATTCCATCTCCAGCACACTTATGACACCCTCTCCCACCAGTTCATAATAATAATAAACTTTATTAATGTGTCTTAATTTGTTAGCTTACATTTAAAAGTATGCTAATTGGGGACACCTATCTAGAAAAATATATCATATATCTTATCCACCAGATTTTGATCTATTGGCAATTGGAAGCCTGATTCCTAGAATGAGAATATTGGTATCTGCGCTTGTTATGCAACGTTGCTAGCATCCTTACAGTGTGGACACTCGAACCGTGAACACTTAGTTTTTTTCTAACACACACTTTATAAATTATCCACTGAGCAAATTGATTAGAAAAATGATTTATTTTGATCACTAAGTGTATTTAAACTCAATGCTCCATTTGAGATGCGATGAGGCAATAGAAAGTTAGAAAAAAAAAGTTAGAAAAAAACTTAAAGTGTTTACGGTTCGAGTGTCCACACTGTAATTTTGTTCTATTTTGTCCATTATTTATTTTTGTATTTGCTTGTTATTTATTCCTTTCTCTTGAGACGTACTATCCATTCTTCACAGCAATTCTCTTTTCAGCATTCACAACCCCCTCCCCTCCCCCACCCCCTTCACTCTATTTTTACACCTTTCCTTGATAATTTATAATTTTATTCATTAGTCTTTATTATTTACCATTTATTTACATAATTTATCCGTTACTTGTATATATTCTATCCCTTCTTTTCATTTATTCATCCTAGTTTTATTTATTCCACTTATCATATTTTAATCCTTACCATCATTTATTTATTCCCATCGGTTTATTATTTTTATTTCTATTTTTCTATCTATATTTCGTTTTAATTAACACTTTTTACTCTTATCCTTTATTGTAATCATTAATTAATATAATTATTACTATTATTATTATAAATAAAGAAGCGATAACCCCACGTTAGAACACACTCAACCACTACAGAAAAATCATCATCATCAGCATTATTATTATTATCATCATTATTATTATTATTAATAATTATTATCAATATATATCATCATCTATTTATTTATTCCTCCACACACATAAGGTTTATCACAGCACCACCCCCCCCCCCCCCCCTCTTGCCAGTCTGCAGCCATCCTCCCTTCCCCTGTCCACCTAAAATATAAATGTTTACTTTATTTTCATAAATCGCCTTTCTTCTATGTCCCAGTCTTCTCTTTCAACATTTTCTACCATCCTCTTTCCCCAGCACCACACCCAAAAATTCACCTCCCATCCATCCACTTTTCTTCCACATCCTGGCTTCCGGTCCCCTTTCAACATTCTCTCCCCCATCCTCTCCCCCTAGCCCCCAGCCCCCCACTCATAAATCCACCCCCTCATGCATTCACTTTTCTTCCTATCCCAGCCTTCCCTCCCAACAATCTCTCCCCATCCAGAAAATAACACTCATCCATTTCCCAGTTTTCCATTTCCCATTTTTCAATTTCCCATCTCCCATTTCCCTGCGATGGTCCGAATACCCTGCTAGCTCTATCGTTCTGGAATAGCCAGTCGATTATCCAAAAATGGAATGTTGTCCCATTGAAGATTAAAGTCATTTTTTTGCCAAAAGACTTTGTGATTTTTGCCATTGTTTGGAGCTGTAAAAGTAATGAATTACAGCATGAATAACCCCATTATAATTGCATGTTACAAGTTAGCAAAACTAAACATACTGTAGTTATAAAGTTTTTAATAGTAATTGTGTGTGTGTGTGTTTATGGGGGAGGGGGTGGGTGGGAATTTGTTGTTGGTGGTAGTATATGGGGGGAGGGGGCATTTATTTTACTATTATTTATTATTACCAGAAAATTCACAACATTTGCAGGCTATGTAAACATGGCATAATATATGAAATAATAATTTATGACCTGTACCTGTTTCGCCGAATCCCTTGCTTTGGTCGCAAACTGTGAAGCATGACCCGGTTGTGATCTCATATTCCTTTATTAAAGCTTTTGCTTCATCACTGCTGGAAACAAATCCACTGAAGAGACTTGAATAAGAAACGAACTTTTTCACCCATGGTTGATCGACATCAGAATTGACACAATGGGCGGCCGTAGCTGCCTCCATTGTTCGTAGAAATTGCAAATATGTGTAAAAGTATCGTAAAAATTCAAGATGGAGGTTTTCGTACGAGAAGGTGTACATTACTTTGGAGGAATTTGAATGATAATACAGTTTTGTGAAGGGAAAAAAGGCAACTGTGATCAGAGGAGATATTTTACTGCTGACCAGGGCCCTCGTAAATAAGCACAGGCTGGAGGAAAATGAAATAACCAAGTATTTCCCAGCACAATACTCACTCGTTAGACGTGACTCGTGTTGTGAGCTCAAGCACTGGTAATATAATCGTACACTACAGTTTTAAGAGTGTAAACTATACAAGGACTTCGCCATGGAAGTATATAAATGCTGTTGCAAGATGAGTTCACTTCTGTTGAAGGTTTAAGCATGCTGACCGATTCAGTGACACACGCCACATTGAAAGCTAAGGAAGAATTATCAAATGTTTTCACGAAGCTATTCAAGAATAAAAATAAAATTGAAGCCGCCAATATCAAGCCAGAGAGACTATTTACAATCAGCTATTCTTTTATAACCAATTCGTTTCTCTAACTTTATATTATTGTTATATGTATAAATTATTGTATGTATATAAATAAGCTTAATTGGAATAATTTCTGATAACAAATTTGAAAACAATAAATTATTAGTCATGATTATTGATACAAATGCATTCCTCACATACTAACTAATCACTGAGGAGTTTGCCAAAAAAGTTTATGTGAACTCAGTGATTAGTTAGTATTGTTTAGACTTATAATTATTCTTGAATGGCTTTAGGTGATATTTCAGTTGGGTGTCCAAAATGCTCAACCAAGTGAACTATAATCAGGCCAATGAAGCCACAGTTATCTTATCCAAGTTTATTCTCCAGGGATTTTACTTAAAGACTGTGATATGTTATTACGCTGAGGTATTCGAGTGGGCCTACTTGTAGTTGTGCTGGGAAATACTTTCAATCATTTTCCTCCAGTGTGCATTTCAAAATAGCTCTAGTCAATTTGAATAGTTATATAATATCAGTTGCTTTTTTAACTCTTTCCAAAACAGCTATTCTTTAAATTCATGACTTTGATGTATATATGTGTAAAATGCTATTTACTGAGAAACTGAAATAAACATATATGCCTATGTGATTCAAGTTTCATGTTCCATAAAGTGTTTGTTAATTTTGATAATTATACTTTTATCTCACCTTTTCATCACAGAACAAACAGATATATTTAAATAATTATTGACTAATTGTTACCACAGATCCAGAATATTTACTTACCGGTAGTTAACCCATCCTTATTTATGGTATGACAAGTAGGACAGAGGTTCAGGGTTATTATTATATATAACAATGAACTTTATATTGTGTATTTACATGTATCTAAATATACATGTGTATATGCATCGATCGCTCTATTTTTAATTATCTATCTACAGAATGGTTTTCATGAAACTCACTTGAAACAGAAACTATTAATAATAATTAGTGTGCATGTTAATAATGGTCTTGCATAAAAACATTATAATTTACTAATGTGTTTGTCTATTACTCTGTACATGTATTGTAAGATAGATAACAGTGGAGATATATTAATTTCATATAATAATCCTGAACTTGTCCACTAGGGTCCTCCCCACTGATCGGTTACCCCAGCTAGCTCACAGTACCAACTCTACACTACAACTACCTACTAGAAAGTAAACCTGTGAAATAAAAACTAATTGTTAATGTGTATTAAATAGTCAAAAGAAAACAATGGAATTAGTGTTTACTAGTTAATTAGTTTAATATATATTTCACAGGTAATATATTCAGCACTGAGTCAATGGTACAGTATACAATTTCGTACTAGTATTATAGCTTGATAGCTAGCTTTCACATGTTTTTCATTGTCTGTATTCCATAAACAAAAACAAACAAAGCTTAACTTTGGAAAGTATTTCATAAAAACAATCAAGTAAACTGAATTAAAGTGTACAAAACACTGTTTACAATCACACAAGTGAACGGCTGTACTATATTTTCGCTGAGTCAATATGAAAACTGCACACATCAAACTTAATAACTCAAAGAAAACGAAAACAATACTCGTGAAACGAACACAACATTTACTTTAATGCATTTAGAAGAACTTGTTCTTGACAGATTTAAAATAGACATTGAAATAAATGAGAAATGTGTACTTAACCAAATCGCATCGTGTGTCTCAAACTCTGATCGATTAACACAAGTGATCTCGCGCACGAAACGCTTCAAACGTGAAGCTCATTTTCTCTTCAAAAAATGGCGTATTCGCTCTGAGACTCCAGCTACAAGCAGATCGATGACAACTCGGTCAAATGACGAAAGATTACCGACAGTCTTTCACGAATAGACACCAAAATCAATATTGTTTCGCGGAGCGCCCGTTTCTCGTTCGGTTTCTCGTTGGTGTCGTTTCAAGTCAATCGGAAGTCACTCGGAAGAATCTTAATAACTTCAAAAAAGAAGCATGTAAGCTCACCAAACCATTAACATAGATACCTAGACCCTAATACAAGGATTTGTTCGTTTCACAATTTACCAATTCGCTTTATTTTGGAAAATAACTGCTATTCTTTTACAGACACCACTCGTGCGGATTTCAAAAAATTCGCGATCAATACAGCAAGTCAACACAACTGTCTATCGAAAAAGGCCTTTTAGCGGCCATGAATTTTGCTTTACAGTACAAATATGATAACAGTTAGGAAGGTCGGGAAACACTCGCTTATTCTCCGAGTTTTTGTGACGATCGGATTACAGATCATGGTTTTTTTTTTTTTTTTCGAGCGGCCGTCGTGACCACGTCGAGATACATTCGTGTCAGCGTGCCATGGTAACGTAATCAACACAAATTGAGCAAAATTTGGCACGTTTTTAAAACGCCGATTTCGTGCGCCTGCCAGCCCAGCGTGATCGATCGAAGAAGTACAAATGGTATACGTATGTATTGATAGTGACACGATTTGATTTTCGCGCGAAATTTAGATTTCTCAGGTTAGGCTCTGACCCAATGTAACGCAGGCTCAACCTGGATTTGGATGTTTGATGTTCGTCCAAACGCGCAAATCCATATATTTTTTCTATTCATTTACAATTCAAAAAAGTAATTCACAATTACTTGCCAAGACGTACATTTTATGCACTTTCAGCAAGAAATGTGTACTAAGTTCTTTATTTCTGGATTGCGATAGGAAGCGGCAAAATGACTTATTGAAATGTTTTTTTCTAAGTGTCGTGAGGGAGCAGTACTTCGTATTCTGTGCCCAGAAAAGAGAAAGTTTTCAAATTGAAAACTATGGCGCTCATCAGAAGCGCTAACAATTCCTAGCAAACTTAGGAGGGTAGGAGGGTTTGAATTCAAAGTTTTTACTGTCGGCATCCGGCCAGTTTAGAATTTTCAGAAGAAGACACAGCGTCAGTTTGTATTTTTAAAGGATTTGAACTTTGATCTGCATCTAATGTTTATGTTATACATAATGATTATACTAATATGTGAATGCAGTAGTCTATTTAAACAACAACTGGTCGGAAACGAACGCATTTTGAAATCCTTTCGCGATCGTGACACAACAGGTCAAATTACACGTCACGATTAATAATTTCCAACTGACCATCAAGAGTTACGGGCTCAACATGGAAATGAATGTTGGGATCTAGTGTCTTCCGTAATTGTACGCGCATTTTGATATAAAATACATGTATATTAAACTTAATTAAGCGGTGGCAAAATGAAATCTAAAACTCTTTGTTTGGTAATTGTGAACATCATATTGGTGCTCTGTATCGCGGTCTGTATGTAGAAGCTACATAGGCCGGCGAATTCGCAAATAAATTATGGCTCGGAAAGGACCTTTTTTGAAGGCAATTTCCAATATTTACACGCACGAGATCAATAAGTTAGTTCGAATTTGTGATATATTTTCCCGTTGAGGAAACATATGCAGCTTTTCCATCCTCTCTTATATTTTAGCTACCTGATTTACACATTGTCAAAGGAAAAATATGAATTCAGAAATGATAAACCAGTCACGTACGAATCTGCTTTATTTAGCGGTCATAGTGAACAAATTGCTGGATCAATCGGGCCTCTCGTGCATTAGTAAACAAAGCATTAACAAAAAACGTTGTCCGCGTGATACTGGATCCCAACAGGAGCAAATGTTCAATGATGCAGGACATAAGTTTGATATGTATTTGCTACTACAAAAGTTTACTATTTGCTTGTTTACATGGCGTTAATAAAAAGTGAATTGAGCTTCAGGAACATTTTTTATTTCGGGCGCGAAGTTGGGCATTTTGGGTTTCAAAGTGCGACAATTCCCGCTCGGTCAAACTATAGAAATGTGACGTCATAAGTTGTGCAAACAAAGGCATACACAACTTATGACGTCACCGAGCCATTATCAAGGGCCCAGTCTCTTGTCGCACATTTTGGTTGAAAATGATAATTTTCGAACCGCGAAAAGAAAATGTTCGCACGCTCAAAGTCGATGTTTAAATCATTTAAACATCGACTTTGAGCGTGCGAACATTTTCTTTTCAAATGTTCAGAGAAAGACCAAACAACAATAATGTACAATAAAACAAGGATCGACATTTTCGTTTCATATTTATTTCGACTGTTGCTAAGGAAAATTTGAAACCTCAAAATAATCGTAAAATTCAAAGAGAAGAGAAGGGACTTATAGGAAGTGATTGTAAGGGAGAAAGCTTTGTCAGAGCATGACGTCACCAAATGACGTCACAATGACGTCATCAAAACAGAAAACGCTCTTTTTTCCCAAGGATTTATAAGATACTGTAAATCTATGATTATACACTTGTTCTACAACACAAGGAGCAGACAACTGAGCATGGATTTGGTATTTAAATGAAAAATGATTTTTTTATGGACGTTTTTCGAGCTGTTTTTAAGGATTAAATTCCATAACTTGTCATATTGTCTTCAGTTTTTAAAAAGCATGCTCAGCAATGTTGACTAGGTCGTTGTTGATATTCTAGGTTAGAAAAAAATAACCCTCAGTGAACGTGCTCGAAATTTTGAAGGTTTTTGAAAACGAGAATCTGCGCATGCGCAGTGAAGTCTTGTTAAATTTACCATTCTTTTTCAGCATTGAATTGATGGATTTCGGAAAAGAATCCTACGAAAATGTTTAGACAGTTCTCTATTCTGTCATTTGGCATAAAAATTATTATGCAGCAAAGACGTTTTGATTTTCCTGTTGTACCCAAGCAGGAGATGCGCGAATTGTATGACTTTCAATTCATAAATTGTATGCTTGCTCATTTCTGCTAAAACGAAATTTAAAACCCCTAGAGAGAAGTAGGATGTTTAACAAGGCTATAAAATATCAAAATTTCAGAAAAAAATCCTCAACAAAGCTAAAGAATTGAAGACATGTAAAACCCCATAGCAACGCGGTTGCATAGTAACGAAATATGTTAGTCCACCCTTAAAGGGGCACTGTCACGACACGCGCATGCGCGAATCTTGGCTTCAATCTTGAAATCGTTAACCAACGCTTTCAAGAGACCCGAGGAAAATTCAAATTCAGTGTGTTAATATATCGAATGATATCATTGTAATCCTTGCACTCTAGAAGATTATACTTATTCAGTACTTAGACTGATTGTTGTTTCGTATTTGGAGGTAGTTATTTTTGGTTTGAAGTCCAATTTTATACGCTTTTTATTTAATCGGCGAGAGCGATGGCGACTCAGGCCACTTAAGGCCAGGAGTTTTCGGCCGTACACATGAAATTCGGATGTACACTTGAAATTGACCTTAATCAGAGTTACATATATTATCAAATGGAACGATTTTATGTCTTATGACATATTTCGTCGAACTTAATATTTTGGTGGTATTTTTGTGATATGAGATGTGTCACGTGACATGTTACGTCATAAATTACCTTTTTCAAAATGGGCCAATGGGGACAAAAGGAACTAAGGATGTTTTTGCAGTTTTAGTGTTGCCTTACTGTGTTCTTTAAAGATCAGCCTTAACAGCTTGGCCATCATTCGTGTTTTAGGAGATAAAGGCTAAAATGTGAAGTCACGTGACCTATTTTGCATATTATCTCCTAAAACACGAATGATAGCCCAGCTGTTAAGGCTGATCTTTAAAGAACACAGTAAGGCAACACTAAAACTGCAAAAACATCCTTAGTTCCTTTTGTCCCCATTGGCCCATTTTGAAAAAGGTGATTTATGACGTCACGTGTCACGTGACAAGTCCCATACCACCAACATACCACCAAAATGTTAAGTTCGACGAAATATGTCATATCGCATAAAATTGTTTCATTTGCTTATATGTAGCTCTATTAAGGCAATTTCAAGCGAATAGCAGCTACTCCTGGCCTTAAGAGTGGATGCCAGTAAGGATCGAGACTAATTCTTCAACTCAAAAAATTCGAATTTAATTTTATTTCGCCATATCATTCCTTTCGATGACCTATTTTAGGGAAAAATACTAAAAAGTTCCAGCGATTTTTATTTTAGGAAAAATTTCCAGTTTTTAAAAACCCGTCTATCTACTTAATTTTTTTGGCTAAATTATAAGCCAACTTTGAACAGTCGGTGTGTGTGCACCTCTAGAAGTACAACAATGATATTAAGAACACTTAATAAACGTTTCTTGGTCTTTTCTACTGTGTAATTTATTTTTCTGTAACTTCTGTAGTTATTTTTCAAATTTGGTTTTAAAAAGGTATACTGAGCGCCATGAACGGAATGTTGAAATATAGGCAATGTTTGAGGTACGAAAAAGGAATCTGGTACATAAATTTTTGATGAAAACGCCATGCCCCAGGAAAGCTTCACGTTTGCTCTATCAGTTTAGAAAGTTTCAAGCTTGGGAATTCAATGTAGCATTTTTGAGAAATAAAACTATTATGCTTGGGACTGCCAAAATTAGCATAATTTTCGTCCTGTGGCGGACATTTTTGTCAACCAAACACAAAACCTAACGCCAAAACACGGCTATCTTGCATTTTTAGTTGATTGCTGCTGATGGAAAACAATGTTCGAGCAATAGGAATGATTTTCAACAATGTTTGTGTTTCGATAGTCGTAAATAACTCTCGCAAAAGTTAAAATTAGCATAGATGGTCGATCAGATAACAGCAAAATACGAATTTTGTTTAAACAACGTTTATACGAAATTCCACCCATTCAAGCAAGTATGAATTCTGTTTAGTATTATATTTTATGATTAAAACTATTATTTCATACCGCAAAAAAATTATTCGAAGGGCAGTAGCGTGACTTGCAGCAGCTACATTGCGTTACATAATTGGCTTGTCAACAAAGTGGAGCATCGTGTCAAAATATCCGAACTCTTCATGATAAAGCGCCAGTTTGAACTAGAAATCAGTGCAATTGTTTGTAAATCTTATTTGGAGCAAACTCTAAGCATTTTAGAGTGAAGAACCACAATTTTCGGAAACGGTGTTTATATTTGATCAATGAATATGCTAATTGTCACTATTTTAGGAATTTATGTGGCTGAAATAGCTCAAATATGGTTGAAAATAACTCTTATTAACTCCAAGATTGTTATCAGTTGGCAGCGATCAACTAAAAGTGCAAGATAGTCGTGTTTTGGAATTAAGTTTTGTGTTTTAACGACAAAAATGTCCGCCACAGGACGAAAATTATGCAAATGTTGTCAGTCCCAAGCCTAATAGTTTTATTTCTCAAAAATGCTACATTGAATTCCCAAGCTGGAAACTTTCTAAACTGAAAGAGCAAACGTGAAGCTTTCCTGGGACATGGCGTTTTCTTCAAAAATTGATGTACCAGATTCCTTTTTCGTATCTCAAACATTGCCTATATTTCAACGTTCCGTTCATGGCGCTCAGTATACCTTTTTAAAACCAAATTTGAAAAACAACTACAGAAGTTACAGAAAAATAAATTATGCAGTAGAAAAGACCATGAAACGTTTATTCAGTGTACTGAATGTCATTGTTGTAGAGCTAGAGGCGAACACACACCGACTGTTCAAATTTGGCTTATTATTTAGCCGAAAATTTTCGGTCGACAGACGGGTTTTTAAAAACTGGAAATTTCTCCTAAAATAAAAATCGCTGGAACTTTTTAGTATTTTTCCCTAAAATAGGTCATCGAAAGGAATGATATGGTGAAAGAAAATTAAATTCGAATTTTTTGAGTTGAAGAATTAGTCTCGATCCTTACTGGCATCCACTCTTAAGTGGCCTGAGGATCCGGATGGCTTCTCATGGCGGCCGTATGGCGCGCCGTTTGTTTCAGAATTAATGTTTCGCTTGATTATGGATTTGTCTACCGTGATGTGGTTAGAATACCGTAATGCTACTGTCACACCTTGACTAAAATGCTTTCTGTCCGGCTTAAAATTTATACTACCGTGATAAATTCACTATACCTTGATAAAGTTTAACAGTACTACCGTAATACACTCACTCTACCTTGATAAACTTTATACTACCGTGATAAAAAAAATTCACCTGGGGGTAGGGGTAGATTATACTACCGTGATACATTCACTCTACCTTGATAAACTTTATACTACCGTGATACATTCACTCTACCTTGATAAAGTTTTATACTACCGTGATACATTCACTCTACCTTGATAAAGTTTTATACTACCGTGATACATTCACTCTACCTTGATAAAGTTTTATACTACCGTGATACATTCACTCTACCTTGATAAAGTTTTATACTACCGTGATACATTCACTCTACCTTGATCAAGTTTTATACGTACTACCGTGATACAGTCACTCTATCTTGATAAAGCTTTATACTACCGTGATACATTTATTGATAAATACGACCTTGATGCGTTTTCTACCTTGATGTAACATAAATACGACCTTGATGCGTTTTCTACCTTGATGTAACATAAATACAACCTTGATGCGTTTTCTACCTTGATGTAACATAATACAACCTTGATGCGTTTTCTACCTTGATGTAACATAATACGACCTTGATGCGTTTTCTACCTTGATGTAACATAATACGACCTTGATGCGTTTTCTACCTTGATGTAACATAAATACCGCGACCTTGATGCGTTTTCTACCTTGATGTAACATAATACGACCTTGATACGTTTTCTACCTTGATGTAACATAAATACGACCTTGATGCGTTTTCTACCTTGATGTAACAT
Source organism: Actinostola sp. cb2023 (assembly GCA_033675265.1). Taxonomy (NCBI): domain Eukaryota; kingdom Metazoa; phylum Cnidaria; class Anthozoa; order Actiniaria; family Actinostolidae; genus Actinostola; species Actinostola sp. cb2023. The sequence continues at coordinate 81,549 of JAUJYZ010001230.1, read as the reverse complement.
AAATACAACCTTGATGCGTTTTCTACCTTGATGTAACACAATACAACCTTGATGCGTTTTCTACCTTGATGTAACATAATACAACCTTGATGCGTTTTCTACCTTGATGTAACATAATACGACCTTGATGCGTTTTCTACCTTGATGTAACATAAATACGACCTTGATGCGTTTTCTACCTTGATGTAACATAATACGACCTTGATACGTTTTCTACCTTGATGTAACATAAATACGACCTTGATGCGTTTTCTACCTTGATGTAACATAAATACAACCTTGATGCGTTTTCTACCTTGATGTAACACAATACAACCTTGATGCGTTTTCTACCTTGATGTAACATAATACAACCTTGATGCGTTTTCTACCTTGATGTAACACAATACAACCTTGATGCGTTTTCTACCTTGATGTAACATAAATACGACCTTGATGCGTTTTCTACCTTGATGTAACATAATACGACCTTGATACGTTTTCTACCTTGATGTAACATAAATACGACCTTGATGCGTTTTCTACCTTGATGTAACATAAATACGACCTTTAGCCTACGCCAAAGCGTAGTTCGTGATACGCATAAGGTGTATGCAATTCTTGTCCATGTAAATCGCCATGTTCGAAGGTACTCAATTTGAGTTAGATTAATTATAAGTTTTGGCCTTCCAACAGTGCCTTTTCTATTTACAAGAACTTCAGAAATGGTTCTGTAGCTATACGTTGTACAGTCTATTGAAAATAGCTGTTTCTCGACTGCATCAATACGAACTTGTATGGCATTACTTAAGGGTTTAAGCTTTGTAACAATGTCCGATCTTGCATGCGCACTTTCGTCCAAGCCACTTTATCTGTCTTCAGAAGAAGCAACTATTATCCTCTCACAAGCAGTTCTATTTGTTTGTAATCGAAGTAAAAAATCCTGAAGCCCATTTGAGTCCGACGAATGAATCCTCCGTTCTACTTCAGAACAAAGTCTAAAGACTATAATAATAATAATAATAATAATAATAAAGCCTTTATTTTACGATGGTAAAATACATCAATAAACTCAGTGAATTCCATCAGTATCACTTCGCTTGCCCGACTGATCGCAACTGAATCTGTAGAAGGTAAAAATAATTACTTGTCACCGGAAACCACAAATACAACAAGCCTGTTACACGTCGATGTCTGACCTTTTGAAGTATGACTTTTACGATTATTTTCTTTCTGAATTTTTCAAATATCGAATAACCGAAACTTCAATCATCATATTATTTAGAAATGTGTTTTTCCGCTGATAGGTTACGGGATTTTCTTTTGCAATTATTAAATTCAACCAGGTATATAACTCCGTATATTAAACTCCTACGGATTACCCAAGAATGTCCAGGCAGACGATGAGGGAAATTGGTTAAATAAAAGTGATCAAACATCATTTCCAAACTCCGTTTTAGTCAATGATATGACGAAATTGTTGTTCCTAGTATTATGTTACATCAAGGTCGTACTTATGTTACATCAAGGTAGAAAACGCATCAAGGTCGTATTATATGTTACATCAAGGTAGAAAACGCATCAAGGTCGTATTATGTTACATCAAGGTAGAAAACGCATCAAGGTCGTATTATGTTACATCAAGGTAGAAAACGCATCAAGGTTGTATTATGTTACATCAAGGTAGAAAACGCATCAAGGTGGTATTATGTTACATCAAGGTAGAAAACGCATCAAGGTTGTATTATGTTACATCAAGGTAGAAAACGCATCAAGGTGGTATTATGTTACATCAAGGTAGAAAACGCATCAAGGTGGTATTATGTTACATCAAGGTAGAAAACGCATCAAGGTTGTATTATGTTACATCAAGGTAAAAAACGCATCAAGGTTGCATTATGTTACATCAAGGTAGAAAACGCATCAAGGTCGTATTTATCAATGAATGTATCACGGTAGTATACCACTTTATCAAGGTAGAGTGAATGTATCACGGTAGTATAAAACTTTATCAAGGTAGAGTGAATGTATCACGGTAGTATAAAACTTTATCAAGGTAGAGTGAATGTATCACGGTAGTATAAACTTTATCAAGGTAGAGTGAATGTATCACGGTAGTATAAAAACTTTATCAAGGTAGAGTGAATGTATCACGGTAGAGTAATAAAAACTTTATCAAGGTAGAGTGAATGTATCACGGTAGTATAAAACTTTATCAAGGTAGAGTGAATGTATCACGGTAGTATAAAACTTTATCAAGGTAGAGTGAATGTATCACGGTAGTATAAAACTTTATCAAGGTAGAGTGAATGTATCACGGTAGTATAAAACTTTATCAAGGTAGAGTGAATGTATCACGGTAGTATATGAATGTATCACGGTAGTATAAAACTTTATCAAGGTAGAGTGAATGTATCACGGTAGAATAAAACTTTATCAAGGTAGAGTGAATGTATCACGGTAGTATAAAACTTTATCAAGGTAGAGTGAATGTATCACGGTAGTATAAAACTTTATCAAGGTAGAGTGAATGTATCACGGTAGTATAAAACTTTATCAAGGTAGAGTGAATGTATCACGGTAGTATAAACTTTATCAAGGTAGAGTGAATGTATCACGGTAGTATAAAACTTTATCAAGGTAGAGTGAATGTATCACGGTAGAATAAAACTTTATCAAGGTAGAGTGAATGTATCACGGTAGTATAAAACTTTATCAAGGTAGAGTGAATGTATCACGGTAGTATAAAACTTTATCAAGGTAGAGTGAATGTATCACGGTAGTATAAAACTTTATCAAGGTAGAGTGAATGTATCACGGTAGTATAAACTTTATCAAGGTAGAGTGAATGTATCACGGTAGTATAAAACTTTATCAAGGTAGAGTGAATATATCACGGTAGAATAAAACTTTATCAAGGTAGAGTGAATGTATCACGGTAGTATAAAACTTTATCAAGGTAGAGTGAATGTATCACGGTAGTATAAAACTTTATCAAGGTAGAGTGAATGTATCACGGTAGTATAAAACTTTATCAAGGTAGAGTGAATGTATCACGGTAGTATAAAACTTTATCAAGGTAGAGTGAATGTATCACGGTAGTATAAAACTTTATCAAGGTAGAGTGAATGTATCACGGTAGTATAAAACTTTATCAAGGTAGAGTGAATGTATCACGGTAGTATAAAACTTTATCAAGGTAGAGTGAATGTATCACGGTAGTATAAAACTTTATCAAGGTAGAGTGAATGTATCACGGTAGTATAAAACTTTATCAAGGTAGAGTGAATGTATCACGGTAGTATAAAACTTTATCAAGGTAGAGCCGAATGTATCACGGTAGTATAATCTACCCCTACCCCCAGGTGAAATTTTTTTATCACGGTAGTATAAAGTTTATCAAGGTAGAGTGAATGTATCACGGTAGTATAAAACTTTATCAAGGTAGAGTGAATGTATCACGGCCGAGTATAAAACTTTATCAAGGTAGAGCCGAATGTATCACGGTAGTATAATCTACCCCTACCCCCAGGTGAATTTTTTTATCACGGTAGTATAAAGTTTATCAAGGTAGAGTGAGTGTATCACGGTAGTATAATCTACCCCTACCCCCAGGTGAATTTTTTTTATCACGGTAGTATAAAGTTTATCAAGGTAGAGTGAATGTATCACGGTAGTATAAAACTGTATCAAGGTAGAGTGAGTGTATTACGGTAGTACTGTTAAACTTTATCAAGGTATAGTGAATTTATCACGGTAGTATAAATTTTAAGCCGGACAGAAAGCATTTTAGTCAAGGTGTGACAGTAGCATTACGGTATTCTAACCACATCACGGTAGACAAATCCATAATCAAGCGAAACATTAATTCTGAAACAAACGGCGCGCCATACGGCCGCCGGGAAGTAGTGGTTGACAACGAATGTATTCAGGCGACAGATTTATAAGTTTTGGTTTACTGGAAAGATAGAATACGGTTATACTACAGATTCTGAGTTCGCTATACTTCTCTTTAACAGCTCTGGAGTACCAAAGGAGGTAGGAAAATATTCCGAATGACAACAACAATGTTTGACAACGAGTTCATTGACTTATATTCACTCGAATTATTATGTTCTCAAAAAGAACTCAGTTGTATACATCATAATGTATTCCTTCGAGTTCATATGAACTGAAGCTATTGCAAACAACTGTCATATTGTATGAGTTTTTATTTCTGCGTGAGGTTTAGAAGTAGTGACACAACGACAAAGAGAACTCAGTTGAGATTGACCTTCATACTTTTCACACGGGAATTATATTGTGCAGTTCTTTTTGCACTCTTTTGTACTCTTACAATTTAAGAAAACACGAGTACCTTATACAGTAGTGACATGTACATCTTCGTTAGTCTTTTTTGAAGCAAATAAGTAATACGGACTTGGTTTTTAGCGATGTGAAATGTGAATAACTTCGATGAGACCTGAGTTGTCACCTCGGATTGTCTGCTATTTATCGACGTTCCTTCATCAGAAGTCGCCATAATAAGTACTTATTTCATGAAATATTTAGGTCACACGCTGTAAAGGTTGTATATTCTGAATAACTTGAAAGCACTCTGCGAAAACTTGATCGTAAAACACTTTCAAAACACAACATTGAAATTTACTAGCGCGATTCTCTTCGTAAACAGACGAGTTCGTTGACTTCTGCATATCATTAAAATCTCTGAATATCATTAAAATTGACGCATGCGCGCGTCGTGACAGTGCCCCTTTAAGGCGAGTTACGTACTGCGAGTTAGGCAAATATCCCTAAATTTCGGCATTGTGAGTTAAGGCGAGTTTAGATCCTAGAGTAGGCCTTATTAAGAATATCATTAAAACGATATGTTTTTATATATACAATGATCACAAAATATGGTACAATAAGTTTACTTGTATACAAATTAAATAGCTAAAAATAATCAATTTTGTTCAACTTACTCATATTGCACACAACACCAACGTCACTGCTATGATAACATTCTGTCGATCCCCATCCATCATGACTGCAGTTAGCAATGGACATTTCTCCACCAGTACAACCAAGGTTCCAAAGCCATATTATACCTTTAGTAGAGTTAAAGTCAGATGTGCTGTACTTCTGTACTCCAGTGTAACCAAGCATACGACAAACCACCTCAGCGTCGTTCGTGTCCCATCCATAGTTACATACAGTGCCCCACGCACCATGGTACCTCACTTCAACTCGACCAGAATTGGGAGACCTTCCTCCAGCTAAACGAACTTGAACTGGTGGAGGATCTGTGATAATGAAGAAAACATCACTAAGATATTTAGTTATTAGTACTGATGGTTTAATACTTAGTTAGGGAATGGGAATGGAATTCCGACTTGTAATTTATTGTACGCTGTGTACTGCTAAACAAAGTATCACATGAAAAACAAAGTTAGTATATTGTATTTCTCTTAGATGGAGTATAAACAACTTTAGTATACACCTATTTCAATAAACGTTGGCATCTGAAATCTGAATCTGAAATCTGAATCTGTGACCTAAAAACACTCGTAGCCACACTATTCGCCAACGCAGGTCTTCGCCTAAAGGTCGTGACATATTCCAGTAATTACAAGGTAGATCACAACTCATACCCACCAATAATAATAAGATTTCAGATTCAGATTTCAGATTCAGATTTCAGATTTCAGATGCCAACGTTTTTTGAAATAGGTGTATACCAACTGGCCAATCTCCTAAAAACGCGCGCTCTGATTATATTGGTTAAAAAAGACAGGCTATTTAGTAAATAAATCCCTTCTGGCGACTGGTATATCGGCTGACAATGTCCGCAGCAGAGAGATGGTCCGAAAAATGAACAGTTGGCCGAGAAGCGAAGCTTCGAAAGCAACTGTGATATTTTGAGGACCATCTCTAAGCCAAGGACATTATTAGCCGAGTTTATTTATTTTATAACCCTTCGATACATTTTCTACGTCGACTTCAATGTTGAAGAAACCGAAACAAAATGACGGATGAAGAAAACACATTTCATCGAGTTCAAATATCCGTTCCGTTTGATAACTTTTCATGTGTAAACTTCTGAAAAAGTAGTCGAAAATAAAAGATTGATAGTTTTTGAAGCATTTGGAGTGGTTTTCTTGATATTTTTGGTTTTATTTGAGTGACTTTTGGGACGCCGAGTTTGACGTCTGTTCGTAGTTCAAGGATCGACAAATTATAAAAATACCTCAAATACCTGTCGTATCGATGTTAAAACCCCCCAAAAGGAACAAGTACACCACATGTATGTTGTACAAGCTAATTTACCAATTAAAAATACAGTACAGTCTTTAAAAAGTTCCGAAAAGTTCCAATCGTAAAATAGTGGTTGTCTTTCTTACCTTCATCTACCTGACAAACCACACCAGGAAAACTTTTATACCAGCAAGTTGATACAAAGCGGGCATTCCACCATCCCCAGTGAGCACACTCTGCAATCGACTGTTCTTTACCACTACATCCCACCTGATCCATGAGTATTCTTGTGCTCGTCTCTCCTTCAATGTACCAAATTGGTCTTTCGGCTGCTTTGTAACCAAGCATTCGACAGATCACGTGAGCATCTCGTATATCCCAGCTATTGCCATAATAACCACAGACTGCTCCCCAGGTCCCATTGTATTGGATTTCCACTTGGCCAACATGGCTTACTTTAGTTCCCACCAGACGAACATTGATCGCTTTTTCCTCTGAAAAAAACATTGGTGAACGATGACACACGTTTTGCTATCATTTCTGTTAATGTATATTTATTACACCGCGCTATTAAGCGCACACATATGTGTTGTATATTTGTTGATTTCGTTTTATAGCCGATTTATTATGCGGGCCCTTCCGAAGGAAGTCCGAGTTATAAAATGCGCTTTCTTTTTAATTTTTCTTCGTAGTACACAGAATGCGAATTATTTGATCGTATGGTACAAAAAATTCGAAGTATATGATCGTAGCGAGTTCCAAGATTACTCAGCAGATAAGAAAGCGAGCCGCTACACTCTGTCCCAAAATATAAGCGGGTTCCCATCGAGCGATTACTTGAAGCATCCTGGCATGGATATATTCACAAATGAAATCCGAAATGAAAACTAAAACAGCCAAATAATAACGGAGAGCTTGGACTGAATGAAATTCCTACTCCTGAATGGACATGACGATGAGCCTGCAGCGTGAAAAGCGTAATGGTATAAAACGAACACTGTCGTCACTGCCAGCATTTTGATCGAGTCGTGAAACGTGTTGTGTGACATAACGTATAATGAAGAAGAGAAATGATGTTGTATCGAAGGCAAGCCATCGATCACTTCCTTTTAAACACGATCATATAATCATTGTTTTACATGAGCAAGGTCAATTCGGGATCAGTGCTTGCTGCATGACTGCCGTCACGCCGTGGTTTCAAAAACCCGTTTAAAAGATATCTAACAATAAAATTAAATGAAACACATTTCTGAGAAATATAATGATTGAAGTTTATTTTATTCCATGTTTGAAACATTCAGAAGGAAAAGGAATCGTAAAAATCGTACTTCAAAACTTCATCAACGCCACGGACTGAGCAAGGTCAATGGACGAAATTTGGACGTAATACTTTTATGTATCCTACTTGCAGGAAAGAAACGCTCCTCTCACATATGTCACACCCGTTCGTCATTGTGAAGTGTTTCTGACTGATTTTCGGACACATTGAAGGCATGAATTCCGAAATTTATAGACAGAGACAGTAGCTTCGTAGCCTGATTTTCAGACGGCTCATGCGTATGACACATGAGCCGTCTTTCAAGATTACTCAGCAGATAATGTCGCTGTGCTTGCTGCATGACTGCCGTCATGGTTTCAAAAACACGTTTAAAAAGGTATCCGACAGTAAAATGAAACACATTTCTCATAAATACAATTTGCAATGATAAATATAATCAAGAGCTTGATATAGTGACGGGGTATTCTAAAATTGCTCCCGTCACATCATAGTCTGAATCGACTGGATGTTTAAAAAATACGATGTTCGGGAATTATTTTTGAGTTCGGCTTTTATGTGACCGACTTTCCTCTGCGACAACGAACAGAAACGACATCAGAACCATCTGACCATGAATATGCAACCTCAAGTCGTCCGAAGTACGTACTATGGAAATACGATTCGGAGATCTTTATCTATGCTTACCGGCGACACATAGTCTCCCTCATCACGCAACTGTCGTTGCCACAAACGGGTCGAATAGTTTCCGAACGCCTATCAAACTAAATCCGAAAGTATGATTCGCTCAAACGGCCTCGTGCAGTATTTGAACTATCGTTCATTCTACAGCCAGCGCGTGCGTGTATTTGCCGGTAAAGCACTCGTTTCTATCCTTTAAATATATGGATTTTATTCATGCATTATCATTTATCTAATTTTACCTGATGTCAGATTATTCCCACAAACAACTACAGAATTTCCACTGTTAACGCAGAAAGCAGAAACTTGACGGCACTGTTCAATAGATGTTTCATATCCATGGCAATACAGCCGTTTAGGATAAATAGGACCACTTAAGCTTCCTTTGACGTTAGTAGTACCAGCTGACACTGCCTTGAGGTAATTCAACATGCGACACACCACATAAGCGTCTAGTATGTCCCATTGGCTATTACATACCGTGCTCCATTGACCGTTATTTGTTCTCACTTCTACACGACCATCGTGTGCAGTTTTACCGTCTATTAAACGAACTTCGACAGCGCTAGCAGCTCTATTATCTGTACAAATCGAATGTAAACATAAATTGGGGGAGAGGGGTGCTGTCATAAGAGGATTAATTCTAATATTTTGTAAACATTTCGGGAATCCCCCTCCTCCCACCAATTGTTAACGGATACTTATTTTCAAGACCCCATATAGACATTTAAAAATAATGCAACAATAATCTAGTTTAGATCGTTCAACAAAAACATTCCTTTGTGAATTGCCATTTGCGTTGCCTCTTTCCACTAACCTGAGTATCAGGTTACTTTCCACAGGCTCACGTGAATTCGAATACATTTCTAGAATCCTGTCCTTTTGATATCTTGAATTTCTAAAACTGCTTTCAAAACAAATATGGATATCTACTTGAGTCCTGTGTGTCGTTTGTTCAGTTAGTTCTGTCCCAAAACTCGCTAAAAAAACGCTCTAATCGCTAATTAAAACAAACGACACACAGGGCTCAAGTAGATATTAATATTTGTTTTGAAAGCAGTTTTAGAAATTCAAAATATCAAAAGGACTGAATTCTAGAAATGAATTCACGGCCATATTTCGGCTTTAACAAGTTCACTGAGTCCAACGGCCGTTGAGACACAGGAAGCCCAATATACAAACAGAGGATGGTGAGCCTGTGCTCTTTCCAGCCATACTCCCTAGTCTGACCTAGTCTCCTCCGCTCTTCTGGGATCCCTTCACGCTGGGGCCAACCATGCACCCCCCTAAGTGTTTCATATCAGTTGACAAAAATGCATTTTTCATCATAGCTTTTCTCCCAAACAGTGTTTTTCGACCAAACTTCGGGTATGGTGTGATATCGTAATGGAGAATATTTTGGTATATTTCTGACGTAAAACATCGATAATATGATGTCACTACGCATGTGGCAACATTTTGACCATTTTACAGATAAGGAATACAATTTATTTATGTATTGAACATGAAAGACTAGATAATACGGAGATGAATACCGAAAACGGATTGTTGATAACATTATCATGGAAGGAGTTATAATATTTTTTGTTAACTTTGACTTCTTTGAATTACGTCATACCTGATTTGGGAATTTAGAAATTAATTATTTAATTAGTGTAAATTTCAATGATGTAAGAACAGATACCTTGTAAATATGTTGTACTAGTCTGTTACAAAATCATACAAAACATTTTGAAGCACGAGTTAATTGTTTCTCTTTATCGTCGCTTTTAAGCGAAAAACAAAAACTATTGACGTCATCAAATGACGTCATAATTTAAACATTCCTCAATATCTTCATTCTGAGACCGAAATTAAAAATTCCAACATCATACGATCTTAGAAGCCATTTAGTAAAGTATTTTAAAACAAGAATGGATTGATTTTATGAAATAACGAAAAAGTTAAATCAAGGGGTTTATTTTCCCTATATCTTCCTACTATTAAAATGAGGTTGAGGGGAGGGGTGGTTGGATCCATTAAGTAACTTCCTATAACTCGACAACTGTTGATGCTATCTAACTGAAAACTGGCAGCATTTTATTTTGTGCTTTTACTTTAGCACTCTGTCTTGTTTCATCTTGGTGTTCATACTCCTCCATAAGGCTTTCTACCTCCACTTCATGTCGTCCCATTGCTTCATCAATGAAAGTTGTCCAGCACTGTGGTATTGATCGATTGCAGTCATCAGTCACTTGAGTCATAATTGCTTTCGCTGCATGGACTCTGATTATATCAGGTGATTTACATAAAACCATTTCTGAATGCGGCTGTATAAATGTATTTATTTATTTATTTTTTTTCTATTCCCGTGGCAGTTAACTGAAATAACGTGATGATGATGATGATGATGATGATTATTACTTAGCTCATCGAGAAATGTAATGTCTGGTATAATAATATATTCCGATATTTATCAACTCGTTACTCACCCTTGACCATCAGCCACAGAACACACAAACACAACAGTAATTGTAATTGTGCCATTGAGACTTGTGTTTAATCAGAGCAGATCGTATGAACACATAAACGCAGACTGAATGAGAAACAGAGATATCAGGTATAAGTAGGAAAATATTGTGATTGACAGCAAGTTTATGGGTCCAATGACCACATACAATGATCATGTGGTCAAAACTGCACTAGTTTCCAGATTTATGCATTTTATAAAGTCGCTATTATATCAGTCGCAAGTAGTTTCTTTCTGATTTTACTTTGTCTGCGAATAACCAAATTCACTGAAAGGAAGACATGTATTAGTCTCGATCCCTCGCAGCCGTGTTTAGTGTCGTTACGCAACGCTCTCTCCCCCACATACCAAAGCGCAACATTTCGTTCCAATTGTAAGTGCTTAGCCAATCAAAGATATTAATTCGTTATTTATGTTCACTTGTTGTCAACGACTCGACGATGCCAGGCTCATATTTCGTTGCAAAGTTCGAAATTAATTCATGATCACGTACACGATTTACTAGTCTTCCTCGCAGCCGTGTTTAGTGTATTGGTTTAGTGTATTGCCCAGGTAAACTCTTTGGTGTTAAATTATTTCGCTGATAGGCAAACTGAATCTTCGTCAATGAGCGCCATCTTGTTTGTCACTGGTCTTTGGTTTGGTATGCGCGAACGTCGACCTGACGTTATTTCGGGCAACAAGCTCTGGTTGACAAATTATGTGGAATGGAATGTAGCGCTTGGGTATAAGCAGCCGTAGCCGTGTGTGGGGAGAAGGCGATGCGTGACGACACTAAACACGGCTGCGAGGGAGACTAGACATACATGAGCTTCTGCTGAAACTCAGTTACACTTTATTCCCAAGTATAAAACTGCGACCGGGACTGCGACTCCGGACTGCGACACTCTTGAGCTTTCTATTCGTAGCTTCTGAGATATAATAATAATTTTACTCACTCAGTGGTTTGATAATCTTCCATGTAATTTTTTTTTTATTTCGCGATCGTATCTTGTCAATTTCAGGCGTGGGAACGGCCCATTCTGATTGGTTGATTTATTATAATTATACGTTATTGCAGGCGCGGTAAACACGCACGCGCTATGGTGACCACTTGCAGATTTGGCGTAGAAACATGACGACAAAGAAAAACCGTCTGTATTTTTAGACTTGGGCCTTCTACAGGAAGCCCGAGTAAAAATGTAATTCATGTACAATTTAAATATACCTCTTTAGCTTTCTTCAATGTTGTCCCATTTCAGACCATGTGACCATTCCCTGGGCATAAAAGTGACTTTCTTCCATGACAGCCGCATAGATTTTTATACTGATGTGATAAGATGATCGACAGTTGTTAGGATTAAATGAACAGGATTAAGTAAACGTAGCTATCAACAGCTACATTATCGTCATAATGCATGCTGAGCATCGGTCATGAATCTTCGACTTGATGAGCAGCACTTCGAAGCCGAAGGCGACACAAACAACAACTCAAGTGTATTAAGGCCTGACACAGGAGCCTAATTAGCATAAACACATTATTTTCTATAAACTAAATACCATTCATGCTTTGAAGCTAAAACTTCTCCAAAATGTTAAGATCCATGAATTTGTGAAAATCTAATCGCGATAATAGCAAATGAAGTATCACGTGACAAATCACGTGGTCAAGACTGATTGAAAAATTCAATCGAAAATGGGGTACGTAGAGACTTTTCTTAGAATACTAACTAATGTTTCATTAAATACCTTTGGTAGATATCTTTCTATTACCGCCTTTTAATGGTGTCTACATATTTTCATTAAGGAGAAAATTAAAAATAATCAAATAACTGGATTGGTCACGTGACCTGTTTTATGAATTATCTCTATAACTAATGATTAAGGACAACGTTAAAAGGCGGATTTAGAAAGACCTTTCAAAACGTAACATTTAGACATGTGATCCATTATTCTTAGAAAAGTTTCTATGTACCCCATTGTGAGCTGAATTTTTTCTACATATGTGGCCATGTGATTTGTCACGTGACCCATCACATCCAAAAAACCACATCAAATTTTCACACACTCATGGGACTAAACATTTTGGCGAAGTTCTATCTCCAAAGCATGAATAGTTTTCAGTAAATAGAAAATATTGATTTTTATGCTAATTAGGCCCATGTGTCAGGCCTTAAAGGAGCACTCTCACAGGTAATGCATTGCGCGCCGTGTTATTGTTTACATACGGGATACTACTTAGATTTGACAAGAACGCACGTGAAAAGTACACGTGAAAAGTGCGCCTTTCGAATTCCGATACGGATCAGCAATGGCAAGTCCGGAGTTCTCCAGAGAATATCTTCCTTCTCGTGTGGTAAGTAGAAATCCTCCATTTTCGTATCATACGAAAATGGCGCTGAGGGGTTCAAGGCGCGCAATGCATTACCTGTGAGAGTACTCCTTTAATATACTTGAGAAGTCAACAACGACACAAACAACATTACAGAAAGGTTAGACTTTATATAGATTTGCTTTATTATTTACGGAGGGCATAGAACAACGATTCGGACATGGACTCGGACTCGAACTCGGACTCGGACTCGGACTCGGACTCGGACTCGGACTCGGACTCGGACTCGGACTCGGACTCGGACTCGGACTCGGACTCGGACTCGGACTCGGACTCGGACTCGGACTCGGACTCGGACTCGGACTCGGACTCGGACTCGGACTCGGACTCGGACTCGGACTCGGACTCGGACGGACTCGGACTCGTCGGACTCGGGACTCGGACTCGGACTCGGACTCGGACTCGGACTCGGACTCGGACTCGGACTCGGACTCGGACTCGGACTCGGACTCGGACTCGGACTCGGACTCGGACTCTCGGGACAAGGGACTCGGACAAGGACTCGGACTCGGACTCGGTCACGGACTCGGACAAGGACTCGGACAAGGACAAGGACAAGGACTCGGACTCGGACAAGGACTCGACTCGGACAAGGACTCGGACAAGGACTCGGACAAGGACTCGGACAAGGATTCGGACAAGGACTCGGACTCGGACTCGGACAAGGACTCGGACAAGGACTCGGACAAGGACTCGGACAAGGACTCGGACTCGGACTCGGACTCGGACCCAAAATCAGTAAAACCCGCACTCAAAATCAGTAAAACCCGCACTCAAAAACTCGGACTCGGACTCGGGTTATTGGGTAAGGGAACATGAGTAAGATAAATAATACTCATGATATGACTTTTTGTAATCTCATAACAACACAATGTCAAAGTTAAACATTCAGAGTTTTTTTGAGTCCTGGTTTTACTGATTTTGAGTCCAGGTTTTACTGATTTTGAGTCCAGGTTTTACTGATTTTGAGTCCAGGTTTTACTGATTTTGAGTCCAGGTTTTTGAGTCCGGATTTTACTGATTTTGAGTCCAGGTTTTACTGATTTTGAGTCCAGGTTGTACTGATTTTGAGTCCGGGTTTTACTGATTTTGAGTCCGGGTTTTACTGAATTTGAGTCCGGGTTTTACTGATTTTGAGTCCGGGTTTTACTGATTTTGGGTCCTGGTTTTACTGATTTTGGGTCCGAGTCGGAGTCCGAGACCGAGACCGAGACCGAGTCCGAGTCCGACTCCGAGTCCGAGTCCGAGCATATTTGATGGGCTTTTTGATGGGCTTCCTGTGGTAGAGCGCGCGCGCGCGCAATACGTATTATGTTGGGTTCTCTGTGTTGAGTAATGTCCTATGTTGGGCTTCCTGTGTGCGTCCTGCGGGATGCGCCCGCAGCAAATGTGTATATTTACACAAGGTATGAAACTCGGTCACGTGACAAATATGTTTTTGCTCCTAATTTTGTCAAAATGTCGTGACAATTCATTTTTTCTTCGAATAACTAAACTTTACCGTATTCTCGAAATACTTTGTAAGTATCAGTCGTCTAACTTCAACGTACGCTGAGAAACTAATTTTTGAAATCTTGAGCGTCGTGGCCCGATGTGCGGCGCAAGTAGCTGGTGCACTTTTCCGTGAAGCAGTCGGATTTTACCTTCGAGAAGGCATCGACAAGCGCTCGGCAGATCTGAACTGTGCTCTTTTTGGCAAGTTTTAACATTTATATGTTCACTGATGTTCACTAACATGAGTCAAAACATCTACAATATACTTTATCTGTTTTCTGTTTTGACTTCTGTAAATTATTTGTTTTGTATTTTGATTTTTATCGATTAAAATCTTCAAAATTGACGCATTGTGTTTTATAAATGCTGAATAGTCTCAATATTTAGTACTGCACAACACATTTGCTATCAGTACTTATACGCAAAATGACAAACAAACGTATTTATTTCAACAATAAAAGTTTACTAGCTTTTTACACACTGTTTTGCCGTTCTTTCTTTGCAATTTGTTCACTATATTGATCAGTAATAGCATGGATAAATAATAACAATGAAATAAATATTATACACAATCGACAAGTTGTGAATGAATAACAAACATCGCAGTTGGAAGCGATAAGCTTACTTACGTTCTTACGAAAAATACGCCGTTAAAATGACTCTGTGTTTCTCTCAGATGATAGTAAGCTTATTTGCTAAATGTGTTGTGCTATTTCAATGACAATAACGAACAACTGTTAATATTTTAGTTCACAGCAGCTTCATGAGTCCATTCATGTCTCCTTCGATGTCCGAGTGAATTGAGTTCGTCTATATTTTTGCTTCACTGATGGTTTATGCTGTGTTGGCGTTCCCTTGTGTCAGAAGAACTATAAGTAAAGTACAAAATTATGTCAAACACTCAGTAATGTTTAAACAGATAAAGTACCATCAGTCAGTTGAAAGAGGTTCCTTGTTGAAGTGTATTTCAATCACTGACACTGAACTACACAAGTCAAATAGCTCAGTCATAATTTATGGGAAAAAACTGATTTGTTGAGGAGTATTAAGTAGCCCTTCTGCCCTAGTATAGATAAGTCCTTTTATTAGAGAACATTTAGAGCAATCTACTACGTAAAAACCATGACAAAAAGTAATTTTAGTTTATTTTCAACAAAACTTTCTCACGTGTCGAGCAAAACATATCCAAAGTTTCTCCACCATTCAAAATGAAAAAGGACTACTTTAAAACCGTCAAATTTCTTCTAAATTTACTTAAAGTTGACATGAATTGTGAACTTCTGAACTTACCATGAATAGGGAAAAGAATCCCAACGTTTACACCGAAAAAAATCAGTCTTTCTTGATATGAACTTCTCTTCCACGCCCCGCCATTAGCGACAAAATAACGACTTTACCCTGGGTACCCCCCACGGGCCTGTAGCGCTCTTCGGTTCACGGAAAAGTGCACCAGCTACTTGCGCCGCACATCAGGCCATGATACGCATCAGTTTCACACCTTGTTTCAATATACACATTGCTGCGGGACGCGCGGGATGCACACAGGGATCCCAACATCATCAATTTCTATGCACAGGGAACCCAACATATAATACGTATATTGCGCGCGCGCGCGCTCTACCACAGGAAACCCATAAAAAAAAGACGCAAATATCACTTTACTCATTATTTAGTAGCCTCAAAAGATTTTTTGAGTGTAAGAAGTTAAAAGAATATTTTAAAAACTACTAAAAAAGCAAATACGTCATTATGACGTCACACATATTTTAAAATATCTCTAATAGAGTTAATGAAAATAAAAATCCAGCATTATTTAGAATTAAAATACTCCTATAACAATAATAAGTGTTAATAAATATAATTTATTTTACGAATAGTGATATAAATTGCTTTATGCAACTAGGCTTAATAATAGTTAAAGTTATTGTTACTTCCGGTGTTGGCAACTTCCGTTCGTTGTGAGGGGTGGTTACCCTGGAGTCTTAGGCCTCTCGGTCGCCTCCATCTTGGAATACATCGTGGAGAAAACTTTAACCGATTACATCTGCAAAAATCTCCTTACATCGACGTTATTCCACGGGAAAAAGTTAAGTAAATTTAGCAACTGCTAATCATCTGTGCATATAGCAATATAATCTCGGGGTGTAACTCCCAGAGAGGCGATGAATCGACACCAAAAGCCACAGGCATTAGTTCTTGGTCATTCCTTCGTGAGAAGGCTGTTTAATTTTACCATGAGAGAGTCAAATGACCGCTTTTCGTCATCGCTGGGGATCAGCCGAGCGTGTAAAGTCGTTTTGCACGGCACAGGGGGGAGAACAATCGAAACACTTGAGCGTTGGGGTCAGGATTATTTTTCAAAATTTTATTTTTACTTACATTTATTTTCACAACAAGTAGTGTTTATCAACCAGCTTTTCTCATGAGCGGGGGGATTTCTTGTATTTATATTGGTCTTTCTAATCCACAACTTGTTCTTGTGTTTATTGGGCCGTGACAAATGAATCATTCGCTCATGGTGCCCACATATTGTTGTATTAGAAATAGGTTCTAATGACTTATGCTACCCCGATGCCAATCAGTGCAGTATAGCCAGTTCGTTGAAAGTTTAAACGATCAACTGAGAGAGGCGCTGGAGAGGATTGAGTTTGCAAAATTCTGGCTTCCTTCTGGACTCCGGAAGCCAAAAACTAACATTTATGTCCGTGATGGCATACATTTGAACAATTTGGGCAACAAAACCCTTTACAAAAGCTATAGAGGGGCCATATGATATGCCCTCAATTTTATATATTTAGCATAGTAACAACTAGGCCCTTGGAAATTTTGTGACTAATTTTAATCATATGAATATTCATACGTTAACTTCAGGGGTACTCTTACCACCTTGTTTGCATCATGAAAATGCACTGTGCCTTTAAATACATTGTTACATTATTATTATTATGACATAACAAGTCATGAGTGGTCTATATAGCATGAACTTAGCAGCCAGCTACACTGTGGTTGAGCTATTCATGTTTTAATGCCATTGGACTTTGTCAGTTTATGTGCTTGGGTAATTGTGGAGGGACAGCTGTTACAGCAATGTTCCCCGCCGATACCAAGTTTATGTGCGGTCTATAGCATGATTCTGCGGCCGTCCACATTGTGGTTGAGCCATTCATGTTTCAATGCCATTGGTTTTTGTCAATCTCAAGAGCATTGAGATTTATATGTAATGCGCTTTTTCAAGAATTAAATTATTATTATTATTATTATTATGTTTATGTGCTTGGGTAATTGTGGAGGGACAGCTGTTACAGCAATGACCCCCGCCGATACCAAGTTTATGTGCGGTCTATAGCATGATTCTGCGGCCGTCCACTCTGTGGTTGAGCCATTCATGTTTCAATGCCGTTGGACTTTGTCACAGTATTTATGTTTCTGTGCTTGCTTTAATATTGGAAGGTTATGATACCATTGTTGATGGGGGGTAAGATGCAAGATGTTGAATAAGATACCATCCCGTTAAGAATACAGTCATATTAAAAGTTAAACAAGACGCTCTACAAGCGTTTACTCGGGCTTCTAATGGTGAAATACAAATTAAAGTGCTGTTGAATGCTAAACATTGCTACATAAGCTTTTCATCCAAGAATAAGGATGTTAGGATATCTGCCCATTGTAGTCATGCAGGCTTTTGTGTTATTTTATTTATGAAACTAATTTTAAAATAAATAGTTTATGATGCCAACATATAAAATACTGCCATATGGGTGATCAGTGACCGGTTTTGAAAACGAGCCCTAAAAAGTATGCATAAATTAAAAGAGCTGTTGAAGCCATGTTGATTTCAAGCCCTAAAAGGTACGACATATATGACCATATATGGCAGAAAAGTGATTGTGCTGATATCATTTAATCAGTGACTGGACAACATATTTCTTGTGTTCTTTCAATTGACCCTAAAAGGTATGGACTCGTGTTACATAACTGTCTTGTGTCGGAACCCTAAAAGGTTCACATAGGAAATATTTTGAACCCTAAAAGGACGTCGATCACCCCTACCAGTTGGAGAAAGGTAGTAACCCCCCCTCCTACAATAATACAATATTGTTATAATTAGACAACTAGTGAATTTTATTGAAACTCATACTTTTTCAGTAACTGACAATAACTAAAATAAAAGGAAGAACATATAATAATGAATCAGATCAGATGAGGAATGTTTTGTAATGAGTGTCCATTATTAATGTTTCACAATTCAGTGTGTAAACTTTCTAGTTAGTGGTCATTGTTCTATTCTGAACAGCAATGGATCCTATTGTTAATATGAATGAAGTATAATTTTCCCTCAACAGACATTCAAAAGCTCTATCTATGGGCATGCAGTAGGTATAACCCTCAATATTTATTGCTCTGTCACCATGTACATTACCAGTGTAGCTTTCGCTGTATTCAAATTGATAGTCTGTATCATATACTGTGAGCATTGTTGGTAATTCTGTCATCATCAAAAATGACTGTCCAGCTGATTGAGATAAGCTTGTATACAACTCATTCCCAATATTCATTATTTGCACCAGGTCACTCTGGGAGGTTGTTGGTTGTTTTTTATTGTATATCAAAGAACACAAACTCATTGCAACACATTGTTGTCCAGCATTTCGACCAAATACTAAAATATTGCCTTGACTATAAGGTGCTCTTATTGTTTTGTTTGGATGAATAAGTAGAGTAGGACCAGGATTCTTTTCTATATCTGTTCTCAATGCAGACTGACAGAAATTTCTTCTGTGATTAAGACTTTTATATGTAGTGGACTTTGAAGAACAGTTTTCATCTATAAAACCCATTGATTGTAGATTTGGCTCCTTCAAAACTCGTTGTAAAGCCTTTTTCTTTCTTCTTTTGGAGACAATATGAATAGAACGGTAAGTGATCTTTCTAAAAGACTGTCTTTTTATAGTACTGGGAATAGGTCTATAGCAGTCACGTCGAGCAATACGTAAGCTTATATTATTGACAATATGATGAATCTGTGACGATGCTGGCACAGTTTTTTCAATACAAGAAACAAACATTGCACGTCGAGATCTAAACTCATTTATTTCATTAATTGACGAGTCATCATGAACATTTTCACTACAAAGGTTAGCCTGGATGCGAACATTTGATTTCGTCTCTACAATAGTAAGCTGTTGTTGACAATCTTGTAATATTGATTCAGTACTAGCTTTATGTAGTTCGTACGATTCTATCATGGCCGCTTTGAAGTTCTCACCTTTCTTCAAGATATCTGTTTGCTTTTTGTCGTCAAACTTCAGTTCATCAGGCTTCGTGTTGTGTAATACACTGTGCATAGCTATGCAGTTCTCAGATGAGTTCTTATTTGAGTTCATAATGTTCATATTTATGTTATTTTGTAGCTCATTTGTATTGATTTGTAGCTCTTTGAGTTCGTGGACCGACCCGTTTCGAAAACGCTCGTCTTCTTTTAGTGTGGGCCTACCACGAACAGCGTGTGCATTTGTAAGTGAGAAGAGCGTGTCTAACAGCAAGCGATATATCATCTCAGTTATCGACGATGTCATGAGCTTTGTCCGAAAGAGGAATATCGAACTTTTTCAAACGACTCCGCCACAGGCACAGAAGTATTCCTTCTTCGAATGAGTCAAACGTGCACGTCTCGTATGAGCCTGCGATATGAGCCTGCGATATACGACCGAGCGCATGCGCTGTCATGACGATTTGTCCATTTTGTGACCGACGAAGAAAAAGAAAGCCCAATTTATAACTCGGGCTTCCTGTGGATAGGCCCGAGTAATTAGTTTACATATTACATATTATTAATAATATTATTATTATTGATTGCCTTTGAGGTTTTACCCACAAGGACTGCTTTCCTTCGAGATTACGCTCTCAGGGAATACCTTCGAGGCTTCTCTGTCGAGGTGTGTTCATATACTCAATATTGGTTATATTACAATTTCAATTCATACAATTTATTTGTTCTAGTTATAGAAAATATTATTGTTACACACATAACGTGGTATTAAAGGGGCACTGTCACGACACGCGCATGCGCGAATCTTGGCTTCAATCTTGAAATCGTTGACCAACGCTTTCAAGAGACCCGAGGAAAATTCAAATTCAGTGTGTTAATATATCGAATGATATCATTGTAATCCTTGCACTCTAGAAGATTATACTTATTCAGTACTTAGACTGATTGTTGTTTCGTATTTGGAGGTAGTTATTTTTGGTTTGAAGTCCAATTTTATACGCTTTTTATTTAATCGGCGAGAGTGATGGCGATGGCTTCTCATGGCGGCCGCCGGGAAGTAGTGGTTGACAACGAATGTATTCAGGCGACAGATTTATAAGTTTTGGTTTACTGGAAAGATAGAATACGGTTATACTACAGATTCTGAGTTCGCTATACTTCTCTTTAACAGCTCTGGAGTACCAAAGGAGGTAGGAAAATATTCCGAATGACAACAACAATGTTTGACAACGAGTTCATTGACTTATATTCACTCGAATTATTATGTTCTCAAAAAGAACTCAGTTGTATACATCATAATGTATTCCTTCGAGTTCATATGAACTGAAGCTATTGCAAACAACTGTCACATTGTATGAGTTTTTATTTCTGCGTGAGGTTTAGAAGTAGTGACACAACGACAAAGAGAACTCAGTTGAGATTGACCTTCATACTTTTCACACGGGAATTATATTGTGCAGTTCTTTTTGCACTCTTTTGTACTCTTACAATTTAAGAAAACACGAGTACCTTATACAGTAGTGACATGTACATCTTCGTTAGTCTTTTTTGAAGCAAAGAAGTAATACGGACTTGGTTTTTAGCGATGTGAAATGTGAATAACTTCATCTGAGACCTGAGTTGTCACCTCGGATTGTCTGCTATTTATCGACGTTCCTTCATCAGAAGTCGCCATAATAAGTACTTATTTCATGAAATATTTAGGTCACACGCTGTAAAGGTTGTATATTCTGAATAACTTGGAAGCACTCTCCGAAAACTTGATCGTAAGACACTTTCAAAACACAACATTGAAATTTATTAGCGCGATTCTCTTCGTAAACAGACGAGTTCGTTGACTTCTGCATATCATTAAAATCTCTGAATATCATTAAAATTGACGCATGCGCGCGTCGTGACAGTGCCCCTTTAAAGTCCTCAAAGCTTAGCATCAACACTATTTTGTCCAAAATATAAGTTTTTCACGCAAGAATTTGCTAATTTTACTTTCATTATTATGTCTTGACACTTATCCAATACCATCACAACATTATTATTATCATTATTATTATTGTTATTACTCATTATTATTATTGTTATTACCATTATTATCATTGTTATTATTATTATTATTACTATCATTATTATTATTATTGAATCATCATTCTAGTCATTATTGCTGCGAAGCCGTAAGGCGAGCAGCAACACTAATCTTGACGGTTTCCCTGTGTTATGTTGGGATCCCTGTGTGCTAGATGCCAGCAAAAATCTCGATTTGTCAGTTTGTCCTGCCGGATTTTTCGGTGTGTGGTCGGTGCAACTTCGACAATGCTCGGACAGCAGTATGTTCTGAGCATGCAGTACATGTGTCCAGCGGGGTTCATCATAAATTCCTACGTACATAATATTTGTACGTTCTTCAGACTCGATGAATAGTAGACGATTTTGGAAGTTCGTTGTTGTTTGGTCCGAGCTATTCGCCGTGTAATTATGTCAAGGTCAAACTTATTTATTGCTGGAAGCATTCATCAAGGCCACGAACGCTTAATAGTGACATTTCACGGGGAAGACAATGTTCTTTTATGAGTTTTCAGCCCTGTTATTTGCTCAGAATTTACCAATCGAACAATGGACCGCCGGCCGCCATGGCAGATCAGATCCTTGTCGAAGGAGATCGACTTCATTATCTGGATGTTCTTCGAAGTAGATCCATCCCTGACACAGAGATGTTGTCCCTAAACTATCTGCCAATCATGGCATATTGGTCTTTGGAGACTAACAGTAATCCCGGGAGTAATGTAATTTTGGTATTTGGGGCTATTACGACACAAGCACATGATTGTGATGATTCGCTTATTTGGGCAGAATAGCAAACAAATAATAATGCATTTACTTCTCGCAGCACTTCGCTTGCTTAAAGCAATGACTAGTTATTGCTGCGAGCCTCCAGGCGAGCAGCGAAACTAATCTTGACGGAGTTCCTGTGTCATGTTTGGTCGTGTGGGATCTGGGCACTTATGTGGATGCAACGAGAATCTCGACTGCATTTCACGGAGTGGGTTTGTGGAGATGATTTGTGAGCCACGGTACTTTTGATCAGCGCACACTCACAACACGTTCAATCGATTTTAATATTGAGTATCGTTTATTTTTCGCTGATTCAAGCCAGGAAAGTGTTCGTTTTCTACAAATCCATGATGTCAAATGCAACTTTATTCATTGCTGGAAGCATTCATCGGGGTCATGAACAATTTAGTGACATTTCAAGGGGAAGAGAATGTTCTTTTATGAGTTTTCAGCGCTGTTGTGTGCTCAGTCACGTCCAGTTCCACAATGAAGTACTTAAGCTTAAGTTACTTCTACAGTCGATCAGAGTTGACCGAAGGAGACAGCATGTACTTGAATGCTTTTGAAAGACACAGTTAGTATCCCAGATGCTGTCGCTGACCTATCTACCTGATCGAGCTCATTTGGTCTTCGTCAAACCAATCCGGCCCATGCCATTGCCATTGGCATTGAGGCAACTATACTGAATCAAATTATACGATCCATCCTGATGTACTTTTATCTTCTACAAGTGTGCTATGAGGCTTCGACATCTTTCCTGATATCTGGCCAGTATTAAAACATTGTATATAATATACACCAAACACAATTCTCTATTTCATTGAATCCATATTTGTATTAATTACTGCATATCAGTAGAGTACAAACTATTACAAGCGTGCAACATAAATAGTGCAAAGTATTGCATGCTTTTAGTGCTGGTACATGTCTATACATTGTAGCTGTCTGTCTATGACCAGATTATTATAGTGTTAGCATTTGTATTAAGCAACACCAAACTCGGGTGGGAATGATAATTAATAACGACATGGAATGGAACAATGTGACCGGGATGGGAATGAGAATCAATGGAGATGTGGGATGGGAACAATGGGACAAGGGTGGGAATGAGAATCAGTAGATATATGGGAGGGAAATAGGTTTCTTGTAAGCTAGAACACATGACACAGTAATAAAGTTATTATTATTATTATACCGCATTTTTATTATTTTATTTGACCACTAATGCACCTTGCTGACAAGGGACAGCCACATGTATGCATTGAAAGCTACATTTCACATGTATGCATTGAAAGCTACATTTCACATGTATGCATTGAAAGCTACATTTCACTTTTATGTGTTACCATGTACGGCAGTGTATTTATCGTAGTGAGCTTTATACATGCAAATAATGATACATGTACAACGACAGACAAACATGTTCGGCTCAGCAGCACTTCACTTGCAAATGCAACGACTAGTTATTATATTATTGAATGCCTTTGAGGTTTTTGTCCTCAAGGACTCTTTGTACAATATTGCTTTCCTTCGAGATTACGCTCTCAAGGAATACCTTTTCGGCTTCGCCCTCAAGGCTAGATGGGTTTATCTATGCAATATTTGTTATTATGTTATATCATACTATTTATCATTGGTCTTGTTAAATGGGTTATTGTATGTTATGTACCTAATGGGTTATCACAGGAAAGCTTTGTGTCAACACTATTTCGTCTTGACAGGTTTTTTCCTGCAATAATTTGCTAATTTTACTTTCATTTATATCATCAATTGTTTATATGTTTTGCCTTATCCATTCCCACCTCAACATTATTCTTATTGTTATGGTTAATATTAGTATTATTATCAGCATTATTATAGATTGCCTTTTGTTATTTTATTTTATTTTATTTTGTTACCTTCGAGGCTATGCCCTCAAGGATTGTTATTGTTTCCTTCGAGGCTATGCCATCAAGGATTGTTATTGTTTCCTTTGAGGGTACGCCCTCAAGGATTGTTATTGTTTCCTTCGAGGCTATGCCATCAAGGATTGTTTTTGTTACCTTCGAGGTTACACCCTCCAGGTGTGTTTTTACTGGGCGTTTACTGGGCTTGCTGTCTTTGTCAACAAGGTATTGTTTTGACATGGCTCGTCCCTACCCATTTTTATTTTATAACTGTGAATTTGAGTGAATGAAAACAACACATCTTATGGAGGGGTAGTGTGAGTGTAACATTATTATGTTATTATTCTCATTATTAATTTTATTACTGTGAATATTATTAATTTAATTTTATTTACGTTATCAATTTTCCATATTCTTTATTATTAATTATTATTATAATGATAACTTTATTTAACCCATTGACTCCTACACCGGCCGAAACCGGCCGTAAACATCGATACTGCTTTGAAAAATTCTAACTTTCTGAATTTTCGTAACATCGATCTCATGGCCAGTTATTAGTGACAACTAGATAACTCTTCATATTTTAACCTCAAGTAAACTGACTTACAGGTCCGATTTCTGGGCATTAGTTCAATTTGTTTGCCATAAAAATCAAAAATGCGTGTTTTTGACGCAATTTTACACCTCGAAAATGACCGACATTTGACTTGGATTTTCTTCCAAAATACATCCTTGCGAAACAAAACGCCACTTTCTCAGCAAACTTCCATCTCTCTTCTTGATATAGTCGTGAATTTTGCCCTCTCTTTTCCTTAACTCGCCGAACAATAGCCATTTCCTTAGGACCACTTTCGCTAACACGTGTTTTCCTTCTGCACGCCCGAAAAGGATGCCGGGAAACATCCGGGAATTTCGGCATAGATCTCCCCGAATATCCGTTTTTTTAAGAATATATAGAGTGTCGAGCCACTCGGTCCTACAGGCAAAATATTGCACCGGTTGCATTCTTTACAAGTCCAAAGTCGCCAAAAATGCCTTTGTAGGTCCTGGAATCCACCACAGAAAGACCAGAGAGACGATTTCACAATTGAGTCCGCCATTTTGAATTTCCAAACGGCAACGTCGAAATGTGATCGTGAATTCGTTTCTAAACTCCTGATTTCTTCCAGGAGAACGGTCTCTACCACACCAGTCAAGCTTAATGATGCTGTCCTGGGGGCTTCTGTGGTGAATAATGGCTATAAACACTCTAAAAATGCAAAATTGGCCTTTTCGAGTAGTGATTACTACTAGCCCCTACGAACTCCCAAGAAGAAAGGCAGCACACGTGAAGACGCGAGCCCACAGGCATTCAGAACTGTCAAGATTTCCATGGAAACCCCTTATATGGAATCGAAATTTCCTACGACGTGATTAGGTCCAGAAAATCGCTAAAAAACTCAAAATAGCTCAGGAGCGAATGGGTTAATGAGGTTTTACAACACATTACAGTCAAAGACTGATAAACTTGTGGACCTCCCTATAAAATACACAAAAAATAGTAAAATATGCTAGCTGGTATAAAGTAACTAAGTCATTAAGAAAAAGTATATACACGTATATACATTAAAATTGGAAGCATAACAATAATTATTGTATTATTATCATCAGTATTGTTGTGATTAATAAGCAATTATTATCACTGTTATGGTTACGACCAATGCATTAAATTAGTGTCCATGACGATGATTATTAGTAGTAGTAAATTAGTAATTTATCGTAGTCTCCTAATCATTGCTATATTTGCAACTATTGTTTCTATGACTATCATTATTATTATGATTTGCTATGGTCATATCACTATTATTTATATATTGTTTTATTGACATATTGTTATTATCTGTGTTAAAATCCTTTGATATTACATTTACTGCTTCTTTTATTATTATTAACATTATTATATATATGTATGATCATTGTCATTGACATTACTATTGGATTCGTATTATAGTATATTTACAAGGCATGTTGGTCATAAATTGTTAGAAATGTAATTCCCATTGCTATGAGTTGATCATCAGCATTATTGTCAATTTTGCCAGATATGGCCAATTTTCCAAATTCCTTTTACTACTTCCAAATTTATTATTACTGTATAGTGATTGGCCATTGGGTTATTACCAGCCCTCAACTGTTATTGCTTTGTGTATTGCACGGGTATTTGTTGTATAAATGCATTGGGTTTGCTAATTTCTCTACTGGCCGCGAGTTTAATTTTGCTTGCAGAACCTACACCCACTATGAGAGGGCACCGATGGCCAAATCAATTTACTGCTGATATGGAACACCAATGGGCAATTAGTCAACGGGATTCCCACACCGATACTGTGCAGTGACACACATAACAGGAGCATGGACTGAATGTCGTGTAAACAAAACTTTTCTTATTAAATTAGTTAGGAACCTTGCCACAGGTTGCAGTATTGCATGGTAGGTGGTACACGGTCCCTAATTTTTCCCACACAGTGGGTTTATAATGGGGTTTTCGTGTCCGGCATGCTCCCTAAATGTAGTTTAACTAAGATTATAAATTCAGTATGTTGAGAATAATCTGTTCTACATATGCTGCCATTTGTCCATGTCGGTATCCTTGCAGCACAAACGTCAGTCTAGACGGCCATCCAGCATGTACGTGAGTTTTTCTTGTTGCTTACTTTTCCCAAGCATGGTCATGCTACTGTTTGCAGGGGCTTCAGTGGTCGTCCACGACTTGGCTAGTGCTTGCTATGTGTTATATCTAATAGCAGTCTGGTATTCAAACCACAATCATATGGCTGTTTTCGAATAGGCGCTGACAAGGATTCTCAAATTAGACGTTGCGGATTTTGGAATGCGAAGGCCTTCCTTAGGTATATAAGAACTCCAGCACTCTAATTCAAAGGGTTACTTGTCAGATGGCTCATCACCACGCATGTAAACAACTAGCTAAATCGACCTTCAGCAGGAGCGAAGGTGTTGATTTCTTATTACGTAATAGTTTCACATTACTACTCACTGATGAGGATGCTGGACCTCTGCAAGGGCGGGGCCAATTTCTTTTACATAAGTTTAAATTAAATAAATATAGAACGAGCGTTATCAACCTAGGAAATGACCTTTAGCAGGAGCGAAGGTCTTTGGTTATCTTACAGTCTTATGTTATTATACACTGATGGGAGAACTGTACCTCTGCAAGGGCGGGGCCAGTTTCTTTCACATCAGTTCAAGTAAAATAGATGTAGAAATAACGTTATCAACCTAGGAAATGACTTTTAGCAGGAGCGAAGGTCTTTGCTTATCTTACATTTTACTGCTATTCAATAGTAACGTTCAGTCACTGACATTACCCATCTATATTGAATTAGTTACAATAAGAGTTACGTTAGTTGCTACAGGTCGGGATAAGGGGGGCAAGGCCTCATGCAGGGGCTGACGTAACCTTGCCCCGTCTTTAACGACCCAAATTTAGCGATTTTAGTTTAATCTTAGGGATTGAGATACCCTTAGCTGCTACATGTATAGGTCATAGAAAGGGGGGGGGGGGGGGGGGGGGGGGGGGCAAGGCCCCATGCAGGGGCTGAGGTAACCTTGCCCCGTCTTTAAGGACCAAAAACTTAGAAATTGTTAGTTAATCTTAGGGTTGAGATATCCATTCACCCTGGAGCTGTGAAGATGAGCCTCATGCAGGGGCTGAGGTAACTGGATCATCTTCTAGGGTCTCTGGACTGTTAAAGCACTTTGCGTTGACAATTTTTCGGCATTGCTTGGGCTTTGGGTGGGGCTGCCCTGTCGCAGGCTCCGGGCTGTGGCGGAATTTGCCCTCACCTTTGCTGTGAACTTGTGTAGATCATGTTACACATCCGTTGTAAGTTAATTTGTCAAAATAAACGGCCACAGCAGTGGCCAAATACGCCAAAACATGGTATGTGTCATATAATTATATTCAGATTTTATTATTAACTATATCCCAGCAAACGGAGCAGCGCCCAAGCAATGTCGTTGTCCCCTGTTTGAGTTTAAGACTTAAGGGGCATAAAGGCATTTTACTGATTTCTGTCCCTAGAAACAGCTTTTTTCTTTAACTGATGACGTCACATGTAATGACGTCATCAAACAACTAAATCCTTTATAACTCGGGTTCTAATAATTGGAACATTATGAAAATTGCACCGAAGTGCACAACATGTTATTCTCTTTCAAATATGCACTTTATTGTATCATTGTGTTTCAACTAAATTTTCACAGCAATTGTAACTTTTTATTATGACGTCATCATTGCGTCAGATTTTTTCCACCAAATAGTTTGAAATGTCACACTACCTTTAATAAAGAAACGCTAAAATTTTTGTTTCATTACATTGAAGATTTTTGAAAATATGAATGTTTTGGCGAAAATGGCGTGTTTTACCTGAGCGATTTTAGGGTCATTTATGCCCACCGTGAATGGTTGGGCTGCCTGTGTGTAAATCACGTTCGTACACTCCACAAATGTATTGCTTGGGCTGCCTGTGTGCCAATCAGTCAGATTTATCGGAAAAACCTAAAAACACAATTTCTCTGAAAATTCTGAATAAAGTTTACTAAAACAAACACAGTGTGTTCACATCTGGAGTGAATTTCAGCTCATTTTAATCATTTGGGGTATCCCCCCCCCCCCCCCCCCCCCCCCCCCCTTCCCCCCTTATATGTAAGTAAAACACACTGTGTATGTAAGTAAAACACACTGTGTTTGTTTTAGTAAACTTTATTCCGAATTTTCAGAGAAAATTTGTGTTTTTAGGTTTTTAAATAAATCTGATTGGCTGAAAGCTACCATGAGTAGACCTTAGGCTACCTGTGTCAGAACCAGAGCTGTTGATGCGAATTTCATCGAATTCTTCGTTTTGTAATATTCGTTAGTACCTTAACTCAAAGTTAAGTCCTTTGTCTTTTGCTATGTAGTGTACTTAAGTTCCTTAGTTTTCTAGAAGCCCTTGGGTATTCCTTTTGTTCATAGTCAGTTTTGTACACTCGTTTTTGCATAATTTACTTATAGTCTAACTGCATCGTTCACAGGAGCAACTTGTTTGCATAATTTACTTAGTCTAACGGCATCGTTCACAGGAGCAACTTGTTTGTATAATTTACTTAGTCTAACTGCATCGTTCACAGGAGCAACTTGTTTGTATAATCAGTTACTTAGTCTAACGGCATCGTTCACAGGAGCAACTTGTTTGTATAATTTACTTAGTCTAACTGCATCGTTCACAGGAGCAACTTGTTTGCATAATTTACTTAGTCTAACTGCATCGTTCACAGGAGCAACTTGTTTGTAATTTACTTAGTCTAACTGCATCGTTCACAGGAGCAACTTGTTTGTATAATTTACTTAGTCTAACTGCATCGTTCACAGGAGCAACTTGTTTGTATAATTTACTTAGTCTAACTGCATCGTTCACAGGAGCAACTTGTTTGCATAATTTACTTAGTCTAACGGCATCGTTCATAGGAGCAACTTGTTTGTATAATTTACTTAGTCTAACGGCATCGTTCATAGGAGCAACTTGTTTGTATAATTTACTTAGTCTAACTGCATCGTTCACAGGAGCAACTTGTTTGTATAATTTACTTAGTCTAACGGCATCGTTCACAGGAGCAACTTGTTTGTATAATTTACTTAGTCTAACTGCATCGTTCACAGGAGCAACTTGTTTGTATAATTTACTTAGTCTAACGGCATCGTTCACAGGAGCAACTTGTTTGTATAATTTACTTAGTCTAACGGCATCGTTCATAGGAGCAACTTGTTTGTATAACTTACTTAGTCTAACTGCATCGTTCACAGGAGCAACTTGTTTGTATAATTTACTTAGTCTAACGGCATCGTTCATAGTCGCAACTTGTTTGTATAACTTACTTAGTCTAACTGCATCGTTCACAGGAGCAACTTGTTTGTATAATTTACTTAGTCTAACTGCATCGTTCACAGGAGCAACTTGTTTGTATAATTTACTTAGTCTAACTGCATCGTTCACAGGAGCAACTTGTTTGTATAATTTACTTAGTCTAACGGCATCGTTCACAGGAGCAACTTGTTTGTATAATTTACTTAGTCTAACTGCATCGTTCACAGGAGCAACCTGTTTGTATAATTTACTTAGTCTAACTGCATCGTTCATAGGAGCAACTTGTTTGTATAATTTACTTAGTCTAACTGCATCGTTCATAGGAGCAACTTGTTTGTATAATTTACTTAGTCTAACGGCATCGTTCACAGGAGCAACTTGTTTGTATAATTTACTTAGTCTAACTGCATCGTTCACAGGAGCAACTTGTTTGTATAATTTACTTAGTCTAACTGCATCGTTCACAGGAGCAACTTGTTTGTATAATTTACTTAGTCTAACGGCATCGTTCACAGGAGCAACTTGTTTGTATAATTTACTTAGTCTAACTGCATCGTTCACAGGAGCAACTTGTTTGCATAATTTACTTATTCTAACTGCATCGTTCACAGGAGCAACTTGTTTGTATAATTTACTTAGTCTAACTGCATCGTTCACAGGAGCAACTTGTTTGTATAATTTACTTAGTCTAACTGCATCGTTCACAGGAGCAACTTGTTTGCATAATTTACTTAGTCTAACGGCATCGTTCATAGGAGCAACTTGTTTGTATAATTTACTTAGTCTAACGGCATCGTTCATAGGAGCAACTTGTTTGTATAATTTACTTAGTCTAACTGCATCGTTCACAGGAGCAACTTGTTTGTATAATTTACTTAGTCTAACGGCATCGTTCACAGGAGCAACTTGTTTGTATAATTTACTTAGTCTACGCCAGTAAGTTAGACAATAGTATATAAATCCACAACGTGAACGAGGCGGTTTATTGGAAAGCACATGGATGATAACAACATGGCGGCCGGGGGCGCCTGCACGGTCGGGAGAGACCGCTGACATAATGACGTAATGGCGCAACTACTTTCTCTTTTCTTTTCCCGTCTAATGTAACGGTAAGCTGACCTCTTAACAAAACTGGATAATTAACAACTGAATAGTTTTCTAATTAAAGTCAAATGGGTAACAGTTCAAAATTCCATGATGTAGTCATTGTAGCGTTGGGGTAGGCAATGAGGGCGTGATGACTTCCTTGGTGCTTGGTTATCCAGATAAGTGCGGCTTCGAGGGCTTTGGTTGTCGGTGATAGTGTTCAAATGATCTTCGTTGTCCACTGTTGCAGGAGGGGTTGTAACTAACTCGTGGAAGTTGTCTGTGGGGATGTAACTATGAGGGGTGGGTGGTGTGGATATCCCTCGTCGTATTTCGGGGGGTTCTGGAGGACTTGGTCGTGCATCTGAAGAATCGTGCTGTGGGGTGCGGTATGATAATCGGTTGAGGCTCATGTGGTTGGGTACCTTGTAGCACTCGCTTGCCTTCACGCGGTAGGGGGTCTTCCTATGTTGAGGTCCAGTGAACTTGCGGATATTGCACCATACCCCCTCGGTTGAGGTTACAAGGTATCTGTCTCGTGAGCAGGATGTATTTCTATCTGAGTATAGATAGACTAGGTCTCCTATTTTCACCTGAGGAGCGTCAATGGCTTTCTTTAGGGGAGCCTTAGACTTTTCACTGTACGGGTGATTCGCGTTGCGTAGGTCATGTTGCTTGTGTACTAGCTCCTGGTCAGATAGAGGAACTTGGTGGTTTGAGAATTGATCTCGCTGCATCCACACTTCCCGCGCAGATAAGCCACGTGTTTTCTTGAGGGCAGCACAGGGGTGACAACTTTTGGTCACATGGTCAATGGCTTTGTCCATGTCGAGAGCAAAGAAGTAGCGGTTTGCGGCAGACCTGAGCTGATGGCGAGATGGGTGTTCGAGCTTGATGTGTAGAGCGGTCAGGAGTCCTTCCAGGACTTGACGGGGAACAACGATGCGTTGCCTTGGTGGAGACAGAGGCTCATTACCTTGGACGATAAGTAAGCCATCACTAGCGATGGTAGCTATACTCGAATACCTTTTTATGTCTTTGATGTTTGTTAGTTTCTTTGAAGGTCGAATCCCTTGTGTCAGGTGAGCGTGTGTGCGGCGAAGGTCGGCACACTCAGCTTGTATGGATTGCCAAGCAGCTCTGCTTGTGAAGGGGAGTTTGGATGTTCCCTTAAGGACGTCTTCTACTGATAAGTGTCCTATCACTGAGTCTTCTGTTTGTTTGATAAAGCTGCAAACTTGACAGGACATGTCATTGCAGTCAGGGGCGTCGCGGCTCGCAAGGTCGGATGGCAATATGGCTGCGCCTGCAACATGTTGGACGGTGGCTTGGTATCGGCTGACAGTAGACAGAAAGGTTGAAACGCGTGGGCTTACAGAGAATTCGCCACGGCATAATTTTTCAAAGGCTTGGACGCATGGCTTGCTGTCTGTGAGGATGGATACTTTGTGCCTGGACTGGATTATGTAAGGGCTGAAATGCTTGATTGCTACGGCTATGGCTAAGGCCTCCACTTCGCATGGCAACCAAGATACTTGGCGGTCACGCAGTTTGGCGCTAAAGAAACCTGCCAGGATCAGTTTTCCCTCGCGTGTTATGTAAAGGGTAGCTCCAATTCCTGGTTTGCCGACTGCGCCGTCAGTGACAATCCAGAGTTGGTCATTTGGTTTAGGTAGCGTGATGGTGCGGTTAGAGGAGAGGACGGTTTGTGCAGTAGTAAAGTCCTTGCTTAATTCGTCAGTCCACTTTACAGGGTCTGAGGATTGACGACCAGCAATGGCATCTTCAAGAGGAGCAAGTACCGAGGCGCATCTAGGGATAACGCCGGCTAAGACTTTGTAGTCTCCGATGAATGATCTCATCCCGGTGACGCAGCTTGGTGGGCTGCACGTAGAGAGTGCAGCAATTCGGTGTGGGCAGGCCTGGAGTGTTCCTGACTTGATATCATGTGAAAGCAAGTTGTCAGGATCGAGTTGCACTTTGTCTGAATGATTTCCAACAGAGGTGTGTAGTGAGGCTGGTGATGTCTTCGGAGTGATTGTTGGAGATCCTTCGTCTTTGTTTGGTTCGAAGACTGGGCTAACTTGGCTGAAATGCTCATTGCGTTTCAGGGTTTGGGGATGACCAGACAAATTTGGTAGGCGGGTTTTCCCTGCAGTGCTCGAAATGATGTTGGGTTGAGACCATGGTTCATACGCTGTGGTTGCTCGGGCACAGGGGGAGTCTAGTCGTGGTCCAAGTGTATACTCTGCATCTGGGGCAGCATCATCAGGTAATTGTAGCTCTAAATACTCTCCGGGCCATATCGTTGTAGGAGTACCAGGGGCACGTAAAACCAGGGCGCGGCAGACAGGTTTGTCTATGGGCGTGTTGTTGCTGGAACCGTAGAGGACAGTAGTTCCGTCTTTTAGGGTTATTTCACGTTTGGCTGGTCGGATGGCGATGTCATTACACTCCATGAAAGGGGTGCCAGCGAGAACCTCCACGTCGAGATTTTCCACGACCAGGCCTTCAAACAGGAACTTGTGATGGTTCCGGATCAGTTCAAAGCGTGTTTCGCCTATCACTCGCATAGGTGAGCTGCCATCGGCTTGGTGGGCTGATTGTGAGCTTGCAGATATTTCAAGACGAAGCATTTTTACTGTAGACATTCGGATCATGTTACTGGTGGCGCCACTGTCAACGACTACTCGTACTGGATGATGACGGTAGAACGTGTCTAAGTAGGGTGACCGACGTACTTGTATGCGTAGGCTTGAGTGTTCTTGGGGTGGGTCGGGGCTCACCTCAGGTTTTGTACAGTAGTCATCTGTGGTTTCGTCTGGGTCGTCGTCTAAGATGGAAGCGATCTGTCTAGCTTTGACAATATACTTTCGGTCCTGTTCAGGAAGAAAGTTGCATTCGCTGAGAAAGTGGTTATGGCTTTGGCGACCTGTCTGTTTGCAAAGAGGGCATGTCTTCAGGGGTCGGTTAGGTCTGGCTGGTGTCCTAGCAACTGGCTTGTAAGGTTGTGAGGTTCGAGAGTGTAGGGTGTGACTCCGGCTCGTAAGATTTTGGTGTCGTCTGCAGCTTGTATCTCGTCTAGTAGAGAGCTGAGAGCTTGGGAAATTTCGGCTTTGATCGAGGCCAGGGTGCGTGACCTCAGTTCCGTCCCGTAGCGTTGCTTCACGAGTTTAGGTAGCTCTGGGTGGATGAGTCTTAACCATGTGAGGACCACAAAATTCTCTACTGTGGGAGACAACTCTTCGTCTTCTTGTACAGCGTCACTATGGTGTGTTAGTTCGTTGGCCTTGAGTAAACAATCCTCTACGAAGGCCATGAGGCGTTGGTATAGGTCTTCTGGGCGTTCGTCTGGCTCCAAAGCGATGGAGTTAAAGTCAATGAAATGAGCACCAGTTGTTTGAAATCCAAAGTGTAAACGTATGGCTTGCCAGATTGAGTCTAAAGATGTGCTTCCTTTCACCAGGGTGGATCGCGATATGATTTGACAATAATTTGCTATTTGTCCTAGCATGAGCTCCAGCATGGTGCTTTTTTGCTGAGCGGTTCGTCGCCTTGCAGTGGGAACTTCTTCGCCGTCGTTAACAAAGCCTCTTAGGGGGTCAGCTTTAGACTTTTTTCCCCAGGAGGCATCTTCTACTAGGAATGGTGCGAAGTTCTGATCGAGTGAAAGGGTGTATAATAGGTTTTGCTTCCAATTTTCGTACGAATTCAATGTTTCGACTTTAGATAAGCACCATTGTTTTGGTGCACGGTTGATGTTGGCCATGGTTTGCTTTCCTTACCTCAGATACGTCTGTCCAGTAGAGTTTTCGACTGTGTGAACTTTTGGCTATGTGCTGTGTTACTTTTGCACTAAGTTGATGCACGTATTTCGGCGTCGTGACGTGGAACTCGAATAATCTCGCCTGGTTTGAAGCACGTTTGTCGGCTTTTCGGCTTGAAAATTCGAGGGAATCTTGTCTGTTTGTCGACTAGTCAGCGTAGGATCGGATCGTTGCTGCCACCACGCCAGTAAGTTAGACAATAGTATATAAA
Organism: Actinostola sp. cb2023; assembly: GCA_033675265.1. Lineage (NCBI taxonomy): Eukaryota > Metazoa > Cnidaria > Anthozoa > Actiniaria > Actinostolidae > Actinostola > Actinostola sp. cb2023. Next base: position 45,991 of record JAUJYZ010001230.1, on the reverse strand, counting down.
TCCACAACGTGAACGAGGCGGTTTATTGGAAAGCACATGGATGATAACAACATGGCGGCCGGGGGCGCCTGCACGGTCGGGAGAGACCGCTGACATAATGACGTAATGGCGCTAACTGCATCGTTCACAGGAGCAACTTGTTTGTATAATTTACTTAGTCTAACGGCATCGTTCACAGGAGCAACTTGTTTGTATAATTTACTTAGTCTAACGGCATCGTTCATAGGAGCAACTTGTTTGTATAACTTACTTAGTCTAACTGCATCGTTCACAGGAGCAACTTGTTTGTATAATTTACTTAGTCTAACGGCATCGTTCATAGTCGCAACTTGTTTGTATAACTTACTTAGTCTAACTGCATCGTTCACAGGAGCAACTTGTTTGTATAATTTACTTAGTCTAACTGCATCGTTCACAGGAGCAACTTGTTTGTATAATTTACTTAGTCTAACTGCATCGTTCACAGGAGCAACTTGTTTGTATAATTTACTTAGTCTAACGGCATCGTTCACAGGAGCAACTTGTTTGTATAATTTACTTAGTCTAACTGCATCGTTCACAGGAGCAACTTGTTTGTATAATTTACTTAGTCTAACTGCATCGTTCATAGGAGCAACTTGTTTGTATAATTTACTTAGTCTAACTGCATCGTTCATAGGAGCAACTTGTTTGTATAATTTACTTAGTCTAACGGCATCGTTCACAGGAGCAACTTGTTTGTATAATTTACTTAGTCTAACTGCATCGTTCACAGGAGCAACTTGTTTGTATAATTTACTTAGTCTAACTGCATCGTTCACAGGAGCAACTTGTTTGTATAATTTACTTAGTCTAACTGCATCGTTCACAGGAGCAACTTGTTTGTATAACTTACTTAGTCTAACTGCATCGTTCACAGGAGCAACTTGTTTGCATAACTTACTTAGTCTAACTGCATCGTTCACAGGAGCAACTTGTTTGTAAGTATCTTGTAATTTTTCTAGTCGTTAATTTTCCTTCACGTTTACTGATATGATTAGGATTGTCCTTTATAGCAACCGTTCAAACTGCCTAACTGAACCATGTAACTAAAATCGTCAATCTTCACAAGAGCCTTTGTTATCTAAAGCAATAAGAAGCCCGAGTAAACGCTCTAGGAGCGTCTAGTTTTATTTTAAAAATCGATTACATATGAAGTGAATAGTGGGATGTTTCAGTATTTTGTGATTTGAGCTTCGCATCTGCGAGTTATGCTAATTCAGTGACGTCAGTTGATTGTTTTGCCGTAACTGATTTATATTTTTTCAAGGAGCACTCTTTTCGGAAATACAAAAAAAGTTTAACATCATGAGGCACTGACCTACACTCTCCGTTGCCATACTGGGAGATTGTAGGTCAGTGCCTCTGGGACCAGGGTACGTATATAAGTTCAGTATAACCCTTTTTGCCAGATTAATATGGCAATACAATGATTTGCACAATAATAATGATAATAATAATAATAATAATAATAATAATAATAATAATAATAATAATAATAATAATAATAATAATAATAATAATAATAATAATAATAAATTCTTAAAAAACGTATTAACCGAAGTCTCAAGCACAAGGCTGCTTTTGTATAATAAATTGAAAATCAACTGACGTCACCAAATTACAAAATCACGATTTCAAACCTTTATTACTCGAAAATGCGAAGCTTCATATATAATCGATTATTTCAAAATAAAAAAATGTAATTCATGTATACTTTAAACGATTCATACTACCTAATTAAGCTGGGTCAAAGAAGAGTATATACATCTCAAGCCTATTCCAGCATAAAACTATGAATCCGATATATATTTGAACCCAAAGTGATAGGTGGGTTCCTTATTTTTTTTAGGCGTGATAAAGTTGACTTCCGATGGTCACGTGACCTAAAGCACAGCACAGCACAGCACAGCACAGCACAGCACAGCAATGTTTATATTGAAACAAGGTATGAAACTCGGTCACGTAACAAATACGTTTTTGACCCTAATCTTTGTCAATATGACGTGAAAATTTAATTTTTCTTCGAATAACTAAACTTGACTGTATTCTCGAAACACTTTATAAGTGTCAGTCATCTAACTTCACCGTACGCTGAGAAACTTTAATTTTGACATTTTGCGCCTCATGGACCGATGTGCGCCGCATCTAGCTGGTGCACTGTTCCGTGAAACATTCGGGATTTTGCCTTCGAGAGGACAAGCGCTCGCCAAATCTGAACTGTGCTCTTTTTTGGCAAGTTTTAGTATTTATATTTTCACTAAGCATACATTTTTGTAAGTCAAAACATCAACAATATACTTTATTTGTTTTCTGTTTTGATTTTTATAAAGTATTTGTTTTGTGTTTTGAATGTAATCAATTAAAATGCATCAAAATTGACGCATTGTGTTTTAAAATGCTGAATAGTCTCAATATTTAGTACTACACAATACATTTTTGCTATCAGTGCTTGTATACACAAAATGACAAACAAACGTATTTATTTCAACAATCAGTTAACATAAGTTCACTAGCTTTTTACACACTGTTTTGCCGTTATTTCTGTGCAATTTATGAACAATTTGTAAGAACTTGGAAGCGATACTTACGTTCTTACGAAAACCGTATTATTTTATAATTAATCTTTGTTTCTCTCAGTGATAGTCATTTGCCGGCTAAATGAGTTGTTCTATTTCAATAACAATAAAATGAAGAACTGTTGATTTTTACTGAGTTCACATCAACTTTAATAATTCATGAGTCGTCCATCTCCATGCATTCATCAGTCTCCTTCGATGTCAGTGAATTGAGTTCGTCTATATTTTTTGCTTCAGATGGTTTATGCTGTGTTGGCGTTCCCTTGAGTTTTAAGAACAACTGTAAGAAAGTCAAAATGTTTTTAAAAATAGAGGTGAAGTACCATCAGTCAGTTGAGAAGTTTTTGATCACTGGCATTGACAACTAAGTCAAATAGCTCAGTCATAATTAATGAAAAATAATTTGCTGAGGATTATTAAGCAGCCCTTCTGCTCTAGTATAGGAAGTCCTTTTATTAGAGAACATTTAGAGCAAATACTACGTTATTACCTTGACAAAAGTACTTTTAGTTGAGCTTTACTTTTCAACAAAACTTTTGTGTGTCGAGTCCAACATGCAATTCTCCACCATTCAAAATATAAAAGGACTACATTAAAACCGTCCAATTCCTTTTAAAGTTACTTAAAGTTGACAAGAATTGTAAACTTCTAAACTTACCATGGATAAGTAATATAATCCAAACGCTTACACCGAAAAAATCATTCTTTGTTATACGAACTTCTCTTCAGATGTCCCACCATTTTGAAAAACTTTAGCTACTTTACCCTGGGTACCCCCCACGGGTCTGTAGCGTACGGCGGCTTCGGAAGGTAAAATCCGAATGTTTCACGGAAAAGTGCACCAGCTAGATGCGGCGCACATCGGTTCATGATACGCCATCAGTTTCATACCTTGCAGGACGTACACAGGGATCCCAACATACATTTATATGCACAGGGAACCCAATATAATACCTATCGCGCGCGCGCTCTACCACAGGAAAACCATAAAAAAAGACGCGCGCATGCAAATATATATTTTTAATAATTATAAATAGCCTCAGAAACAATGGTTGGGCTGCCTGTGGTTCGAATCCTGCCGTAGCGAGTTTATGAAATTATTAAATGCGTTTTTTAAGCAGTTAAAAATCATGCATTCCCAGTTTTTTTAAGACAAATAACATGTTACTTGTGTCTAAGTTAAAATTGAAATAGTATTCAGAAATTAAGTTATTGATTTATATGATATTTCTATTCCAAGGACTTGAACTGATATTTCCAGTCCTAGGACTTGAAATAATATATCAAAGTACCTCAGAGCGGATTTGAAATCATTCCAAAGTACTCTAGAGCGGACTTTCCGGTGTATCCAGTTCCATCATGTGACCAAATTGAGGACACCTGGTTGGCCGTTTTGCTCATGAATAATTAATGAGTTTTTGAAAGTACAGTACAGTACAGTACAGTACAGTACAGCACAGTACAGTACAGCACAGTACAGTACTGCTTTTCCTTTATTCACGACACAGCCCACAGAAATCTTTTCCAGCTCTACGTTTTGGGTCTGATACAATTTATCCGTCCAAGCAGGCAAGAAACATTGGTGTAATTTTTGATGAGACAATGACTATGCTCCCACATGTTAACTCTGTCTGTAAAGCTGCTTTTTACCATTTACGAAACATTTCTCGCATCAGAAAGTTCTTATCTCTGGACACAGCTAAAACTCTTGTGCATGCCTTTGTGAGTTCTAAAGTCGATTACTGCAACTCTCTTCTTTATGGTGCTCCTAAATATATCGTTGACAAGCTTCAGTCCGTACAGAACGCCGCTGCACGAGTTATCACCTGCTCCCATAAGTATGATCACATCACGCCCATTCTTATTCAGTTGCACTGGCTTCCGGTCGAAGAACGCATCAAGTTTAAGATGTTGTTTTTAACATACAAGGCTATGAACAAACTTGACCCAAGTTACATCAGTGATCTGATCACCAGATATTCTCCAAAGCGAACCCTACGTTCCTCATCTGATCTTCTCTTAAACCACGCCAATTTCAACCTCAAATCCTATGGACGCAGAGCCTTTTCTGTGGCTGCCCCACAACTTTGGAACAATCTTCCACCTGATCTACGTAGATGTACTTCTCTTGTCAGCTTCAAGTCCCAACTAAAGACCTTTCTATTTAAATCGGCCAACAAGCTGCAATAGTCCTATTTACCTTTATATTATATTATTTTATTTTATTTGTCAGCGCTTAGAACAGTCCTGTATAGGCGCTATATAAGTAATTATTATTATTATTATTATTATTATTATTACAGTACAGTACAGTACAGTACAGTACAGTACAGTACAGTACAGTACAGTACAGTACAGTACAGTACAGTACAGTACAGTACAGTACAGTACAGTACAGTACAGTACAGTACAGTACAGTACAGTACAGTACAGTACAGTACAGTACAGTACAGTACAGTACAGTACAGTACAGTACAGTACAGTACAGTACAGTACAGTACAGTACATTCCCGGGGGGGGGAGGGGAGTACTTGGTTAAAAAATGGTTAGGTATGTGCGGCGAGATGTTCAGACCTGGACCCTGTTTTTGGAATTTGTCACTCGAAAACCTGGATTTACGAATTTCCCAAATAAAAAAACCTGGATTTACGAATTTTTATTAACGATCTGATACGATGCATTCGTCAGGATATTTTGCCAGACTAGCACTCTAACCACCTTTACGTCTGTATGCAAGTTATTAAAAATTAATCAATGTTTTTAGGCTATAACCTGGATTAATGATTTTTATGCGTTCATTTTACCTGGATTAGAGAATCAAATGGCCCAAAACCTGGACCCTGTACCGCCCAACAATAACTTTATTGGGTGTTTCTTGGTGTTACAGTCTGCATTGTATTATTGGTTAGGTTTCTTTGTATGCAGGGTATTGTTTTGGTTCAAGTTCATTCTTCTCGTCCTTTGTTATCATTGTCATCTGGTCTTCTGCAACACCAAGAAACCTCCACTTTATTGGTACCTTGTAGAGTGTTGAACTATACATCGGTTTGTTTACCAATAACATTGTTTTGATGTGAGCATGAATATGTCACGTTGAAGGTGTTTGGAATGGATGTTTTTCCTTTCTTGCTGATGAGATAATCAGCAAAATGGGTCACGTGACCATGTCAAGTATTTCAATATTGTCATTTTTCTCAGTAACACGAAATTAAAATCAACCATACCGGACAGATTGGTATTAAATGAGAACTGAAGCCTAAATTTATCTTTAAATAAAGACAAAGAGAATGTTGTATACAAACATTTTCTATTTTGATGGAGAAGAAACTTGGGTTTTAATTGTAAAAAGACATGAATTACCGCTGAATTGAGCGCGGCTCACTTTAGTAATTATTCCCCATGTCTGAAGTCACCTACCCCAAGGGAAAGTGCAATCATAATGTAGAGTAATTATATGTACATTGTATTTTCTTGTACCCGAGAGAATGTTGTGAGCGGATTTTACTACTGTATTCCCCATAAACGACGTCACAAACAAAAATATCTGAGCCGACGGTAAAACGGCAAAATGGCGGATGATATTCCATATTGAACGTAAATTATGATGATATCTAAGAAAGATTTGCAAAAATTAATAATCAAGTAATGATAATATAAGTCATATCTAACTTTCTTGAGAAAATAAATGTTGTCTTCTGTTCCCCCTTTTACCCTTAAAAGGATACGGTTCATCTTGAGTGGAAAACGTTTGACGATTTTTTGTCTTTGTCACTAACGGATGGATTTCATATATCGAATTTGTTTTGTTTTGGTGTTTTCTGGTTGAAAATATTTTTTGTTTACGAGATATTCGCAAAAAAACACCAATTTCTGATGTGTAAACACAACGCCTTTGGTGTCATGATCCCATTAGGACCGGGAGTCCTGTGACTCCCGCGAAACTACATCCGTTAATGTTCTGTTTAAGAGTCAGACTAAATAAACATAAAAGTCTCGAGCGTTCTAGCGAAAAGAAAGCAATTTTTACATCAAATGTTATAGAATTTTTATTGTTATAAACAGAGATTTATCGGGTTATAATGGCCTCAAAAGTCAGATCGTGTCCATGGAAAAATTCGAAGTAGAGACCAGGACCAAAACGGAAAGCATCAAACCACGCAATAAAAAAAATATATATATATATATATATATACAGCTATTTAAAAAAACGTTGATACTGAATATAGTAGTGTATTTCAAGACCGAAATGCATTTTGGGACTCGTGTAATATTGTCTAAAGTAATATAAATAATAATAATGTATTTTATTTTGTGTGTATTCCGTCAGAAACAATATACTAGCCGCTCCATATGGCGAATAAATTGCTGTATATTTACTTTTTATTTCAAAATAACGAGGCCCACAATGCCCTTTGGTCTTGGAATGCACTATTCAGTAAGCAGTATTCAGTTTTCAACGTTTTTTGAAATAGCTGTATATAATAATAACTATCTAACTTTAGTTCCACGTGGTCGATTTCAAGCACACCAAATCAAAGTCTTATATACGTACCCTTTCTGCCTCATTGCTTAGTAATGCTTCTTTGGCTTCCTTCTCTTGATCCTGTCCCTGTTTGATGGTTGCCGCTTTTTTTATTTCAGCATATTAGTATTTTACGATCGTATAATAATTCAAGCAGGTAGCCTCGCGAACACTTTGAAGTTTAAGCGCGAATGAGAGCAATTATGAAATACGACCTTATTATTTCCTGCGACCTCAATGTAATCAATGTGGTGAAGGGTGATCGTGATTGGATGGAATGGTGTCCGTTGCAGGAAGGGGGCGTGACAATGTTTGCAAACCTTCAAAGGCCTTGTTCTCCTTGTTGAGTTTTCGCAAAGTTACCAATATATTTTTGAATTAATAGGGAAGAGTACAAACCATACTGAAACAGTACTAACTAATTAGTACTAAATAGTACTGATGAAACAATAGAAAACAATATAGAGGTAACACCATTTAGTACTATTTAGTAATAGTACTATTTCACGGACATATGGTTTGCACTCTACTTAGATTTGATGGCTTTTGCTAAAACTTTGACACAAGTTAGAAGAATTACTGAATTTTAACTTGTTTTTAAACTTATATTCTCCATGATATATGATTGTAAATATGGGCAAATGGTTGAGACAATATTGACAAACGTTTTCGGTTGATTCAAACCATCTTCAGGTACAACTACGGTTCAATAAGTTTCAAATACAACTTATTCATGCTGAAGTGTACAATTAAGTAACTCCCTTAGAGAACAAAGACAATGGGAACGAATATACTCAGTGTTTGTTTAAGTATGGCTTAAAGTTAGTACGCTGGTAGACAACTCTTGCCTCAAACAAAAGGTTTTCATACAAAATTTCGACTTTTGAAAATTCATATCTTAATTCGCAATTTGTGAAGCGATCTTTTCCAAACTTGAATTTTTTACTAATTTCAACGAGCTCTTTCCAGCTATGATAATCATTTTTTTGTCTTATGAGTTTTGAAATTACATGATAAACCCTCATTGATATGCATCCAAAACAATCCGTTGCATATGAGTCCAACTTCGTTCCCAAGCTCTAGCTTCTCCTCCGCACGTCAACGATCGAGTCCTACTAGCCAGCAAACTAAATATGATATAGAATCGGTAACTTTTAGGGATAACAAGAATTTGTTGGCACGCCCACAAGTTCACTATTCTGATTTATGCTATAATAATAATTAGTAGTATATACCCGATCGGCTACTCAATCTCGGAAAATCCATGGCTATTCATCTCCGAGCAAAACAAGATCATTGCGTCAGGTATCGCGAGCGTGTCTCTTTCTTCTTGAAAATAAATTGTATATATATTTGGCTGGCTATTCACGTGTGTGGTATATACTAAAAAAAATATTTCCCTCAGTGTCGGTGAGTAGTGGTGGATATTTACCTCGACGTTCGAAGACTCGCGGCTCAGCAAATATTCACCACTGCTCATCGACACTGAGGGGAATAATTGTTAATTATTATTTATATATTGTAAGAGCATTGAGCACTGTATTTTGCTATTAAAACTACTTATAGAGACTAGCTGTTAAAATAGTAGAGACTGCGTCGGTGTATTTATAATTACAATACAATGTGTTAGGGACTAGCGGTTAGTAGTAGAGACTGCGTCGATGTATAACAATACAATGTGTTAGGGACTAGCGGTTAAACTAGTAGAGACTGTGTAGGTGTATAACAATACAATGTGTCAGGAACTGGCGGTTAAACTAGTAGAGACTGCGTCGGTGTATAACAATACAATGTGCATGTCAGGAACTGGCGGTTAAGCTAGTAGAGACTGCGTCGGTGTATAACAATACAATGTGTCAGGAACTGGCGGTTAAACTAGTAGAGACTGTGTAGGTGTATAACAATACAATGTGTTAGGGACTAGCGGTTAAACTAGTAGAGACTGCGTCGGTGTATAACAATACAATGTGTCAGGAACTGGCGGTTAAGCTAGTAGAGACTGCGTCGGTGTATAACAATACAATGTGTCAGGAACTGGCGGTTAAACTAGTAGAGACTGTGTAGGTGTATAACAATATAATGTGTTAGGGACTAGCGGTTAAACTAGTAGAGACTGCGTCGGTGTATAACAATATAATGTGTTATGGACAAGCGGTTAAACTAGTAGAGACTGCGTCGGTGTATAACAATACAATGTGTTAGGGACTAGCGGTTAAACTAGTAGAGACTGCGTCGGTGTATAACAATATAATGTGTTATGGACAAGCGGTTAAACTAGTAGAGACTGCGTCGGTGTATAACAATACAATGTGTTAGGGACTAGCGGTTAAACTAGTAGAGACTGCGTCAGTATACAACAATATAATGTGTTAGGGACTAGCGGTTAGTAGTAGAGACTGCGTCGATGTATAACAATATAATGTGTTAGGGACTAGCGGTTATACTAGTAGAGATTGCGTAGATGTATAACAATATAGGAAAGCACTAGATCCCAATGACCAAAACCAGGTCAAAATTTGAATAACAATAGATGCCTCGTTCTACAAAGACATGTCCTTTGTTGAACGAGGCATCATCTAACAATAGTTCCTATTGTTGTACAATAGTTCCTATTGTTATTCAAATCTTGACCTGGTTTTGGTCATTGGGATCTAGTGCTTTCCAACAATATAATGTGTTAGGGACTAGCGGTTATACTAGTAGAGACTGCGTCGGTGTATAGCAATATAATGTCTTAGGGACAAGCGGTTAAGCTAGTAGAGACTGCGTCGGTGTATAACAATACAATGTGTTAGGGACTAGCGGTTAAACTAGTAGAGACTGCGTCGGTGTATAACAATACAATGTGTTAGGGACTAGCGGTTAAACTAGTAGAGGCTGCGTCGGTGTATAACAATATAATGTGTTATGGACAAGCGGTTAAACTAGTAGAGACTGCGTCGGTGTATAACAATATAATGTGTTAGGGACTAGCGGTTAAACTAGTAGAGACTGCGTCGATGTATAACAATGTAATGTGTTAGGGACTAGCGGTTAAACTAGTAGAGACTGCGTCGGTGTATATAACAATATAATGTGTTATGGACAAGCGGTTAAACTAGTAGAGACTGCGTCGGTGTATAACAATACAATGTGTTAGGGACTAGCGGTTAAAACTAGTAGAGACTGCGTCGGTGTATAACAATGGAATGTGTTAGGGACTAGCGGTTAAACTAGTAGAGACTGCGTCGGTGTATAACAATATAATGTGTTAGGGAGTAGCGGTTCAACTAGTAGAGACTGCGTCGATGTATAACAATGTAATGTGTTAGGGACAAGCGGTTCAACTAGTAGAGACTGCGTCGGCGTCGGTGTATAACAATACAATGTGTTAGGGACTAGCGGTTAAACTAGTAGAGACTGCGTCGGTCGGTGTATAACAAATGGAATGTGTTAGGGACTAGCGGTTAAAATATAAGTAGAGACTGCGTCGGTGTATATAACAATATAATGTGTTATGGACAAGCGGTTAAACTAGTAGAGACTGCGTCGGTGTATAACAATACAATGTGTTAGGGACTAACGGTTAAAACTAGTAGAGACTGCGTCGGTGTATAACAATGGAATGTGTTTAGGGACTAGCGGTTCAACTAGTAGAGACTGCGTCGTCGGTGTATAACAATATAATGTGTTAGGGACTAGCGGTTAAACTAGTAGAGACTGCGTCGGTGTATAACAATATAATGTGTTAGGGACAAGCGGTTAAGCTAGTAGAGACTGCGTCGGTGTATAACAATGTAATGTGTTAGGGACTAGCGGTTAAACTAGTAGAGACTGCGTCGGTGTATAACAATACAATGTGTTAGGGACTAGCGGTTAAACTAGTAGAGACCGCGTCGGTGTATAACAATACAATGTGTTAGGGACTAGCGGTTAAACTAGTAGAGGCTGCGTCGGTGTATAACAATATAATGTGTTATGGACAAGCGGTTAAACTAGTAGAGACTGCGTCGGTGTATAACAATGGAATGTGTTAGGGACTAGCGGTTAAACTAGTAGAGACTGCGTCGGTGTATAACAATATAATGTGTTAGGGACTAGCGGTTAGGGAGGGACTAGCGGTTATAAATATAGGTATAGTAGAGACTGCGTCGGTGTATAACATTACAATGTGTGTAGGGACTAGCGGTTAAACTAGTAGAGACTGCGTCGGTGTATAACAATACAATGTGTTAGGGACTAGCGGTTAAACTAGTAGAGACTGCGTCGGTGTATAACAATACAATGTGTTAGGGACTAGCGGTTAAACTAGTAGAGACTGCGTCGGTGTATAAGAATGGAATGTGTTAGGGACTAGCGGTTAAACTAGTAGAGACTGCGTCGGTGTATAACAATACAATGTGTGTTAGGGACTAGCGGTTAAACTAGTAGAGACTGCGTCGGTGTATAACAATGGAATGTGTTAGGGACTAGCGGTTAAACTAGTAGAGACTGCGTCGGTGTATAACAATACAATGTGTTAGGGACTAGCGGTTAAACTAGTAGAGACTGCGTCGGTGTATAACAATATAATGTGTTAGGGACTAGCGGTTAAACTAGTAGAGACTGCGTCGGTGTATAACAATGTAATGTGTTAGGGACTAGCGGTTAAACTAGTAGAGACTGCGTCGGTGTATAACAATATAATGTGTTATGGACAAGCGGTTAAACTAGTAGAGACTGCGTCGGTGTATAACAATACAATGTGTTAGGGACTAGCGGTTAAACTAGTAGATACTGCGTCGGTGTATAACAATGGAATGTGTTAGGGACTAGCGGTTAAACTAGTAGAGACTGCGTCGGTGTATAACAATATAATGTGTTAGGGACTAGCGGTTAAACTAGTAGAGACTGCGTCGGTGTATAACAATACAATGTGTTAGGGACTAGCGGTTAAACTAGTAGAGACTGCGTCGGTGTATAACAACACAAGGTGTTAGGGACTAGTGGTTAAACTAGTAGAGACTGCGTCGGTGTATAACAATATAATGTGTTAGGGACTAGCGGTTAAACTAGTAGAGACTGCATCGGTGTATAACAATACAATGTGTTAGGGACTAGCGGTTAAACTAGTAGAGACTGCGTCGGTGTATAACAATGGAAATGTGTTAGGGACTAGCGGTTAAACTAGTAGAGACTGCGTCGGTGTATAACAATATAATGTAGTGCGTCGGTGTATATCAATATAATGGTTAGGGACTAGCGGTTAAACTAGTAGAGACTGCGTCGGTGTATAACAATACAATGTGTTAGGGACTAGCGGTTAAACTAGTAGAGACTGCGTCGGTGTATAACAATATAATGTGTTAGGGACTAGCGGTTAAACTAGTAGAGACTGCATCGGTGTATAACAATACAATGTGTTAGGGACTAGCGGTTAAACTAGTAGAGACTGCGTAGATGTATAACTGGTTGTAAACAAACGTGGACGAATAAATTAAAATATAATCCGTTTTTTACCAGTATAAACTGGTTTACGCAGGCCTCTGGGCTTCCTGCGGCTTCCAAGTTTGGATCGACCGTTTAGAAATAAAGCCGTAAATTGACTTTAGAATATACCTTTTTATCGATACGGCGGCCATCTTGAATTATGGGATGCCCAGGGTACAAGCTAGTAACCAGTTATTAGAGAAAAGATATCCCAGATATTATTATTCAATCAAAAGATATTAATTTTTGAATTTTGAAAAATCCGCCAATTTGGCTATTTTTAGTAACAAAATGGCGGATTTTCAAAATTCAAAAAATAATATATTTTAATTGAATAATGATATCTGCGATATTTTTCACTTACAAATATATTTTTGCATGCTCTTTTAAATACATCATTCAAAGTAGTGAATTAGTGAAATTCAAAATTTGTAGGTATGTTTATGACGTCATTTTCCCGCCAAAAAACGTAAAAATGAAAAATACAAAAACATACGATTTGTTGACTTGACGTATGCTGTCACGTTGCCAAGTTTCATATCTTTTGGATTAAAACTGTAGAAGTTTTACAAACCTGATCATTTTTTTTAAATGATCCACCCACCGTGCCCACCGTGTTTCGATTTTTGAAATTTCATATCTTCGCGATTTGTGAAGCGATCTTTTCAAATTTCACATTTTTACTCATTTCAACGAGCTCTTTCCAGATATGATAATCATTTTTTTGTCCTATGAGTTTTGAAATTACGTGATAAACCCTCATTGCAGAAAGGTTGTATTATACATTTATACAAATATCTAATGAGATGCAAAGTGTGAAACATCACTAATTAAATAAATGTTCTTCTAATAGATCTGAAACATCAATTTTAGATTAGTATCGCATCCACCGGGTGTCGGCTGCCGTTTCTTTATCGTACATCAAGGTCGAGTTGTTTCCTTCAGCTTCTAAATTCTTCACATCAGAAGTCTAGTATTCATCAGTGAGTAGTACTTTTCAGTACAAGAGTTTAATTTGTAGTCAATAGTATTCAGCATAGTTTCGTCATTTTGATTTCGACTATAGTTTGTATATATTTAATTTGCTCATTTCTTTGATTTCTCTGATCTCTTGGTTCGCAGGACGGCCGGACCTAAAATCGCTCACTGACATCTTTTAGAGTAGGCCTAGCGTTTGTAAACATAGTGAGCCGGTTTGGAGAATAAGGTAATGAAGAACTTCGAACCACATCTTTTCAATCCTCAAAGTCAAAGCAAACGATCGAACCGAGCGATGAACCGATCTCGTAGTCATTATATCATAGTTGCCATGGTTTCGACTTTGGACCAATCGAATGACGTGCTTTTCCTACTGCCGGGATGGACTGGAACTTCTAACCCGAAAAAAGCCCATTTTTAGACTTACTAGCTCGGCGTCTGCCACAGACAGTCCATGCCGAGTAATAATCGATTTAAATAGCACTATTTCTAGATCCAATGTATCCAATAGCGCTTTACAATAAAAGAAATACAAACTTATGATTTAAAAACAAGTATATAAAGGTTATTTGACTGATACCAAGAACTGTAAACAGAAAAACAATACAATACTAATTAACACAGTCAAAAATAAAACAGTATATACAATTATAATATTAATATTTATTTAAAGTGGGTAAGCAAATATATATACAGCAAATACAACATTACTGGTTATCAATTTGGACCACTAGATACAATATTTATTTACAAAAAAACTTCCACCATAATAAGATAATACAACTACTGATTACAATATAATTACAGAACAATATATACTACAATCGTTGCCAAAATGGTTGGCACGACTTGCCGTTTTCTTGTATTTTCAGAAGTGTGCAGGACTACTGGCATACAACCACCCGTCCCCCCTCCCCCCTGGAGCAATGTTGGGTGCAAATGTTTTCTTTTGAGGTCTGACGTCATAATCTGTCAGATTACTGCAACATTGCTTCAGGGGGGGGGGGGGGGGGAGTGCACCTAAAGGGTTAGGAATGAAAATCAATGTTTTTTTACGCAAAAATAGTCAAGCGTGCCAAGACATTTTGGCAACGATTGTAGTTACAATCGAAAACACTGACATAGTGAAATAATAATTTACAATAATTAAAAAATGATTAATAGTTAGTTAGGTCTGGGAAATTCGTTTAACTTGATACTGATGACACTGTGCAACTTCGTATTGACGTCGTCGCTTTTAATATGTCTTTTTGTAATTTTAGTAGTCGTTGATCCCTTATATTTGTAGTGAAAAAAATCCAAGAAAATCTCAGAATATCTATTTCGTTTATATTACACGTCTATCAGAACTTTCGTCCAACTAGTGTCAACACCACTTTGTTTGATCGGGTTCGAGTGTATGGCAAATGTCCAAAATTGTTTTTTTTAACATAGACATTATTTTTCTCATAAATTCAGAAGGCGTTTGTTTGCGTTGTTATTTTAGTTAACCGCGTTTATAAGTGTGATTGTTAGAGCACGTGTATTAATATTGGTCATGGACTACGTGAATGCTTCGTTGAGTAACAGTTAATATGGACCTTAAGCATCGAGGACGAAACGGACGACGACGACACATAACTCATTTCTCTGATTACAAAATGTAATAACTTCTTGTTGTAATGTAGTTAATGTAGTTAATGTAGTTGATGTAGTTAATGTGCTCAATGTGGTCTTACAGTTGACGTCGTATGCTATAAACTACGATCGACGTGGAACATCCGTGTTTGACGATGCAGAGAGAACGAGAAAATCAGTAGGTTATCTGTGCAGGTAGTTGTTTTCAGTCAATTGAACCAGAAATGTCATTCGACAACCGTAGCCTCAATTTTAGTGAAAAGCAAGGAACAAGAAACAATTATCACTTCAATAGATGAGAAAAAAGTTTATTTGAGGTTCGTCGTCCTGGTGCTTCAGGTCCATAACACTTGTTCAATAAAGAGTTGAGTGACAGCCTTTTTCAGCCCACATGCATCGGTAACACGATAAGACAACAAATGGGAAAAACAGAGATCGACAAACATTCCCTAATCCAATGTCTTTGAGTAAATGTACAACTAAGGCTGACCTTTTTTTTTTAACAATAAGCTAATTATGATATGATGCGTGTTTCTTTGAACATCTTTCGAAATGTAAGTGAAGCTTAAGATTACACGTACGAGCTCTTGGAATAACTTTTCCTTTTCATGGAGGTTGCTGATAAAGTGGAGGCCCTGGTACGCTGTGAAGATCCCCTCTTGCTTGAAGCATTTTGATAGAACAGCCTTTTCAAGCCTTGTCGAAGGTTGTGCAAAAAATAAAAGTATATACACGGATTGACTGCAGAGTTAAGATAACCTAAGAGTTGTACGACCATTATAACTGTCTGCACGTCAATTATATTTCCACTGTTTTCTCGCACGATGAAGCTTAACGCAAACAACGCGCAGAAAAACGGTCCCCACAAGGCCAAGTACAAGAGCATAATGAGGATGGTCATGATCAATATGTTTTTGTCCTTGCGCTGTCGTTCTCGAAGCTGGCGATTATTCAGCATATTGGCCACGTTCTTGGAATTCTGTCGAAGTTTGTACAACATCAGTGAGTACAAGATGGTGTTGGTTATGCACGGTATTACAAAGACAACAGTGATGACGATGATCATAAAGATAGTTTCAGCAGTTGCATCATCAAAATAAGGGGACCAAGTACTTATGCACATCGTCCAACCATATGTCGCATCGAGTCGAAATGTGTAAAAGTACGGAGAGAGAAGCATCATAGCCATGATCCACGTGCCAGCAATAAGCTTCAAAGTTCCGCTTCGAGACAACTTTCGTTGCATAGGGAAAGCAATGGCGACAAATCTGTTAGCTGCAATAACAACAAGGCTGAACGCTGAAACAGCAGGTGAAATGTCAGCAGCGAAATAACTCAGTTTACACAGGAGATTTCCAAATGGTCCATCCACCAACCACTCCATTGGTCGTACATTTACTTCTACTATCTTCAAAGGCAGTGCCAAACAGGGAATCGCTAAGTCCGATATTGCCATGTTTACTATTAAATATTTGAAATTTGTTTTCAAGTGTTTGTTTCTGAGTATAACAGCAATGATTAGAAGGTTACCAATAAGTGACCAAACAAGGATAATGCTGTACAAGCTGATCTTAACTTGTATCATCTTGAGAGAAATATCGAAGGAAGCGTTGACGGAGACGGAGGTGTTGTCCATGGTTGCAGCACCCTGTAATCTAAAACAAATACCTTAATCACACACCTGTTAAAACCTGAAGAACAACGTGGGATCATCACGTGACAACTACCTGTCAACCAATTAAAAAGCTCTTTTATTCAAAAATAAAATACGAGAAACGCAACTGGGTGAACAATGGGAAGAATATAAAACGTGAGGCAATTTGAGATGCCATAACGAATGCGACAGTACAGTCGGTACCTTGGAACATTTGTTTTGTAAACACTAATATATTATAGATAAATAAATAATATAAATAAAGTTGTTAGTATTTGTTGTTATTATAGATGGCCTTAACGAACGCTTTGAGATATCCTCATTGAACGCATGAATATATCATAAACTAAAATATTGAGCCAACATGTTTGTTTCTTTGAAACTTGTTGTATTGGATGAACCGGCGATGTGACAACAGAAACTAAACTATTTTGATGTTAACATTTATATCTCAGCTAAGTAAGCTAATGATGGCAAAATGGCAACCTTACCCTTGGATATCACTACAACACAAGTTCAAATTTTATCATTTAGTTATAGCATATTTATAGGCATTCAGGGTATTTGGAATGGCCATTTGTATTCTAATCGTTAGCACTCGGCAGGAAGCCATATGCATAACACGTTCTGCAGGTACTTCAATTGGTTCAGAAAAAGGCGGAACAGTTTTGAAATTCTAAAATACATCTCTATCCAGACAAACTCAACACAACCTAATAATACAGTTTTTATCAATGCTACAAAGTTATTTATCTACGGTATGCTGTAGGAAAGTGTGACTCCCAACAGGATATCTATGCCGCATCGCCTAAGGCGTTTAACGTAATGGCAACGATATCAGCCTTTATTAACGGTTCTAAACACATTGAATAACACACGTGTCAAGACTGATTGCAACTGATACAAGTTAAACGTGCGAGTGAAACCTAACGTCAAATAACGTGATAACTTAAATATTATGACATGCAGAACGTCTTTGAACGATTAGACTTCACTTTGACCGACACATACACTTATAATTACTGAGAAGAGTCACATAGATAGCGAATGATGGAGATAGTAACTACTAAGTTACTTGCAACTGGGTGGTACTTGAATTGGTTTGATTGAGGCGAAAAACGTTACTGATTTTGAAATTCAAAAAATGCATATCTACTACAAACCAAAACAAACTCTAATTGAAATCAGTAACGGCAACACCAGCTAATACTTGTCTTATCAATGGGACCTATATAGTTCTGTCCCTATGCTGCAAACTGTTGTTTCCAAAACAAACTATCGCCTAAAGTGTTTAACGTACAACAAACACTATAACAACACCTTTGTAGTCGCATCTTTATTGTCTTTGAACTGAATACCCCGTTCACACCAAACCTTGTTTAGTTAAACTGAGTTTATTCTCGCTTTTCTAATTCGAGGGCATTTAATTTCACAAGAATCAAACTACCTGGAATTTCAACTGTGCAACAGAAAGGACAGTTTACCAGCAGTTTTCTGCCAAAGGTTACATGGCGTTTGTAGATAATTTCCTAAACCCGTTTAGTTAAACCACCTTAAACCATGTTTAAGCCTTGGTGTGAACGGGGGGAATAAGATGTCGACTTCTTAAAACACTTACGCGTATTACCAAGAATCACAAAGATAGCGAATCAGTATGAGAAGATTGCTTTGATAAAGACGGGAAAATAACAATTTTTTTTTCAGGTGTTCACAAATTGCATTTCTATATTCAAACACTTTTTTTTAATGTAAGTATATATATGATATATATTTTTTTCATTTATGCTTGAAAGAACCAAAACGCAGTCTAATAAATAGAGGATATTACATGGGCGTGCGGAGATACGAATTTTATCTTCGAGTGTTGATAATATCTCTCACGAGTGAGCGCAGCGAACGAGTGAGAGATATTCAACACGAGAAGATAAAATTCGTATCTACAAGCGACCATGTAATATTCTGTTTATTATATAATTGTCGATGAAACATTTTTTTTTTTGAAATAATTTCTACTTTACGATATGATATCTTCACATGTGAAGATAACATGTTATCTTCACGTGTGAAGATATCAATTTTTCGAAGGAGAGAAATATAGATATTTCATCGATAATTATATAATAAATAGCGGTTATTAGTCGGCTAAGGGCGTGTTTGCACTTGGTGGTTTACTGAAGTAAACGAGTTACCGAACCTAGTTGGTAGAAATGAGAAAACTGTTTGTTGAGCGGTTAACCTTAGTTTTCTGATTTGTACCTTGGTAAAACGCTCAAGTGTAAACACGGCATAAGTATAATTTGATAGAATAATGGTAACACATTTCTTAAAAGTCTCAATTGTATTTTGAACAGACGTTTCGGGCATAGCCCTTCATCAGTGATTCAGTAGTGTCACGAATCTCCAAGAACTTATAGTTCATTTTTTATAAGTATAATTTGATACGGTCGTGTAATTTTTCGAGTCACGGAGTAATAATAATAATAATAACTTTATAATTTATAAAGTATTTTGCCAATCCTTTGATTTAGGTGAACCAAAATACAGTCAAGTGACGAGTAAAAATTCCCACTGAGCCGTATCAGATACTTAGCCGACTATTGAGTCTTTCTACGCTTGATGAAACCTTACGAACTACATTACTGACTATTAAGTTGTTTATCATTTACTTCTGCAAAGAAATTAAAAAAATGTCCACGCAAAAAAAAAAAAAAAAAAAAATGATGTATGGAAATCTCTTCTCAGTGTACGTTTAAATTATTTACATTTCAAGGATAAACCGTACCATTTACGTGCACGTTACGTCGTGATTTATAGAGACAAAAGAAACAGAGGGAACGAGAATAATTGTTCTCTTGATCACTCCATCAGAATCAGATCCAATGATGAATTTTATTTTTCTTGTGAAACGGAAGTTTTCAACTCTTTGTTGCCCACGTTAACATTACAATTAGTAAGGTCGACTGCACCGGAGAATCCCTAGAAGCCGTAAAGTATTATGGTAAATTAAAGTGATTCCAATAAACCTGGGCAGTACTCACTACACCGATACACACTATTATAGGCCGTGTTTAGAGTGTAATTTAGAAAAGCTTGAAAACTAAATAACTAATTAGTACTAAATAGCACTAATGAAACAATAGAAAACAATAGAAATAGCACTATTTAGTACTGTTTACAATTAGTACCGATTTCACTCTTTTCTAAATTGCACTCTAACCTTAGTTTTCTGAAGTTTACCTTGGTAAAGCGCTCAAGTGTAAACACGGCCTTTTCTTTTGTATATCAGTTGTTCAGTCGGTGTGTATAGTTGTCCTTTGTTTTCTAGTGGGAGCACAGGCAGCCCAATCTCTTTATCTGACAATATTTAGCGTATCAACAAAGCCATAAATAGATGGAAATTTATAGTATTTTGCCAATCCTTTGATTTAGGTGAGCCAAAATACAAGTGACGAGTAAAAATTTCCACTGAGCCATATCAGATACTTAGCCGACTATTGAGTCTTTCTACGCTTGATGAAACCTTACGAACTACATTACTGACTATTAAGAGCAAGTATTTACTAGGGCCCGAAATTTACTGGCAAGGGGGGTATCTCCGATTTTCTTTTAATTCCGCACAGTGTTAGCCTATTATATATCTAAATTCGCTGTGTAGTTAGTTTCGAAAAATATTTTTTAATTTTCGAGAAATTCGTCATAAACGAAGTCCTCTTGAAATCGACTCGAAACACGTCAGAATTAGAGACACATTTAACGAGCTCGGAAATAAGGAAAATAACAGTACTGCTCTTAAAAACCATACGACCTTCTTTCTCACTGTCTAAATACTTGATTGCGTGATTTTGAGGTGAATTGCGTTATGTTTCATGAGCGAATTTTTTTTTTTGGCGAGGCATACATTTTAACTCGCCGAAAGTATCTATTCAACAAAGCTAATTTTCACCAGGCGATAAACCTTCAAATCTTTCTGGCCTGCGCTTGTGAACTCTATGGATTATCATCTTTTCATATATGTAAACATTTCCTTGGGCAAATAATGTAGCGATTAGCTATAGCTGCCGAAAGTTGGTGAAAATGTGTTATTTACTTGTCCTTTACAGGTCAATATCTCATAGCAAGTGTAGTATGAAAATACCTATCTGATCTTCAATCACTAGTTTTGGCGAATAAAATACACCAAAATCAAATCACTATGAAGCTCTTACCTCAATGATACGGATATGGACTTGAGAAACGTCAGTTTTATTGTAATCCCATGGTCTTCCTTTTCGACTGTCTATTTATAACTTTCGATGAATGTTGAAGACGACGTCGAGGCAACCGGGTTTAACGTCAAAGTTTGACCCAATTTTTAGCGTACTTTCCTCTTGGTTAGATTCTTACTTGTAACATTCATTGTATCCTCTGATATGATGCTTGATAACAATCGATGGAATACGAATATTCTGGTTATGATTTGCAGTTGAGGACTGCACTGAACTTTTCAACCGCTGCTTGTTTACTCACGTGACCACATATGATACTCAGGGGGTATAGGAAGGGAGCTGGATAGTAGCTGACAAGTGAAAATAATGTATACGAAGCCTTCAATTCATTTCTTCGAGGTCAATTACTTTCATTAGTCGTATCTAATCACAGTTGATCTTTTTCATAAAACGTTTTAAATTTTCTTGCCCGTGAAAAAAAATACATGGGCTTCCTGTGGTCCGGCGCTGCAGACTTATTTTCGTACCTAATATTTATTTTATAAAGGTATTCATAAATGTAAAAAGCTTACAAATACAAATTACACTATCACATCAGAAGGGATGACTAAGATTTGCAAATAAATGCATTTCATTGTAATAGGATTAAAACGCGCACCAAGTGTCGAGTATCACTCCTGGCATACTATTTTTAAACAGATAGAACTCGAACTCAAGCCTTCTATCGGAGCCGATAGAAGGCGAGAGTGAGCCTTCTACATTTGTATCTGTTTTAGAATACCACAACTGACTATCTATAAAGCATATTTCCGCTTACGGGAGGTGTCCGCTTACGGGAGGTGTCCGCTTACGGGATATGTCCGTTACGGGATGTGTCCGCTTACGGGAGGTGTCCGCTTACGGGAGGTGTCCGCTTACGGAAGGTGTCCGCTTACGGGAGGTGTCCATTAACATTAATATTTTAATAATGGCCATTCTTATAGAGCGCATTTCACATTCGTCCCAATGCGCTTTTACGGGAGGTGTCCGCTTACGGGAGGTGCCTGCTTACGGGAGGTGTCCGCTTACGGGAGGTGCCTGCTTACGGGAGGTGTCCGCTCACGAGAGGTGCTTGCTTACGGGAGGTGTCCGCTTACGGGAGGTGTACGCTTACGGGAGGTGCCTGCTTACGCTTACGGAGTGTCCGCTTACGCTTACGGGAGTGTCCGCTTACGGGATGTGTCCGCTTACGGGATGGTGTCCGCTTACGGGAGGTGCCTGCTTACGGGAGGTGTCCGCTTACGGGAGGTGTCCGCTTACGGGATGTGTCCGCTTACGGGATGTGTCCGCTTACGGGAGGTGCCTGCTTACGGGAGGTGTCCGCTTACGGGAGGTGCCTGCTTACGGGAGGTGTCCGCTTACGGGAGGTGTCCGCTTACGGGAGGTGTCCGCTTACGGGAGGTGTCCGCTTACGGGAGGTGTCCGCTTACGGGAGGTGTCCGCTTACGGGAGGTGTCCGCTTACGGGAGGTGTCCGCTTACGGGAGGTGTCCGCTTACGGGAGGTGCCTGCTTACGGGAGGTGCCTGCTTACGGGAGGTGTCCGCTTACGGGAGGTGCCTGCTTACGGGAGGTGTCCGCTTACGGGAGGTGGCCGCTTACGGGAGGTGTCCGCTTACGGGAGGTGTCCGCTTACGGGAGGTGCCTGCTTACGGGAGGTGGCCGCTTACGGGAGGTGGCCGCTTACGGAAGGTGTCCGCTTACGGGAGGTGTCCGCTTACGGGAGGTGTCCATTAACATTAATATTTTAATAATGGTCATTCTTATATAGCGCATTTCACATTCGTCCCAATGCGCTTTTACGGGATGTGGCCGCTTACGGGAGGTGTCCGCTTACGGGATGTGTCCGCTTACGGGAGGTGTACGCTTACGGGAGGTGTCCGCTTGCGGGATGTGTCCGCTTACGGGAGGTGTAGGTATACGAGAGGTGTCCATTTACGGGAGGTGTCCGCTTACGGGAGGTGCCTGCTTACGGGAGGTGTCCGCTTACGGGAGGTGTCCGCTAACGGGAGGTGTCCGCTTACGGGAGGTGTCCGCTTACGGGAGGTGTCCGCTTACGGGAGGTGTCCGCTTACGGGAGGTGTCCGCTTACGGGAGGTGTCCGCTTACGGGAGGTGTCCGCTTACGGGAGGTGTCCGCTTACGGGAGGTGTCCGCTTACGGGAGGTTCAACTGTATGATTGTAAAATAAACTTACCACCAAAGTTAGTTTGCTCATGTGATCACTTATTGACTGATCTGACATTTGTTTTGGACTCTCCTCTATAAATATCATCCCGTAAACAACAACTGAAGCTGCATGTCATTGAACGCACCTGAACCTACTGGTACAAACAAACCAGTACGATGTAATATGATCCAAGATTCTTCCTTTCCAAGTCCTCGATCACTCTTTGGCCAGGTGCTTGCCTTGCTTTTGTCATGACCAGAAATGGTTTGGGGAACTCTATACCTTGTGCTGGATCCTCGCGTCCATCCTATTCCAAGTGAAGCTCGATGATACGGACATATTGTCATGGAATTTAGATGAGCTGGCTCGGTGAATAAAAATGTCCGACAAAGAATGAGATCAATTTCATTTTGTGGACCTGAAAAGGTCAGAGTAGACTTATGCCTGGAAATATCCTTCGTGGAAAGTAAAGATATTATCTGAGTTTGTCGCTTTTTGTCTTTTGGATCGAAACTACACTGACGGCCACCAACAAGAGATTTGAACGAACAGCAAGCTTCAATAATGAACTGATTTTAAATGTATTTATTGTAAGGTGACCAAAACACCCCAGGTAGGTGGGGACGGGAGTTATGTATCATTTTTGCAGCTCCATTTTTTCAGAATTAAAAAAGAAATTGTTTTAAATTATATAGTCTTCGACTTTTACTCTTTTTGCTAGGTATCTATCTTACTTTTCTTCAATTTAAATATATTAATACTGATATCAATCTGATAAATTTCCCTAACTTAAAATTTCAAGGAAGCCTTCTCGCTCTGTCAATCATCCCTATTGCAGTAATTTGCATAAGTTACGTTTGTTTGTCTAGTTCTAATCAATGAAGAATTGCGACAGTACAGCTACAATTCAAGAACAAAGTAACGTAAAAACAAATGGGCCTATTGAACCTATACGCATTTACCGTATCAGAAGAGGAATGGGAAGGTACGCTAAAAATACGGTCAAACTTTTGACATTTTGAACATTCATCGAAAGTTATAAATAGACAGTCGAAAAGGAAGACCATGGGATTACAATAAAACTGACGTTTCTCAAGTCCATATCCGTATCATTGAGGTAAGAGCTTCATAGTGATTTGATTTTGGTGTATTTTATTCGCCAAAACTAGTGATTGAAGATAAGATCAGATAGGTATTTTCATACTACACTTGCTATGAGATATTGACCTGTAAAGGTCAAGTAAATAACACATTTTCACCAACTTTCGGCAGCTATAGCTAATCGCTACATTATTTGCCCAAGGAAATGTTTACATATATGAAAAGATGATCATCCATAGAGTTCACAAGAGCAGGCCAGAAAGATTTGAAGGTTTATCGCCTGGTGAAAATTAGCTTTGTTGAATAGATACTTTCGGCGAGTTAAAATGTATGCCTCGCCAAAAAAAATAATTCGCTCATGATACATAACGCAATTCACCTCAAAATCACGCAATCTAGTATTTAGACAGTGAGAAAGAAGGTCGTATGGTTTTTAAGAGCAGTACTGTTATTTTCCTTATTTCCGAGCTCGTTAAATGTGTCTCTAATTCTGACGTGTTTCGAGTCGATTTCAAGAGGACTTCGTTTATGACGAATTTCTCGAAAATTAAAAAATATTTTTCGAAACTAACTGCACAGCGAATTTAGATATATAATAGGCTAACACTGTGCGGAATTAAAAGAAAATCGGAGATACCCCCCTTGCCAGTGAATTTTAGTTTTATCTCATATTTGTAAATATGATCTCTTAAGTTGTTTATCATTTACTTCTGCAAATAAATTAGAAAAATGTCCCCGCAAAAAAAAACAATCTAAAAAATGATGTATGGAAATCTCTTCTCAGTGTACGTTTAAATTATTTACATTTCAAGGATAAACCGTACTATTTACGTGCACGTTACGTCGTGATTTATAGAGACAAAAGAAACAGAGGAAACGAGAATAATTGTTCTCTTGATCACTCCATCAGAATCAGATCCAATGATGAATTTTATTTTTCTTGTGAAACGGAAGTTTTCAACTCTTTGTTGCCCACACTGTAATTTCAAAAGAGCCATTTCAACCCCCAAAAGGCGAATCGG
Organism: Actinostola sp. cb2023; assembly: GCA_033675265.1. Lineage (NCBI taxonomy): Eukaryota > Metazoa > Cnidaria > Anthozoa > Actiniaria > Actinostolidae > Actinostola > Actinostola sp. cb2023. The sequence continues at coordinate 20,641 of JAUJYZ010001230.1, read as the reverse complement.
CCCCAAAAACTAAAGAGCTAGCCAATTCAGTTCCTGAGGTGCTATTTTGGTCAGAAAGGGCTAAAATGACCCTCTCGAATACTATTTTGACCCCGTTACTGGGCCGATTTGAAGTGAAGAGCTGTTTCAGCCCCATTGTAAAATTAGCACCATCGATGTCAAAATGGCCCCATTTTCTCTAAAATGACCCTCTAGAGGTCCAAACAACTTCGCAGGGGCCGATTCGAAATGAAGAGCTGTTTCAGCCCCATTGTAAAATTAGCACCATCGATGTCAAAATGTTAAAATTGGTACCATATTATCCTCATCGAAACAGCCCCATTTTAGAGCTGGAATAGCTCATTCACATCATTTTGGCCCCAGATGTAGTGCCAAATCAGCCCCAAAAAGAGGAGCTCATCCATATTTCATTTCAGCCCCATTATTTTCCAAATCAGCTCATATAAAGATCGTTTTGGCCCAAAAACTGGGGCCAAATCAGACCACAAAAATGGAGTCAAATCAGCCCTTTGAAAATAGGGCTATTTTAGCTCTTAAAATTGGTACCATATTTTACTCACCGAAACGACCCCATTTTTGGGGTTAAATCGGCTCTTTTGAAATTACAGTGCACGTTAACATTATACAATTAGTAAGGTCGACTGCACCGGAGAAAAACCCTGAGCCAAACTGTGAAGAACTCCGACCAGCTTTTTCTGGCTGATATTTGATGTTGTCGGTAGCTGGTAGTTTACAAACGTGATATGTTTAGTCAGCGTGAGCTGAGCGACATGCTTTTCAGCTGCTCTTCAGAAGCCTCTGAGTAGCTGTCAATTTTTAATTCCTGTGGCCTGAAAGCTGAGCGAAGTCGAGATGGTTTACGTTTTCATGGCGGAGAGTCGTTACTCATCATGCGCCATGCTGAGTGGTTTGTTAACTTTCCTTGGATATTCGCAGCCTCTGTGAATGATGGATATCCGAAAAATTTCCCCAAAGTGTTTTCTCCTAAAGGCTGCAGAGCTTTGTACCATGTCTGGAACTTGGGACTTACAATTACTGCGGGGTAAAATGGGTCGTTGGCTTTCTTCATTATAGTGAGTAAAGAAGACAATGGAAAAACAAAACTGAAGAATGGAAATTAATAATAACGTAAGAAGTAATAATTAGTAATATTTAAAAGCATGACCAATATATTTCTGGAAAGTGTTATTTGAGTGTAGGAGTGACACTCAAATGGCTTCCTTTCTGGACCAATCACAAAGCGTGTGGATGTATCTCATTCAATCAATTACTCTTTCAAGACAGCACGACACTGCAGACGGCACCGTACGTAGCTTTAATTATCCACTCATACGACAATGCAGCGGTATGTTTGAGTTTATTTTAGGCATTGTATACTTAAAATAAGCGCACGCTATGACGTCTGCAGTGTTTTTCTATCTCTATTACTTTCTGTTTTTACACTGATCAGTTTATTTTCTTTAACAGCAGGCGATATTTGTACACCAGTGAATAGTTAGTGAAACTGTTAATTTCAAGGCAGTTCTCTCTCAGTAACGTTTGGTGACTATAACAGAGCAACAACATGAAAGTCGCACAATTGTGCCTGTTTTGGGGGATATTCCTATGCTTGAAAAATAGGAAAATAGGTAAGTATTTATTGAATTATACTACATCGTTAGCTTGTCAGATATCTTAGTTCACATGTCAAAAGCCGGTGGAAATAGTTAATATTTAATCTACAACTAGCAAAGGTTTGAAAACTGGAAATAGAACACAAACTTAAAATTAAGCTAAATTCGATGAAATGAAAGAATTGCTAAACATGTATGAAAACAGCCGCAAACGAAAATTCTGTGTCATACAAAGAATCCAGGGGATCCTAACAATTCTCGTTGAAAATTAAACAATAAACTTTAGATTTACTTGTACATTGTTAAGATATCTTAGGCAGTGTTACCGGCACTTGGTGGTTTACTCATGAAGGAAACGAGTTACCGAACCTTGGTAGAAATCATAAAAGACGGCCGTGTTTACTCTTGAGCACCGACTTTACCAAGAACAAATCAGAAAAATATTAAAGTTAACCGCTCAACAAACAATAGTTTTCTAATTTCTAGAAAGGTTCGGTAACTCGTTTACTTCAGTAAGCCACCAAGTGTAAACATGGCCATAAAACTCATTGTTTCTTGAGCGCCGGGTTAACCTTGGTTTTCTGATTTGTACCTTGGTAAAGTGCTCAAGTATAGACATATGACCTCAATGTACAAAGTATATTGATAGCTAGTCAAAAGATAGAACAAGATTTATTCAAGAATAAGCTACACAAAATGAAATAAGAAACAATCACCTACTAACCCGCAAATACAGTGATTTGCAAAAATTCTGGCCGCCACGATATATCAATATTCTCACTGCGGTAAATCCAAACACAAAGCCAAAATTCTCGGTTATTACACATTCCCACATTCCAAGCGTGGTCCACGAGATATATTACATCACCTAGTGTGCACTGCTCCCTATAAATACGCCTACTTTCATAGATTTATTCTAGTTTAGCTCTTTTTCCAAAAGACGTACAGATGCGAACGAAAACTTTTGAGTCACAGAGATCATCGCTGCGCCTACCGCTTCTGGATTCCGTCGAAGGTCAAACCTCTTCGCTGTGTATGCAGTATCCACTGCAGTCTATTATATCTTGGTTAGTTCTTCTACTGCGGAGTGCGCTGTTCACGTCAGTTTTAATATTCTGGTTCAGAATCACGTCGAACCTTTTACCTTCCGCAATATACTGATTCACTTCTCGCCGTCCTTTGTCAACCATGTAGTTGCCAAGTACTCGTTTTACGGTAGTATATCTTGTTTGGACCGCTCAAATTATTAGTCTTTGAATTTATCTAGTTGACGAAGTTTAGCGACGTGTGTAGTCGCTCAAAGTATTGGTTTATCATAGTTAGTTGTTTGGCGAGGTCCGGCAGCGACGTGTGTAGTCGCTCAATTATATAGTTTCTTATATTTGGATTGGATTTGGCTAAGTTTAGCGACGTGTGTAGTCGCTCAAATTATAGTTTTTTAATTTATCTAGTTGGCGAAGTTTAGCGACGTGTGTAGTCGCTCAAATTATGAGTTTTTGAATTTATCTAGTTGGCGAAGTTTAGCGACGTGTGTAGTCGCTCAAATTATGAGTTTTTGAATTTATCTAGTTGGCGGAGTTTAGCGACGTGTGTAGTCGCTCAAATTATGAGTTTTTGAATTTATCTAGTTGGCGAAGTTTAGCGACGTGTGTAGTCGCTCAAATTATTAGTTTTTGAATTTATCTAGTTGGCGAAGTTTAGCGACGTGTGTAGTCGCTCAAATTATTAGTTTTTGAATTTATCTAGTTGGCGAAGTTTAGCGACGTCTGTAGTCGCTCAAATTATTAGTTTTTGAATTTATCTAGTTGGCGAAGTTTAGCGACGTGTGTAGTCGCTCAAATTATGAGTTTTTGAATTTATCTAGTTGGCGAAGTTTAGCGACGTGTGTAGTCGCTCAAATTATTAGTTTTTGAATTTATCTATTTGGCGAAGATTTAGCGACGTGTGTAGTCGCTCAAATTATTAGTTTTTGAATTTATCTAGTTGGCGAAGTTTAGCGACGTGTGTAGTCGCTCAAATTATTAGTTTTTGAATTTATCTAGTTTGGCGAAGTTTAGCGACGTGTGTAGTCGCTCAAATTATGAGTTTTTGAATTTATCTAGTTGGCGAAGTTTAGCGACGTGTGTAGTCGCTCAAATTATTATTTTTTGAATTGATCTATTTGGCGAAGATTAGCGACGTGTGTAGTCGCTCAAATTATGAGTTTTTGAATTTATCTAGTTGGCTAAGTTTAGTACGTGTGTAGTCGCTCAAATTATTAGTTTTTGAATTTATCTAGTTTGCGAAGTTTAGCGACGTGTGTAGTCGCTCAAATTATTAGTTTTTTGAATTTATCTAGTTGGCGAAGTTTAGCGACGTGTGTAGTCGCTCAAATTATTATTTTTTGAATTTATCTATTTGGCGAGATTAGCGACGTGTGTAGTCGCTCAAATTATTAGTTTTTGAATTGATCTAGTTGGCGAAGTTTAGCGACGTGTGTAGTCGCTCAAATTATGAGTTTTTGAATTTATCTAGTTGGCGGAGTTTAGCGACGTGTGTAGTCGCTCAAATTATTAGTTTTGAATTTATCTAGTTGGTTGCGAAGTTTAGCGACGTGTGTAGTCGCTCAAATTATTAGTTTTTGAATTTATCTATTTGTTGGCGAAGTTTAGCGACGTGTGTAGTCGCTCAAAGTATGAGTTTTTCATAATTTATCTAGTTGGCGAGGTTTAGCGACGTGTGTAGTCGCTCAAATTATGAGTTTTTATAATTGGATAGTTTGGCGAAGTTTAGCGACGTGTGTAGTCGCTCAAATTATTATTTTTTGAATTTATCTATTTGGCGAAGTTCAGTAGCGACGTGTGTAGTCGCTCAAATTATGAGTTTTTTGAATTTATCTAGTTGGCGAAGTTTAGCGACGTGTGTAGTCGCTCAAATTATTATTTTTTGAATTGATCTATTTGGCGAAGATTAGCGACGTGTGTAGTCGCTCAAATTATGAGTTTTTGAATTTATCTAGTTGGCGAAGTTTAGCGACGTGTGTAGTCGCTCAAATTATTAGTTTTTGAATTTATCTAGTTGGCGGAGTTTAGCGACGTGTGTAGTCGCTCAAATTATTAGTTTTTGAATTTATCTAGTTGGCGAAGTTTAGCGACTTGTGTAGTCGCTCAAATTATGAGTTTTTGAATTTATCTAGTTGGCGGAGTTTAGCGACGTGTGTAGTCGCTCAAATTATTATTTTTTGAATTGATCTATTTGGCGAAGATTAGCGACGTGTGTAGTCGCTCAAATTATGAGTTTTTGAATTTATCTAGTTGGCGAAGTTTAGCGACGTGTGTAGTCGTTCAAAGTATGAGTTTTTGAATTGATCTAGCTGGTTGGCGAAGTTTAGCGATACGTGTGTAGTCGCTCAAAGTATTAGTTTTTGAATTTATCTATTTGGCGAAGTTTAGCGACGTGTGTAGTCGCTCAAAGTATTAATTTATCATAGTTAGTTGTTTGGCGAGGTCCAGCGACGTGTGTAGTCGCTCAATTCTAGTTTCTTATAATTGGATTGTTTGGCTAAGTTCAGTAACGTGTGTAGTCACCCAAATTATTCGTTTTTGAATTTATCTATTTGGAGAAGTTCAGTAGCGACGTGTCTACTCGCTCAAATTATTAGTTTTTGAATTTATCTATTTAGCGAAGTTCAGCGACGTGTGTAGTCGCTCAGCAAAATTTATTTAGTTTGGGCTTCGCCGGGCCGGGCACAGATACTGAACTGTGTTCAGGTGCCGGTAGGTGTGTTTGGCGTATAGCTGGCAGTCGGTACGCAGCCAAATTTATTTAGTTTGGGCCTCTCGGGCCGGGTACAGATACTGAATTGGATTCAGGTACCGGTAGGTGTGTTTGGCGTATAGCTGGCAGTCGGTGCTCATCCAATTTTTTTTTACTTTGGGCCTCTCGGGCCAGGCACAGATACTGAACTGGGTTCAGGTGCCGGTATGTATGTTTGGCGAAAAGCTGGCAGTCGGTGCTCAGCCAAATTTATTTAGTTTGGGCCTCTTGGGCCATGCACAGATACTGAACGGGGTTCAGGTGCCGGTACTGAGGTGTGTTTGGCGAAAAGCTGGCAGTCGATGCTCAGCCAGATGTGAACTGGGTTCAGGGGCCCGTTTCTCGAAAGCCCGGAAACCTTATCGGGCCCGAAAAGGGCTTCTTTAAAAACCTATATCTTCAAAACAAAGTAGTTTACAGACATGAAACTTTGCATGAAGGGAAAGTTTGTTCATATTAAAAACATGTCAAAAGAACAGCTTTGTAAAGTAAGTGTCGCCGATTTCTGGGATGTCTTTTCGGGCCCGAAATGTTTACGGGGCTTTCGAGAAACAGGCCCCAGGTGCGTTAGTGTGATGTTTCGCGATAGCTGAACTCGGTGCTCAGCCAAATTTATCTTAAGTTGGGCCTCGGGCCTGGCACAGATACCAGCTAGTGTTGTTTGGTGGTAGCTGGATTGAATTGTCTAGCTGAACGCCACGGGCTAATTTCGTGGTATTTTTACAGCGACAGGGGTAACCTCGCTGAAATTATTAGGTATTTTTGGCACAGTACAGCGACAGGGGTGACCTCGCTGAAATGATGAGGTAATCTTGGCACAGTACAGCGACAGGAATTAGTGACCTCGCTGAAATTATTAAAACAATCTTGCGGTCTGGAAGCCTACGTGCACATGTCTGCTCCAGTTTATAGTGCTGAAGCCGTTGTCATATCAGAAGCAGCACTGACTATCGACTCCATTCTATCCTAGACAACCATTACGGTTCTATAGTTTCGCTAGCTAGTACAAGTTTGGTCTTTGTGATAGCCCTAATTTTTGGCCATAGTTCGACTCGATTCAGGTTTAGAAATATTATGTGCATCGTTAGTGACATGTGCTCGCTTCTCCGATTACTGTCCCTGTTCTCCCTTGCTAAGCCGCCTCGATGGAGTTGTCTAATACCCTTCATTACTCTGTCCCTGGACGGGGTATTTCGGGGCTGCTTCGCTTGGGGGTTATTCTCCTTTCCCTCATATTCTCACTGCGGTAAATCCAAACACAAAGCCAAACATCTCGGTTATTACACATTCCCACATTCCAAGCGTGGTCCACGAGATATATTACATCACCTAGTGTGCACTGCTCCCTATAAATACGCCTACTTTCATATATTTATTCTAGTTTAGCTCTTTTTCCAAAAGACGGGAAGAAAGAATGAAAACTCCCCACCCTCCTCCCCGCAGCGATGACACCCATACTGCATATATACCATCGATCTTGAGACTACCGCTCTCTAAGCCTCGGGCCGATTGCTCCCATATCTTAATAACCACACCCTTGGCCCTGTGTGCGGATTTCCCTAGTGAGAATATATTACTATATCAATATATCGGGTGCATTATGGGTAATTAAATAATACTATTTTGAGTTTCCTAACTTATTAAATGAAGCAAAATACAAACGTAAGACTAAAATAAACATTATACTAAATATTTCTACCAACTTTGCTGGCGTTAACTTGCTTTAAAGGGAATTTTCGATTATTTAATTACCCATAATGCACCCGATATATTTACATATCGTGGCGCCCAGAATTTTTGCAAATGACTGTAGTATCACAACTATTCTAGGCGAGTTAGCGGTTTACAACAAATATTGTTATATCTCCATAGTCAAACTCGTTTTCTCGTTGGTCGAGAGCACGTCACGTGGCGGGCGTAAAATCGGGCAATAAGTCGACGTGATCGAAGCGTGAGAGAGGAATAAACGCACGTGATCAGGTCAAAGTCGATGGAAAACTTGTAGCGCCGTTGTTACGTTAACAACAATTTTTTTCAGTGTTTGACTATGGGGTTATAACAAAACACTTAATGACTGTTCCCTCGGGAAAACAGATCATTTTGTTTCCCTCGAATCTCACCGCTTCATCTTGGGAAACATTGAGATTCTCGGAAAACAAATCAAACAAGACGCTCAATGAGCGTACACTCGGGCTTATGAAAAGGACAATGTCAGTTGCGTGAGGAGAGACCTGACAATGACTGACAGTTGCGTGACGAGGGAGACTATTTGTCTGCCAGATGAAGGGCTATACGATCTCGATTTACGAACATTGACCTTACTTGCCTTAAATGCTTTGATGTAGTTTTGAAGTACGATTCCTTTTCCTTCTGAATTTTTCAAACGTGGAATAAAATAAACATCCATCATGAGTTACTGAAAATAACTCGACTGGCTCGACTGTTTGCATGACTTCTGTACATATAGCTTTCTGTCAATAGATGGAGTTATACATGACCGTTGTACGGCGTTGGTCGTGAGTTTAATTATAACAAGAGTCCGCGGAGATCTTTATCTATGAGTCAGACACAAGTCTCCCTCGTTATTGAGCGTCTTCTTCTGTAATAGATCCCTAAAATCTAAGGACGTTTTGATTTCGATTGTATTTTTGCCGTTCACTGACCTGTTTTGAGCGTGGAAATTCGGTTTTAAATCAACGGTTCTAAAATTAGGTCGCGTAATAGATGTATGACTCAGATAAGGATCACTTTACAACTGTCATCTTACTGAAAAGAACACGGATTTTCGAACATTGAACTTGCTCGATCGCCTTTGTCTCAATTCATTTTTGGATATGAGTTCGAGTTCGTGGAAAGGCGTTATAGAACAGCCGATAAAACACGGGCTTTAAACAGGCTCATTTCACAGACAAAAGCATACGGCTATTCGTGTGGGCCCACTCTGAAAGATGTCGTTTCATTTATAACAAAAGCAAACGCGCCTTAGCTTCATCGTGGAATGATTAACTACAATCCTGAACTTAATAGCTTGAAGATCTATGATGAGAAATCTTGAAACTCGATAGGATCAAATACATCGCATTCTTCGCATTTTTTCTTCATTCCATCACCTGAAAAAAAGAAAAAGAAAAAAGAAAAAAGAAAGTGTATTTTCTAACTCGGGCTTCCTTCGGAAGGGCCCGAGTAATTAACTGTTTCTTTCGGGACCAGTCATTAAGTGTTTAATAATTACTTTGAGTTCCTTTGAGTACCAGAAGAAATAAATACATTTTTAATATAGCGAAAATTACTATAAATATAATGGCAGCAAAGTTCAGATACAGTGAAGAAAAGAGTGAAACTATAGTGAAAACCCTCGAAGTAGATTATATGTGACCAATGACTTTTAGAAAGTTACAAATATGAAAAGGCTACAAGAATATTAAATGAGAAAACATTCCCAGGCCTTACGAAGTGAATCCGGCCCTAGAAGCCGTAAAGTATTTCTGTAAATTAGAATGATTCCAAATAAACCTGGGCAGTACTAACTACACCGGTACACACTATTCGACACACACTCTTTTGTTTCTTTGTGTTCTTAGTTGTTCAGTGTGTGTACAGTTGTTCTTAAAGTTTGATTTCTAGTGGGAGCACATAATTTGTCGGTGTGAAATTCAATGTTACCTTTTGAAAGTTATCTATCTATCTATCTAATTGTGTTTGTGATGGAGATTTCAACTGACAACAAATTATGATTGGTTTTATTATTCAGTGTCAAAAAAGCTAGGATTCACTATTAGTCAGCAAAGGCTTCATAGTGCTGTGTTCTATATATCCTGTCGGTGCCGCTCAAAGAGGTTGAATTTCACTTGTTATGACTTGTATTCTTATTTGCACCTTCGAATTGCAAGTTATGTCCCTCCAAATGTAAGCCCCTCCAATAATATGACCCTCCAATAATATGCCCCTGCAATTGCTTGATTTCATTAGAGGTCGTTTCCGTTCTAGTGAGGTATTTTCAACAGCTGAATTGCACCTTTTCAATAGAATACTCTCTGCTTGATAGCACATGGAGGGCAGTGTTTGCCCGTCATTTGAAGGCAAATAATGAGATTCAAGGAGTTTTAACAGCTGATTGAAACCAAGCAATAATAATCACCCCCCCCCCCCCCCCCCCCCCCCCCCCCCACCCCAGGCGCCCATAATTAGGAGCATTCGTCCATGTAGCATGAAAATATGTCACGGCGTTTGAACAAGTTTGGCTATTTTAGAACACGAAATTGACCAATCTGTGCACTTATGGGCTCCTGGCCATATCAAACTTATGTTATACAAAAGTTTGTCCCGGTAGCCAAGACCCAAAAATAGGGGTTTCGTTCAACCCACTGGTCAGAAAAGGTTTGACATCGGATTTTGGTAGAACAAGACCTCCTGAATAAGGCCTGATAGTTTGTAGAGTCGAAATGTGGTATAGGTTCCGAGTTAAGGCCATGTTTTATCGCGCTATACGATTCTTAGCATGGAAACGTGGCTCTTAACTATAGTACCGTTTTCTCCTCTATTTCCTTGAACAAGTCGATCAAAACAGACTATAAAGTGAACCTACAACGAATTGAAGTCACATACGACTTTGTTGCTGATTAAGGGCATCAGTGACTGATCACGTGATTTTTGGAAAGTCAAAATAATGTCTGGGAGACAAAATTGGTGACAATTTTAATGATTTCCCCCCCGTTAATAGGCTCATTACTCTTGCTTTAGGGACTAATAGTTCGTATTTATCCTCTTTGCTGCCGTTTCTTCAAATGTTGAGCTCAAACTGATTGTGCAGTTGTTTTTATACATGTTACAGACTTAACATGAAAACGAGGCTATTTCTTAAATTGATGTTTTTCCCTAAATTTGTAGTGAGTTGTCGACATTCAATGCATGGGAAGTGAGTTGTCAATGAAGTAAAGTCACTGAAAGCTTTGCTAGTCATACAAATAGTAGCAGATTATGGAATAAAATGTCGCATTGATAAACTTTACATTCAGCAGAGGAACAAACATCGTTGTGTATTCCTAGCAAAGACATGCTGTTGTCTTTGTAGATAAAAACCTCTTATGATCAAATAAACCTCTAACTTGCTCTAACCTCTAACTTTCTCCAATGTCGGGAAAGAATTAAGGTGATAAATAAGCTGCTCATCATGTAAAACATGAGAAAGAGGCTTCAGCCTCGATTTAGCGTTTCCCTCATATCGAGGCTACAGTATCCATCATGGCGGCTGCCATGGCCAGATATCTGTTGTGTCTGTAAGTACAATTACGATTATTTTTATCGTTCTACTGTAATTTATCCATTCATTCAAGAAATCAATTTAGCATTTAATACAATTTGTATAACTTGATAACTTGAAACTGATGATTGCTTTAGTGTTGCCAGTTTTATTACAGTCTGTTGACATGAAACTACTGGCCGGGGTCAGTTGAATCACATGTTTGAATTGCATAAACAGCTGTACATATAATTATTATCGTGCCATTTGAACCAGCATTTCTTGTTGTGTATATTTCTATAAAGTTCTATAGTAAAATATTGCACTGATGTTTGTGTGCTAGTGATGGATGATCAAGAGTTCAAGGATAAATTAATTGGAGCTTCGGGCTTTGCCCTTCCTTGTCCTTCTGAACCAAAGAAGAGGAAGCTGACGAGTTTACAGAACGTCAGATCTACAGCTGATAATGAAGATGAAGATGAAAAAGATGAAAAGTGTATAGTGTCTCGATCTGTACGAAAACCAATATATTAATTTTACTCGGTGTTTCATTTGTAGAAATAAAACGTACAAGAAAGTTAAATAATTGATAAATGTATCAACGTTTGAAGCGTGTGAAAGTGTAAAGAAAGCCGCTGAAAACAAAGAAGATGACGACATGTTCTACGCAGTATCAATAATGATCTGATCGCAGCAGAAGCAAAATATCATAAGAACTGCTTTGCTTTGTATGTGAGCAAGAAAGCCTTAAAGAGCCAAAGAGCAAGCACTGAACAAAGTGAATCACGATATGAAGCTTCATTTAAGGAGATAATAGATATTATCAGACCAGGGTTAGACCAGGGGAGAGCATACAGCATGGCGTCACTATTAGAGATTTACCGTAAAATCCTACAGAAGGAAGGCATTAACCCAGCCAGCTATACCAAGCAACGTCTTAAAGTGAAGCTACAGAAGCATTTTGGTGAAAGCATTGTGTTTCATCAGCAAAGTGATCGCAGCAAACCAGAGTTTATCTACTCCAGCAAGATAACAACTCAATATATTCTAAATTCGTGGTTGAATCTATCACAACAGCTGCAGAAAAAAGAAGAGGATGAAGAAGATTGCAAAGCCAATGAGATTTTTCGTGTCGCAAGACAAATCAAAGGTGAATTCAAGAAGTGTAAAAGTATAAACACTAAGCCTGTCGATGTAAGGGACATGAGTGTGGAGTCAACACGGCAAGTCATACCTGATTCTTTGTATTGGCTTATACGAATGATCATCACAGGTGATGACAAAAGCTATAGTGAGCATTCAGACCAAAGAAATAAGTGTGCTAATGTGGCAGATGAGAGACATGTCTTGAGTATTGCACAAGATATAATTCATTGTTCCACGAATGGGCGTGTAAAGCTACCAAAGCACACAAGTTTGGCGCTATGCATTCACCACCTAACAAGTTCAAGATACCTCATCACACTTCGCAATAGAATGGGACACTGTTCTTCGTACGATGAAATGCGAACTGTAGATACAAGTATCGCCTTAGAAATGCTCGCCAAGGCAGAGGAGCTTGGAACAGTTATTCCTTCTAACATAGTACCTGGTCCTTTTGTGCAACTTGCTGCTGATAATAACGACCTCAACGAGGAAACCTTGGATGGCAAGAATACAACACACGCTACAACCATGGTGGTATTTCAGAGAAAATCATTTGGTCCATTCCTACCTCAGTCCCCTATTGCCGACCAAAGAGATAGGAGGAGTTCTCTGCAGTCAAGCAGCACCATCTATGAAATCCAAGAGTGCTCTGCGCATGGTAGACGTCCTGCTGTTTCTGCGTATGTTGAAAATGTCAGCCCGGAGTGGTACGTAGGAGAGAATGAAGTTTTCAGAAAAACAAGCTACAATGATGTAATCTGGGCACTTCTGCGACTAAATCCAACAAGTTTAAGTGTCATTGTCTGAGAAAACCGGGCAGAGTTGAAAGATGGGGGTCGGCCGATTCCTTTCAAATTGCTATCATTTATTACCTATAGGAATAGATTAAGAATGGTCGTATTTAAAGTTTGGTTCAGGCCTTTTGCTCGAAAGTTGACCACCCCCCCCTTGTTTTGCATCAAAATCGCCCTGAAAGACGCTAAAATTTCGGGTCACTTTGGTGCTCTGTAAAACTCATATTACATGATTTTCTATGATACATTTAGTTTGGTTGTAATATCTAGCCTATGTAGAGCTGGGTTACATGCAATAATGGCAAATTTTCGAAAAACATCTTATTTTCACTTCGAGTTAAAAGTCAGTTGTCGACGGCCTTCGGCGGTCGACTAAATTTAAGCCATTTTATGGAGGTCCGTTCTTTAAAGTGCGGCAGTTTATTTTCTTAATTTAGCCATTTTTAACAAGTTTATTCTTTCCTTTCTTGATTTCCAAAAACTCTTACTCGGATATTTTCAACGACTTCGCGTGAGCAGCCTCCGACTCTTCAAGGTAGTCGGCTCTTTTCCCGTCAAATTTTGTTTGTTTATCATCAATAAGTCGGACTTGGTTCTTCGTATACTGTCTTTTTAACCGCAAACCACTCTTTAGTGCTTTAAAAGACCTTAAAATCTTACAAGAACATGATAAAAGGTAAATTGCTTCGTTTCACACATACTAATTAAGTCAATAAACACTCAGTCAGTCAATTTCAGCAGATTGTGTGACAGAAGTGTTTGATCGCGATTTTGCCGGGAAAACAAGGGTTTCAAGCTCTCTCTATGTACAACATATTACAATCCAATCAAAAGATGTATGTGTAATGCCTAGATGGATTTATTCAGTAAATATACCATTATTAAACATTTGAGAGTTCGTCCGCAAATAATCATTTAGAATATGTATGTCAACAGCGACACTAAATGAATACTAATTACTTCATTGAACATGGTCACGCATCACTGATTTAAATTTGGCTGTATTCACCGTTAAAGTAGCATTGGATTGCTGATACAATAGTATTGTAATATCTGGTAGTCCAGTGAGTTAAAAATGATTTGATACAACAAATCAACAAACTAGTGTGTTCAGTTACAGACATAACTGGACTATAATAGTGAACTCTCACCAGCCAATCTCTCTACTGTCCAGTCGATATCTAGTCTCATATTGCGTCAGTCCACGCACTGAGTCGGCCCCGTCCACACTAATCCGTTTTCGTTTGAAAACGCATACTTTTTTATCCGTTTTTAGCGATCGTCCACTAATAATAATAATATGTCGGTTCTTATATAGCGCATTCCACTGACAAACAATCAAATGAAAACATAGATGAAAACGGAGGTTTTCGAAAACGCTTTGGTGCAAAAACGGAGCTTTTCAGAAACGCTTACGTCACAACTGGTTATGCAAGCCGCAGTTACCCGCAAGAAAAGAAGGGTATCTCCACAGGGCCCCCTAATTCATCAATAATTTCACAAAAATGTTAGTAAAAGCGATAAAAGTAATTATAGAGAGAGAAAAAGCTTTGTTTGATTAAAACTCGGCATAATGAACGTTTCCAGCTAAAATTACAAATTATATTACATTATATTGTTTTTTGTTTTTCTTTATCACGCGCGCGCGTGGAAATAATTACTTTTATTCTTTTATTAGCATTTTTGTGAAATTATTGATTAATTAGGGGGCCCTGTGGTATCTCTGGTGCTATTGGAGCGTGCGTTGGGGGTGGATAGGGGAGGGGGAGGGGAAGGAGGAACGGTGGGCGGGGAAGGGGGAGGAGGGTGTTTGGAATAACTGATTACTTTTTTCAATCGATCTAGCATTACTGCTAATTTGGGACACGACTCTCAACACTCATTTCTTACTACATTCTCTATTATGTACTATACACCCAACGCTCATCTCACTAGTTCGTTTTTAATGAGGGAGGAAAACCGGAGTACCAGAAGAAAAACCCTCGAAACAAGGGAGAGAACGAACTGACAAACTCAACTCACATGAAGTGCCCGATTCGTGAATTGAACCAGGCACCACAACGTTTCATGAGAGTGAATGCTCTCACCACTCGGCCACCATTGCTCCCTAGAGGGGGGATGGGGAAAGGAGTAGGAAGAACGGCAGAAGGAGGAAGGGGAAGCGGGACGGGGGAGGGAGGAGGGAGATGGGGTAGGGAGCAGGCGGGAGACGTGCACGAGGAGTTTGAGAGGTGCACTACAGTCAAAGCCAGGCTATAGAAACTGCTATAAACTACAGATGGTTTAACGCCTGTTCTTGACAATAACGGAAGCGCATAAATTAAAGATAAGGTACAGTACCAAAATCAACAAATTACGGCGTCGAAACCACCTCCCCTCCCCTCCACATTCTCCCATCCAGATAACCAAAACAGAAAATGAGAAATGATAGGAATAAAAATCATAATCGTTAACTGTTTATACCACATACAAGCAATTCATGTTTTAGAGTAATGTTCAGTGTTTTGTACATTTGAAAATCAAAGGAATATATAAGTGTTCTTTAACGATGATAGTTTTTTCAGTTTTCACGCGTAATGAAATAATGGTTCAAATGACGTTTCGGCTGCACTGGTGGCAGCCTTCACGTGAAAACCGTGAAAACTATTATCGTTATGTCTAACTCACGCGAAACTGGCCTAAAAGTACCCATTTGTTTTTTCTTAGAAAACTAAGCTAATGACTAGTAGATTAAAAAACTCACTTGACCCATGTTTGGGTATAGGGGTGCCGCTGAGGGTTTGAAACCCTGGTCCTGTTTAGGACAAAATATATATACTAAAATATCCACCCTGTATAGGACAACACCCTCTATTTTATGACCCTATTTAGGACAAAGGACAAAATACTTCTTCTGTCTGGCAGGTCTACTGATACAGTACACAAAAATTCATCACCGACGACAATCGTACATTACCATACCCTGTTTAGGACAGACTCACATAACATTATATACCCAGTCAAAAACCGATACCCTGTCCAGCGGCACGCCCCCGTATAGCCCAGACCCTACTAACAGAACTGCACCGTGAACTTTCAGATGAAAACGAACAAATGATCGATATATCCATAGTGAAACACATGAGTTTCTCATACACACGAGACAATTGTAACAATTATTTATTTCAGGTAACCACTCAGTAACGTTCATTTGTACGACTGTGTAATCTTGAAATTAAAACACTAATAACTATTAATTGTCCTGAATTACTCTGTGATAAATCAAATACAAAAGTTTGATTCCATTCTAATGATAATGAAGCAGATTATTTCACGGCAATGTTCTAAGAAATATCAATATTATTGTTGCAAAGTCATTGCATGAACATGTTCAATGAAGTAATTAGTATTCATTCAGTACGTGTTGCTGTTGACATACAGATTCTAAATGATGATTTGCGGACGAACTCTCAAATGTTTAATAATGGTATATTTACTGAATAAATCCATCTAGGCATTAATACATATATTTCTTTTGATTGGATTGTAATATGTTGTACATAGAGAGAGCTTGAAAACCCTTGTTTTCCCGGCAAAATCGCGATCAAACACTTCTGTCACACAATATGCTGAAATTGACCGACTGAGTGTTTATTGACTTAATTAGTATGTGTGAAACGAAGCTATTTACCTTTTATCATGTTCTTGTAAGATTTTAAGGTATTTTAAAGCACTAAAGAGTGGTTTGCGGTTAAAAAGACAGTATACGAAGAACCAAGTCCGACTTATTGATGATAAACAAACAAAATTTGACGGGAAAAGAGCCGACTACCTTGAAGAGTCGGAGGCTGCTCACGCGAAGGCGTTGAAAATATCCGAGTAAGAGTTTTTGGAAATCAAGAAAGGAAAGAATAAACTTGTTAAAAATGGCTAAATTAAGAAAATAAACTGCCGCACTTTTAAGAACGGACCTCCATAAAATGGCTTAAATTTAGTCGACCGCCGAAGGCCGTCGACAACTGACTTTTAACTCGAAGTGAAAATAAGATGTTTTTCGAAAATTTGCCATTATTGCATGTAACCCAGCTCTACATAGGCTAAATATTACAACCAAACTAAATGTATCATAGAAAATCATGTAATATGAGTTTTACAGAGCGCCAAAGTGCCCCGAAATTTTAGAGTCTTTCAGGGCGATTTTGCAGCAAAACAAGGGGGGGGGGGGGGTGGTCAACTTTCGAGCAAAAGCCTGAACCAAACTTTAAATACGACCATTCTTAATCTATTCCTATAGGTAATAAATGATAGCAATTTGAAAGGAATCGGCCGACCCCCATCTTTCAACTCTGCCCGGTTTTCTCAGACAATGACACTTAAGGCAACCATTGATCACAGAAGAAGAGAAGCAGTCTGTTCCTGGTTGGAGTGGTTTTAACGCAATACTGTATCCGGATATGCCTCGGCAAAGCAATATTGGCTATTGTCCAATGATAGATGGTTGCTCTACTGAGTTCAGTACTGTCTACACTGTATTGAAGCACGCTCAGTTGATCAGCGCTAGCTTAGGTCAAGAAGATACCGTCATTACTTTCGATCTTCTTATATATATGAAAGCAAAACAAATCCAGTGGAGGTTTCCTAATGAATTCTCTGATGTTGTAATACGCATGGGTGGTTTCCACATTGCGCTCAACTTTCTGTGGGTGGTTGGAAAGAAATACTTTAATTCGGGACTTGACGATCTTCTCATAGAGTCTGGTGTATATGCCGCTGGCTCCACGTCTGCTTTATTGAAGGGCAAGTCTTATAACCGTGGCGTCAGAGCACACAAGTTGACAATGGAAGCTTTGTTTCGCCTTATGTGGAGATCGTTTGTTCAGTGGTACAATAGCGCTTATGCTGAAAGACGCAATAATGAAGAAGATGTACTGCAAAAAATAGCTGATGGCGTCAGTGACGTAGAGAACAAGAGTGATGTAAGACAAAGAGTTGAAGACCTCGAAGGTGACCTGACTGGACTGACTTGCGATTTTGAAGAATTCAAATCGAAAGCAAGGGTCAAATCTAAGATGTTTGTATTCTGGGAGTCATATGGTGATATGATTAATGTTTTACTTCAGTTCATCAAAGCAGAAAGAACAGGGAACTGGGAATTACATATTTCATCTGTTGCCACTATGATGCCTCACTTCTTTTCCATGGACAGGCCTAATTATGCTCGATGGATGCCTGTCTACCTTGCAGATATGAACCAGCTTGAGAGGAAATATCCACTTGTGTACAAGGAGTTTGTTGGAGGAAATCATTCTATCAGCCGTTCAGGCCAACCGTTTTCACAGGTGTCGACCGACATGGCGCTGGAACAGTCTGTTAATGCTGATTCAAAGAGAATGGGAGGAATAATTGGCATATCTCAAAGTCAAGCAGCTGTCGAGAGATGGTTTCTTACTGCCCATGAGCGAGCGGCAATGACAACGGCTCTGAAAGAAGCTTATGGAATCCAAAATCGTAGTGAGGATCTTGCACACAAGAGGAAGCAGCACCAACGCGCGTCAAGCGAGATGAAGATGATATCAAGAAGCTTGTCAGCTGTTTCACCTCTGGCATGATGGTAGATCCCTTCGTCTGTGAAGAAAACGATGCACTCATAAACTTTGCTACTGGCGTGGTATTACCTGATGGGGCTGTGGAAAGTCTTCTTACGTGCGTTGAAAAAGGCCGGGAACAAATGAGGGAGTTTGTAGATAAACGCATCAACTCAAACACTGTAAGTTTTTTAGGACCCAGTTCCTAGCCTTAAGGTAAATACTTTCAGTTCCTTAACCAAGAAGATACAAGTGAAGTCTACTAATGATAAGATGATCACCATCAACGCCGACAGGGACCTCTTTGGAAGGCTTCTCATCGCCGCAAAGGTGCGAGAGATAGATCTGAAAGAAATTCTGCGATATGAGCTATCATCAACCCCCTGCTCACTTGCACATCATGACGGAACCTTGCGAAAAACAACAAAGAGTGTTCTTTCAGCTGTCTTAGAGAAAGAGGTCAATGTACTCCCCTCACTTCTTGTGTCACAACAAGCCACCATTTACATTACAGACGGAATGGCGACCGTTTCAAATGATCAAGTCTGGAGGAGCAAGCACATTTGGTGACCTCTCCCTCAAGTACTTTAACATCTTCACAGCACCACTTTCGATCCGTAACTGCCACGACATCCATATCATATTTGACCAGTACTGGCACTCGTCAATCAAAGAAGGTGAGCGATCACGACGAGGAGAATCTGCTGCGTTAGAGATACAGATAGTTGGTTCTCGCACTCCAACTCCCAAGCAATGGGGAAAATTATATAACCAACCCTCAGAACAAGATTTAACTTGTGTGACTTCTTGGTGAAAGCTCTTTGCGATCTTGGTCAAGAAAGATTACCAGAAGGCAAGAAACTTGTTGTTGCGGGAGGATTCAAGGATGGAGAAAGAACTGTTGCAATTACTAGAGACCACTGTACAGATGTCGCGGATCTGAGGTCAAATCACGAGGAGGCAGACACGAGAATGCTCTTACATGCCAAGTGTGCATCTCGACCAGACACAAGAGTAGTCATCCAATCACCTGATACAGATGTCCTTGTCCTCAGCACTACTCATTTTGCTAATCTTGATTGTGAAGAGTTGTGGTTTCGAACAGGCATAAAAGACCGGCTGCGGTTCATCCCAGTGCATGATGTTTCTAGAGCATTAGGCCCAGGAAAGTGTGAGGCTCTTCCCGCGCTCCATGCCCTCACCGGCTGCGACTCTAACAGCTCTCTGGCAGGCATCGGTAAGAAAAAAGCATGGGGAGTTTTCAGTCAGAGCTGTGTCCACCCAACAGAGTCTTTGTCTCTTAGGTCAAGATCCTAGACTAGACGACACAACAGCTAACAAGTGCGAGAGCTTCATCTGCGATCTATACCCAACCTTGAAAAGGACATCAAACTCTACCGATGAGCTCAGATACATCATGTTCTGTCAAAGAAGACAAGAAAGTGAGACGCTTCCGCCTACCTCAGACAGCTTACGACAGCACATGAACCGTGCAATCTACCAGCAAGCATATGTATGGAGATGCTATCTAGAGGCAATGCAAGATCTGCCTTCGCCAGAGGGCCATGGATGGGAAACTGATGAAGATGGCACTTTGAAACCAGTGCTAATGACAACAGATTCTGCACCAAGCACCAGCCTGCTGGAGCTCATGCTCACGACCTGTCATTGTAAGAAGTCCTTGTGTCGAATGAAATTGTTCGTGCAACAACACAGGACTTGCCTGCACAGAGGCCTGTGCTTGCATGGCAGACGAAACGTGTCGAAATCCACATGGTGTGCCATCGCAATGTGATGAGTCAGAGGAGAGCGACGTAGACTAACGCCGATTACAGTGACATTGTGTATTTCCCACTTTTATTTGTATAGTTTCGATACGAGAATGACGTTGCAGGGGCAATGTAATATATTTGTGAATATGACTACGTAAGAAAAAATGTTATTACTTATTATTGTTTCGTTAACATGTACTGCTATACAAATTGCATTGAATTAACCCCTTAGGTAATATGCAATTCCATACACGTTATTCACTGATTTACAAAGACAATCTCAGAAAAAGAATAACATTCATGTAGTACAAAGTCAGTATAAATAGGATACACATTGTTTTGAAGACTTATTAGATCTCATAGCTAGAAAGAAACAAGATTTAATTCGAGTAGGCATAATATATATCTTGTGTAAACGTTTTATACTTTGACTACATCTGTAGCTATAATTAAAACAATGGAGTCATGACCTATAATCTCCAAATAGGAATGACCAGAATTATTGGTCCAATCATACTTGGTGTGACGTCATCAGTCACGTGACACGTTATATGACTCACTAGCAAAGCTTTCAGTGACTTTATTTCATTGACAACTCACTTCCCATGCATTGAATGTCGACAAATCACTACAAATTTAGGGAAAAACATCAATTTAAGAAATAGCCTCGTGTTTCATGTTAAGTCTGTTAAAATGTATAAAAACAACTGCACAATCA
>JAUJYZ010001375.1:145000-223428 GCA_033675265.1 Actinostola sp. cb2023 | reverse complement strand
GCACTTCTAGACGTCGTCGAACGATGACTTAGCACGATGACTTAGCACTTCTAGTCGTCTCGAAAGATGACTTAGCACTTCTAGTCGTCGAACGATGACTTAGCACTTCTAGACTTCGTCGAACGATGACTTAGCACGATGACTTAGCACTTCTAGTCGTCTCGAAAGATGACTTAGCACTTCTAGTCGTCGAACGATGACTTAGCACTTCTAGACGTCGTCGAACGATGACTTAGCACGATGACTTAGCACTTCTAGTCGTCTCGAAAGATGACTTAGCACTTCTAGTCGTCGAACGATGACTTAGCACTTTCTACTGTTCGTCGAAGACGATGACTCGGCACTTCTGGTCGTCGAAGACGATGACTTAGCACTTCTAGTCATCGATATACGCTCGGAAACTATTCGACCCGTTTGAGCGAATCATACTTTCGGATTAATATTATTATTATTATTATTATTATTATTATTTAGTTCGATAGGCGTTCGGAAACTATTCGACCCGTTTGTGCCAACGAAAAATCGAAGGTGAACTCGTGGATTCCCGTATGTGAGTGACGAGGAACGTACGCGTCTTGAAGTGAGCATTGCCGGGTTTCATATATCGTGAGAGAACGACTTTATACGGCCCATCGCACAGAAATTTGTGTCACATCCGGGATTTGGCCCGGGATTTTATCCTAACAAGACGCTCAATGAGCGTACACTCGGGCTTATGACAAGGACAATGTCAGTTGCGTGAGGAGAGACCTGACAATGACTGACAGTTGCGTGACGAGGGAGACTGTATATACATGTATGTGTCGAGTTCATTTGATTTGCCTTTGACTTTGAGTTCATTTGATTACCTTTTGACTTTGAGTTCAATTGATTTGATTTTGATGAGTTCGTGTAAAGGCCCCCTCTCTAGCTTCAGATCCCGAAACGTCGAGTTTGGAATCGAGTTCGAGTTCGGGTTCGAGTTACGGTTCGAACGTCGAATAAAACAAGGACTAAAAATCAAAAGCTGCTTCTGTTAGATTTAAGATGTGACCTCAAGTGACCTCAATGAGTCACCGACACAAATATTCTCCCTTGTCACTGAGCGTCTTCTTCTGTAATAGATCCCTAAAATCTAAGGACGTTTTGATTTCGATTGTATTTTTGCCGTTCACTGACCTGTTTTGAGCGTGGAAATTCTGTTTTAAATAGCGCTTAACGTGGCGGTTCTAAAATTAGATCGCGTAATAAATGTATGACTCAGACAAGGATCATACAACTGTCATCGTACTGAAAAGAACACGGATTTTCGAACATTGACCTTTCTCGCCTTTGCTTTGATGTAGTTTTGAAGTACGATTTTTACGATTCCTTTTCCTTGTGAATTTTTCAAACGTGGAATAAAATAAACATTCATCGTGAGTTATTGAAAATGATACGTCTTGAGGTTGCATAGGTCAGATGGTTCTGATAACGCCCTCACGTTTGTTTTTGTTAAACTTGAAACTCCGGATACGATTAAATACGTCGCATACTTTCGTCATTCTTTAGCCGAATAAAAAAACTACGACTACTACTACTACCGAAAAACGCATTTTCTAACTCGGGCTTCCTTCGGAAGGGCCCGAGTAATTATATGCTAGACCCATTCCAATTACGGCACTCGGCCACTCGATCTACGTAAAATTTACAGTAAAATCGAAGAAAGTCAATGCTTAGGCTGTCATTTACAAATGAACCAGTGATCTACGATAAATTGTAACAACGGAATATAAAATACTTGCGACTGATCTTTACTTGCCAAGTTATCATTTGTAAATATCCTTTCGTCTTCTAGCGACTTTTTCAGGGTGAATGTCAGGTCTCCGTAGTGTTAGAATGTATGGGATTTCATCATGCCAGCAGTTCGATCGATTCCTATTGCTCAGCCTTGCGAAATACAACAATTGTAACACTTGAATTTTGGTGCCCCGACATAGCTCTATTGCTTCCAATATCAAGCTTTCTTCCATACCAATGTTCACTAGCGACTTTTCGTGAAGTTCTGTTTTATACCATCGAAGCGAAGCAGTCGAAAATGTCAAATTACGAGACGATTTTTAGCTTCAAAACACTTAAATCTGCTGCCATTTTCCTTTGACCCTGCAGCCTAGCCTCCATTCCTATAGCAACAGAAATTTAAGCACCAGTTTCTTTTTTACCACGAATAAGCCGCGAAGTAATTGGAGCGAGCGTTTGGCCGGGCGGGAACTGGGTTCGAGTTTAAGAGAATAACCCGCGAATTTCACTATAAGCCCCTAATAGAGAGATTTAAATTAGGATCGTTTATCGCTCCTTCAAATGCAACATATTTAAGGATATGACCGATTTGTATGGGTAATTCTGTGCGATGCATTCAAAAATGATAGAATTTACAAAGAAATGTATGGAGCAGCAGCGGACAACTGTCTACTTCTGTCCGCTGTTGCTACCACCAGAAGTACATGTACTTCTGCTACCACTGATTGCCACTGTGGACAACATAAGTAGTCCTAGTACCGTATAAATACCGTCTTGGAAACCAAGTCATCCCGGATGCAGAGACGTGGTTCGTACCAAACCAGTTCTAAACAAATGATCTACCTTTGAAGGTAGAGCCTACTGAAGCATTACTAATTGATTGGCAACTGCAACGTATTTTATTCTAAATTCAAGATACTGTTATGAAAAATCGATAAAGCACGTACATTGATAAAGATTTTCATTGATTGATACTAATGTATCATGTTACTCTTATTGTATTGTCTTTGTTATTATTTCTTTAGTGATAATGAATAGTTGCCGTCGGAGCAAAGCGTAGATGGCTTAAATTCTATGTCAATAGATTTCTTTCAAACTAAAAAATGTTGTAGATTTCTAAAACTGTTCAGGTGGTTATGTACAGCGGAAATCACATCTCTGTAAAAATCAACCAATCATAAAGGACCGTTCCCACGGCTGAAATGGACAAGAAACGATCGCGAAATCAAAACATTTTTACACTGCATGAAGGATTGTCAAACCACAAATAAAATTCAAGAATCAGAATCTGTATCACGTGTATATCTCAAAAGACTGATGAAAACTCAAGAGTGTCCGCAGTTTACTGGGAAGAGAAACAATTCACATAAACATTGCAGATGATCATGACAGGGGATATCACGTGTACATTCCATGTACTCGTACCGTCAGATGACAGCGGATATCGTGTGTAGTTGTTTATACAGTTTGTTTCATTCACTGTTCTTGATCTTTTAATAAATTGTTACATATCGATATTATAACAAATGCGCATGTTTGAAATATTGGGCTACCTGTGCTGCTAAATAGTATTTGTATTGGTTTTGGGAGGTCGCAATTTTTGACCTATGGTTAGCCTGTATGATTTACATTTCGTTCTTAGAGTGAAAATATTTGAACATTAAGTAAAATGTATTCAAGAAGTAAAGTTTAATGATCGATTAACATCTGTGTTGTGTCTATTTTTCATCTAACCTTCGAAATAAAGTGTTTTGAAGGTGTTGTACGTACGAAAACGATATTTTATTCCTCTAGTTTCGCGATCTTCACATCTAACTCAACACACGTGCAAACTCGCACTCTCTCGCACTGTCTCGTCCCACTCTCTCGTCTCTCGCTCGGTCCAGGTACGCCTGGGCGAAAACAGTACTAAATGTTCCTAGGCGACAACATTCTCCCACCCGTGAACGACTCGTGAGCGTTCACTACTCCAATTCAAGTGGGCATAGTCTTGTAATCGGGCGTGTGTACTCCTTCTTTCCAGAGCGGACCTTCACCACTCTGACATTAGTGTCTGAGTGTTCAAGGTCGACAAGTGTTCAAGGTCGACAAGTACTCTTTCATCCATCTCTGCCACGACTTCAGTACTAGGTCTTGTACATAACGCCATCGATTTCTAGGATTAAACGCTATCTCGTCAGCTACTCGTGGGGCTAGTTGCCCTCCAGCTTGTCCAAATATAAAATGGTTTGGTGTCAGTACATGTTCATCTTTTGGGTCGTCACTAACATAAGTTAGAGGGCGTGAATTCAGTAGACCTTCTACTTCTACAATAGCAGTTAGCAGTTCTTCATCTGTCACTCCAGCATTTCCAAGTATCGCCTTGATCGACTTCTTCGCTGACTTTATTAAGGCTTCAAACACTCCTCCGTGATGTGAACCAGTTGGTGGGTTGAATCTCCATCGGATCCCTTGATTTGCTCCTTCATCGCAGATTGACTGCTGATCCAAGTTCATAACAAGTTGACGAAGTTCCTGGTTTGCTGCCGTAAAGTTGGTTCCATTATCGCTTATCATCAGCTCTGGCTTTCCACGTCGGGCAACCATTCTTGAAAAGGCATCGAGAAAACTGCTAGTGTTCAGTGTAAATGCAATTTCAAGGTGAACTGCACGCGACGCTGCACAAGTAAACAAGCACAAGTATCTCTTTGCTGTGACCCGTCTCGTTATCTTCGTCACAAATGGTCCAGCGAAGTCAACACAACACTGAGCAAAACATCTCATCGAAGCACCAAGTCTTGCAGCTGGTAGAGGTGCCATTATTTGCTCACCTGGGCGTCGTCTTCGTATCTTGCAACGGTTACATTCTCGTTCTACCTGCTTAACCACTTCTCTGCCATGTATCACCCAGTACTTCTGTCTCAGTTCTGCTAGTATGCAATTCGTTCCTCTACTATGATAGCTGTTCCTGTGTACTTGAAACACAATCAGTCTTGAAATCCAATTCCTCTTAGGTAGGATGATGGGGTGCTTGGCGTCGTAAGGCAATGATGAATGCTGTAGTCTTCCTCCTACTCTTAGCACCGAATCTTGGTCTAGGAATGGGTCAAGTGCCTTTAAGTCGGCTACTCTTCGATAATGCTTTTCCCGTCTTTAGCTCTTCGCAGTCTTCATGGAACTCGTTCCTCTGCACCCGACAAATCCAATATTTCTCTGCTCTCTCCATCTCCTCAGTCGTCAAACTGTCAGACTGTTGTTCATCAACCTTCCCACGAACTGTCTTTCCTCTAGACGCTTTCAAAGTTGTCACAAAGCGTAGCACCCATGCGGTGACACGTAGTAGCTTCACCCAATTTGAAAATCTCTCTAGCTACATCCAACAATTCGTTTACTTGATGCACAGCAAGTGCAATGTTCACTCTGGTGCTTTCCTTTCGAGCTTCTTCGGTGCAATCACTCTCGGTGGAGTGGAGCGTCGCCGGAGGGCCACGATTCTTCCTTCTGGTACAGGAACGCTGGACCTTCCAACCATCTACTTCCGTTAACTAGATCCTCGGCATTCAGACCCCTGGTGGCATCGTCGGCGCTGTTCATTTTACCAGGTACGTGTCTCCATTGTGTAGGGTTGGTTTTCTGTTGGATTTCAGACACACGATGTGCAACAAATGGTTTGTAACGACGCGATTGTCCCTGCACCCAGTGAATCACATCCATACTATCAGACCAAAACAAACGTTGATCTGCAGGCACATTTAGAATAGCAGTAATAGTGTCCGCCAACCGAACTCCCATGACGGCTGCCATCAGTTCCAAGCGTGGAATGCTAATTGCTTTGATAGGTGTCACTTTAGCTTTGGCGGCCACGAACGATATCTCTGTATTTCCATCGATCTGTTCATACCTTATGTATGTGACTGCTGCATATGCTGCTTGCGACGCATCCGAAAAGGTGTGTAGAGAAACATGTTTAGCTCGCTCAGTCCCAGCGGCACTGTAACATCGTGGGATCTGTACTCTCTTCAACGATGGCAACTCGTCCATCCACTTTTTGACCGATACCTTTAAGTCGTCAGGAAACTCTTCGTCCCAGTCAAGACCTCTAAGCCAAGCCTCCTGTAACATCATTGTTGTCCTTATAACAAATGGTGCTAAGTACTGTAATGGGTCAAAGAGTGTGGCGATCCGACTCAATAAGGCTCTTTTCGTGAACACAGTCCCTTCAATCTCCTTCACTGCATACGTAAACACATCTTTACCGCGTCCCACTGAACTCCCAACGCTTTCATACTTGGCAACTCTGATTCTTCAATATTGACTCCGCTCACTCGATCTTCCTCTGGTACATCTTTCAACACATTCGCTTTGTTGCTGCACCAACGTCGTATTTCAAAGCCTGCGCGGCTAAGAAGTCCAGTCAACTGTTCTCGCGTCTTAATGGCTTCTGCTTCTGTCTCAGCCGAGTGTAGTACGTCATCCATGTACATATTCTCCAGTACAACCGGCGCTGCAAGAGGGAATTCTTGCTTAAGTTCCTCAGCATGACAACGTAAGATAAATTGAGCCAAATAAGGCGATGCACGGTCGCCGAATACAAGACGCGCGGCTTCGTAGACATCAAGTGGTCTTGCGTCATCAAGATCTCTCAACAATAGGCGATGGTAACGTCGGCCCTTCTCAGCAAGCAGTACTTGGCAAAACATTTCTTTTATGTCCGCCACAAGCGCGACAGGTCTCTGACGAAAACTAAGCAGAACTTCCAAGATGTCTCGTTGAAGCTTGGGTCCTGTCAGCATGACATCATTGAGGCAGATGCCTTCGTACTTTGCGGCTGAGTCGTAGACGATGCGGACCTTCGTTGTCTGCTTGTCCTCTCGGACAACAGGAAAATGTGGAAGATACCAAGATGGTTTGGTGTCTTCCTCGTGGGGCTCTACCTTTTGAATGTAGCCCTTCTTAATGTTCGCGTCCATCACTTCCTTGTACCTCTCTGCAATCTGAGGTTTCTTCTTTAAGCTCGTCTCCAGTGACAGCAATCGGCTTTCAGCTTGCTTTCTGTTGTCTGGTAGGGTGGGCACATCTTCCTTCCAAGGAATTGCGATCTCGGTATCTATCATCTATCTTCCTCCTCGATTCAATAGCTTTATTCGTCGCTAGACGTTCGTCAGGCGACAAAAGTTCATTGTCAGTGGGGCACACTCCGAGTGAGTCGATATCCCACATCCTCCGCAGTTGCTCATCTATATTGCACTGCATGACATCTTGACTAAAGAAGGTTCTTGCATGGGCTGTTGTTCGTCGTTCATCAACATCAGCTATGCGTCCCACGCAGGTCCATCCAAGGGGCGTCCTTCTAGCTACTGGTTCCCCCGGTCTTCCGATTCGCTCCTCGAGTGCTAATGCTAGTTCTGGATAGTCAGATCCTATCAGAATGTCTATTGTCTTTTCTTCCAGGTACTCGTAGGAATGGAATCCCCTTCAGGTGGTTCCACTCATTCTTGTGTCGATTCCAGTCAGGAATTGGCATTCCCTGGCATATTTCACTCATCGTCCAGGCTCTCACTTCTCTTTTCGTCTTGCCATCTAAACTTTCGATCTCGAATTCCACCGACTTGCTCCTCAGCTTTACATCACTATCTGTGAGCGTCGACAATCTCAGCTGATCTTCCTTGGCGTGAAGTCCCAACGCTGTAGCAACATCACTTCGTAAATAGCTCGTGTCTGAGCCGTCATCTAGGAATGCATTAACCTTAATGCGTTGTCCTCTACCACCAATCAACGTTACAGGAACAGTTCGTAGCAACACAGCACCCGGTGGTCGAAGGTTGGCTGCTGCCGCATTAGTTGTTGCACTTGCGGTGGTCGCCCCTTTTCATCCTGGCTTGGCTGAACTCGTAGTTTCTCGTAGTGTAGATGAAAATGATGGGTGCCTTGACACCCATTCACGTTACAATGTCCCTTTGACTGGCAGTTACGTCCATCATGTCCCCTGCCTAAGCAGCGGTAACACAGTCTCTTTTGCTTGGCGATTCCCCATCTATCTGGGGTTGTAGCTTGCTCCCATCTCTTACAAGCTGTAATAGTGTGTGATCCTTGACAAAGAATACACTTTGGAGCTTCCTTTACTGCTGAATGAAAACTTGATCTCTTGCGTACATATTCTCTCTTCTCGTACTGTCGTTCTCTCGACGTTTTCTTCTGTCTTCCCTTCGTCTCCTCCGCCGTGGTTCTGTAGACGACTTGCTGTGCTAACCATTTTACAAACGTCGATAGACCATCTTCCTTGCCATTGTCGTGAGCCCATTGCTGATAAGTGACAAGCAAAGTTTCTGGTATCTTCTGTTGAACGGCAGTATAGAGTGCAGACACTCCCACAATTTCTCGTCGATGACCGTAGTCTTTAAGCTTGGCAACAATGTCCGTAAGTCGATCCGAAAATATTTCTAGTTCCTTTAAGTCACCTTCTAGTACTTCGGGTGTCTCTAGTATGGCTTCCAGATGCCGCTGTAGGAGCCGTCGCTCTCCTCCGAACTTCAAGTCTAGCTTTTCCAGGGCGGTTTTATACTGTGCAGGGGTGTAACCCAGCTTTTCCACGATCTTCAAAGGCTTTCCTGATAGGGAATTTTTCAACATCATCATCTTTATCTTCGAAGACACTCTAGCTTGGTGGACGAAAATGTCAAACTGGGCTCTCCAATCATGATACAGTTCCTTGTCCCCCGCGAAGTCGTTAATTGGGGTTTCTTTAACCCCTTAAACAAGTTATCCAAGTCTTTGGCGTCGTCATCCGCTTCGGTTTCGTAGCTGTCATCCAACTCTCTTTGACTTCCGTTGTCGCTCTCGTCGTCACTAGACGACTGAGATCTCTTTTTTCTGTTCCTTTTAATTTCCTCAAAATCCGCTTTCTTGTTCCTTTTAGACTGTACACAAGTTTCTTCTTGATATTCATCCAGAAGCTTAGCTTTGAGCTTTAGTCTTCCCACCTTTTCTTCTTCTTGTTTGAGCTTCAGACGAGCGTTTAGTTTTCTCAGTTGGGCTTCCTGTGCCTCGAGACGGCATTTTTCTTTGAAATGAATTTTCTCTTGTTTCACACGGACTTCCGCCACTTTGGCGTCTACTAAGAGTTCTTTCGATTTTGTCGATTCTAATTCTGAGTCTACTGTCTTTTCACTGTTCAAACTTTCCTCGTCAGAACTCAGCTTTCCTTCTTTCGATTTTGTTATGTCCGACAAATCTTCGTCACTGCATTTGTAGCTCAAAGTTGACTCAAGCTCTTCTGCACGTGCTTCCAAGTGAGCGTCAATTTCATCTATTATATCTTCACAATTTTCGCTCACCTTTTCGTTCCATTCTTCAGCTTCAGCCACATTGTCTTTGACGATTCCTGGTACTTTTATAATGTGCTCTTTGATCTCGCAAATCTCCTTCCAACTCTCCGATATTCTTTCTTTTAAGCTCTTCAACACCGTTCTGCTGCCATTCTCTTCGATCAGACTTCGAGTTTTGTTTACATTCCGCGATACTCTACCTTCTAGCTTTGTTCTCCTATCGTAGAACCTCTTCAATCTCCCCAACGACTGTTTATCCATCTTCGTTCATCTCGATCCGGCTCGAAGGACCAATTTTATGTACGTACGAAAACGATATTTTATTCCTCTGGTTTCGCGATCTTCACATCTAACTCAACACACGTGCAAACTCGCACTCTCTCGCACTGTCTCGTCCCACTCTCTCATCTCTCGCTCGGTCCAGGTACGCCTGGGCGAAAACAGTACTAAATGTTCCTAGGCGACAACAGGTGTTTTGAAGGCGATCGAGTTGATCTTCACCATGTTTACACTGAAGCGGGGTAATAGCTTTTACAAAGGAATCCCAAACTAACGAAAACAAACCAATAAATCGTATAATGACGCATAATAAACTACTACTACTACTACATACTAGGTAGTTGAGTACATGCAGAGAGTGAAATAATGACATGAAACAATTTGGCCCACTGGATACAATAACTACTGATTACAATAATTACAGAACAATACTAGTTACAATCGAAAACACTGACAAAATGAAATAATAATTTACAATTTGACAAATAGAAAACGTTTCCCGTGTTTACATAGCCTGATATAAACACAAGGGAAGTTTGGGAGAAGTCGAGAGCTATTGTGTAAAACCGAGGCATAGGCGAGTCAACAAAGCACTGTATAAACAAAGGACCTAGTGACACGGACCAGACGACCAAAACAACATCTACTGGAAAATCAAATCCTCGCTCTCTAGCTTTTGACATGTAAAACAATGATTATTCAAGAATGTCCAGGCTGACGTTGAGAAAAATCTGTCAAATTAAAGTGACGGCTTGACGGCAGTCGGCAAGCACAGCGACACGGACCAGGCGAGCTGATCTACCAAAACAAAATCTACTGGAAAATCAAATCCGTCGCTCTCTAGCTTTTATAGACATGTAAAGCAATGATTATTCAAGAATGTCCAGACCGACGTTATAAAATGGGCTTTTTTAAACTCAGGCACTTCTGGAGGAAGCCCGAGTTATAAAATGGCATTTTCTTTTGTTGGCCACAAACGGGTCGAAACTTCCGGTCGGGTCACTGTATAGTGAGGATGGACCCGGCCGATATGGATGGCGGACCGCGGATACGGACGGCGGATATATAGTTTTCGAAAATTATTATTTTTCTTATTTGTTTTTTAATTCAATAAGACTTTTACACTGTCTTGTATTTTACCGAAAACAATAGCTACACTTGTTCAATACAAGTGTAATTTTTTTATTGAATTAACCCCAGGTTTTCATTTTAATTATTAATAAAATTCTCGATCACCCCTTGAAATATCTCAAATAAATTTTTGAATATCATCACGATATCGAGGGAAATAATATTAACTGGTTTCCCGATTTTCTTTTGTATTACCCCCCAAGGCGCAAAGCATTATGACAATGTGCTAATGAGAAAATAGAGAATAGAGACGGCGGACCATAGATACGGAATTTATGTTATGAATTTATGTTATGAACAAGAGTGATCTAAGGAAATTTCTACTTTCATATTCAGCACCTATGTCATGAACCATAATGATAATACTACTAGTTTGTCTCCTAATTTTGAGCTCGAGTTTGATGTATCAGATGATGCTTTAGCAAATATCAATTTGTCATGTTCAAGTTTAAGCAATTTTGATGTAATAATAACTATAATAATAACTTTATTAACGTGTCATGTTTTCTAGTTTTACAAGAAACTAATTGGAGACACCTATCTACCCCACCCATTAAAATATCCCTATAAATAATAATAATATGTTATAACAATAAAATGTATCAGCTAGATGATGCTTTAATTAGCAAATATCAATTTGCCATGTTGAAGCAATTTTGAGTTTGATGTATCAGATGAAGTCTTCGCAAATCTGAGTTTACTAACATCTAGCTACAAGCTAGGTCAGCTAGCATTTCAATCTAAAGTAGATAATAGTTACCTAAGTAATTCATCACTTGATGATTATAATGCAACTGTACATTCATTATTATTTTATGCCGAATAGTTAATATATCTATCTATTAGTATTCTGTAAATTATATAGCATATTAATAGATCTATTAACTATTGATTTTATTCATCAACCCCAGCCTTTCCCTGCTAAAAATTCAAGCCTTCCCTGTTCTTTTAGTATTATGGGATTTGTATCCAGTTTACATGACTATGCACGTGACCTGAATACTGCTCACAGATTGGACAGCTGCCTTGTGAATAATTAATGAATATTATAATAACTCGTGCATTTTGTTGGGCTTGCAAGTAATATATTTATTACTAGCCGTTTCTAATAGAAAGTGAAGTGCTGCGAGTTGAATTAGTTGCAAAATGTAACTGTGAACATTCATTCTACATTTCAGCAAATGATATATTTTAAAGTTCACTTCTATGTTTGGGCTTCCTGTGCTTCAAATTGGCGACACAATAGACCTCTTTAGCTTCGTATGTAAATTGCCCATTTCAAACCATGTGATGTAAACATGGTGTTCTCTGGAGAATTAGTCCTTTCAATATGAACAAATAAATTTCAGAAATATAGCCAGGCTCTCTGGGGCAGGGAAAGGGGGAGGGGAGATGGGTCTGGGGACGAGGAGGGGAGCGAATGTAGAGGGGGATTGGGGAGAAGGGATTGCATACAAGCTAAACATTCTCGTACCCAGAGCCCGCTCGTCATTTGGTTTGTCGCTGGCTCTGGGAAACCCTGTTGCTCGGTCGTCAAATTTTGACGACCAAGTCGTCAGAGCGCATGCTCATACTAAAGACCGCTGAGAGCGGGTACTGTGGAAGAGTCTACTGGCTACGTAGTATTTACGTTGGTTTGAATATTCAAACTAACAAGTACACAAGTTTGTACATTTATCTTCGTGTAGCCGTTTAAAATCCCTTCGACGTTCATCACCGGTTCTTCTCTGGCTCTGTTGCGATAAAGGCTGGACGATAAATACATGTTCTAATATAATCTTGCATGTGAGCCTTCCTGTCTTCCGCTTTGTTATTGTTTCTCTTGAATTATAAAAATATTCCTTTGAATACTCAAAGCGAGTACGATCGATTGTGTCTGTAGCCGTTACTTTACTTTTATAATTTATGTATTGTTAGATCTCCCTTTACGAATTCAGATCAATTTATGTCTACACAGTCACTCTCATTTCCATAGCTTTATAATTCAATAACGGAATACCATTGTATGAAAATACAACCGTCGCTGTCATTCCTTTCGTTCGCCTTGCAAGTTTGAATCTTTGTTGATCTCATGAACCAATCAAATACGATCAGTCATTGTTGATTTCATCAGCCAATGAAATTCGCTAAAATTTCAGGGATTCCCAGAGCCAGCGACAAACCAAATGACGAGCGGGCTCTGGGTACGAGAATGACAAGCTAAACAGGTCTATTTTGGCTTCTGTCGAGTGATAAAACATGTGTGTATTACAGCGAAATAAATTCATGTTTTATCACTCGACAGAAGCCACAATTGAAGCACAAGAAGCCCAAACATAGAAGTGAACTTTAAAATATATCATATCATTTGCTAGTAGATGAATAAAACTTAAGAACATCTAGATTTAATATAGATGTGTAGATGACCAGCTATTCGTTTGTTTATCAGTTCTAGCACGATTATCACTGCGAACTTTCATCACCCCCCGTACACGGCTATAGTAGACAATCTCGCCAAATATGAATTTATTTCGCTTGATAATAAACACATCTTCCTTTTCATCACGTTTAATCAAAAGCCAGTCTTGAATATTAGTACGTACTACACTGTAGAATATAAGGGAGAAGATTTATGCAGTAGTATTTTAGTCGAACTTGAAACGGTCGATGTGAGGTAAAATAAAGTACGCATGTATTCTTATTTACCGTCATCGTAGAACGAACTTTGACGGCTTCTGCTCCATTAAATTACCTTGAATATATACCAGTAGATGAACAAAACTTTTAAAAGAACATCTAGATTTCGTTTGTTTATCAGTTCTAGCACGATTATCACGGCGAACTTTCATCACCCCCCGTACACGGCTATAGTAGACAATCTCGCCAAATATTCCTGACTGTATAGTCGCTATGAACATGTCAAGCTTTCGCTTTCTCCGAGTGTCTGAGTACAATGCAACCAATAGTATAGCTACAAGGAGAACGTATTGTATCACAGCGGCCATGTTATTACCACCGCTGATCATAAGTACCATGTGGATTTCGCAATAACCACGAGGTCATGACCAGTGACGTCTCATACCAAGCTGGATAATAAAGAGCCCAGTGAAACGCGTCCACACACAACACAGGAAGCCCATGTCCAGATTAGTTTCGCTGCTCGCTTCGCTCGCAGCAATAACTTGAAGTTGGATTGGAAATGAACTATGCTTCTTTTCTTTGGAGAGCAGTGGTCTTCCATTTCGTTATCCCCATTTGCCTTTACATTTATCTCTTTTGCATGCGCAACGGCCCTAGGGGGAGGGGGAGGGGAAATTAATCTCCCTTCCCTGCTAGGTGATCATTGTGTGATATCTGGTACAATAAAAGCAATGACAAATGGTGGTTTGTAGATACTGTACTCAGTATTTCTTCTATGTATAGTCTCGATCTGTTTTTGGTGTATCCTGGGAACCAGACGCTCAACTACTCTCTCTCTGTGCATGTCTACGAGTTGCTTCCTGCTCGCAATAGTGTTTGCTACCCGACGAAGGAGCCCAAAATACATAATTAAATAAAATGATAATAAAATATATATGATCATCGGTAAAATGGGAACATGTTAAAAAAAAAAAAATTTGATAGATAGATAGATAGATCTTTATTAAAAATAATTACATTGCAGCATAAGCTGAATTACGTAATTTACACAATGAGATAATAAATAATGAGATAATAAATAATGTGGGAAATGTTTTAGTGAGGTATTTATGAAAGGACTTTTTAATAATTAAAATGAAAACCTGGGTTCAATTCAATAAAAAAATGAAATACAAGTGTAAAGTCTTATTGAATTTTAAAAAAATAAGAAAATTATATCCGCCGTCCGTATCCGCAGTCCGCCGTCCGTATCTCATGTACGCTTTACAGCGACCGCTTCCGGTCATAATCGAATAGTTCACGTGGTGTCATGACATCGAGGCTTTGCAAAACGACAAACATGGCGGAACCGAGTCTCAATATGGTGAATAATTTTTCTCATGAAGTTCTCTCAATTTAACTCCAGTTTAAGGCACAAAATCACTCTATATTTGTCGTCATAGGACGAGGATAGTACGCTTTTGGATAACGCCGTTACAGAGAGCGCCATTCACTATTTCGATGAGTTGGACTACCGAAGTACGAACAATGTTACAACAATTTTCTCATCTAAACGAAAATAAAATTACTTGTCATCATGTAATCGGCTGCCCATTTAGGATGGTTAGTTTAGTTAGTTTTCCAGCTGTGTGTTATTTAACGTGTTTTCTCCCGTTTCTTGCAGACCACAGACAAATCTATGTTGGGGTTCATCTTCCAATACAGAATTCCAACCGGCCGCCAAGAAGAACAAGCCGAGGTTCTAATAGCCGTCGCCATCATCATCGGCACGGACACAGAAGAAAGCACAAAAGTGATTCACCAACTGGTAAAGCCTGTCTTCCTCATACACATTTGTTTAACACCGGTTAACATTGCTTTTTCTCAAGACGAGAATTATTCAGAAGATTCTGAATAATTGTCGTCTTCTGTTTTCACACTTGTGATCCTTTGGCTTTGGACGGATGTGTGTGTATCGAGTGACTTCATATAAAGTAGGCCAACTTTTCGTTTTTTATCAATTTCCTCCCCTATATTATTAAAACTCGTAAACGTCTTCTCAATGTAAAATGGTTTTATCGATAGCTTTGGAGCTACCGTCAACATGACAACTTAATTTATTCTTTTGCTCTAGATGGAGTATTAAACAGAACTATTTTTAATACCCAATAGCTAGAACTGACAATTGCTGTCCCACGAACATGTTCATTGTATAGTCTGCTCAAGCTCAGGAAAATCGTAATTAAAGCCATTGTTTCCAGAATCGCTTAATTGTCACAAAACATTGGCAACTATTCGAGCTATCATTCACCTATAGACCCTATGCATAAATGGTAGAATCGTAAAATCTCATTCACTTTGTTATTGGGAATGTGTTACAGCAATATCTGACAATCTCTTTGAAGAGAGTGTTATCAATAATGAACACACCAAATGGTAGGGCTGTAATTAGCCAATACCTAAACGAGCAGGGGACTGGGACCAAGTCCGTAAAACTAATTCAATAAGAAACTAGCAAAAGTGGGCATCATTTTCTGAGAGAGCAGACCAAACTTAGCTTATCTGGAAAGTTTGGTGAACTTCGGCTTAATATTGACGATGCTAGAGGGCATCAAATATGTCTATTTTCCCATACAAACTCTGTAAATTTTTGACGTTGTCCAGCCAAACCATACATTCACTGTAAAATTTTGGCTGG
This sequence comes from Actinostola sp. cb2023, assembly GCA_033675265.1. Lineage (NCBI taxonomy): Eukaryota > Metazoa > Cnidaria > Anthozoa > Actiniaria > Actinostolidae > Actinostola > Actinostola sp. cb2023. The sequence goes on along the minus strand of JAUJYZ010001375.1, from coordinate 207,660 downwards.
ACAAAACAATTTCAAAAGTTTATAATTCCGACATAATTCGCTCAAATCACATCAAACTTTGCACATATACTAATTTCAACATGCTGTTTCATGTCATAAACTTAATTTCGTAATCGAATTAATTATAATAAACTATTTCCCAGTCCCCTGCTCGTTTAGGTAATGGCTAATACGGATTCTTGAAAAGATATAGTGACTTGAAATTACAAAGATTTGTGCCAGAAACCGGACTTTGGCCCTAAATGCCTCGTTTCCATGTATTTTGCACTTTTCAAACGCTTACTACTTTATGATAGTTTCATTTTTATTAATGCACTTTTGGGGTAATTACTAAACTGTGGATGATCTTTCAATCTTTCAGTTTTTGCAAATTTATGCAAATTACAGAAATCGAGTATTGCATAGGGTGTATAATACAATATAATTCGATTGCACTGCAGAACATTTTTTTTAATAATATTAGAACTTAAGTAAAGTCAATGTTTGGGATAAAATTGGATCTTGCGAAAAATCTGTCCATTTATTTTGGATGAAAGTTTTGGAATCACTTTAGATTAACACATAATTCATAACCTGACCAAGTTTTAGCAAAATCGTTGGAGCTAATTAAGCATGACCGCATGATAATTTCAGTGCTTAATTTTGGTGGCCTTCATGCGGCCGTGCTTTACATGTAGCTCCAACGATGCATGTGTCAGTCAGGTTTCTTTTTTTTTCCATGCTATTTTTTGTGAGTTTTAATTTATATATTCACTAAAACAATTCAAATGATTCAAAAGATTCAAATGCTGAATAATGAAAGTACATGTACAGTTTGTACAAATTGTACAAAATTTAAAATTTATTTAGTTTAAAACTATTTAATTTAAAACTAGACGCTCTAATAGCGTTCACTTGGGCTACTGATAATGAGATGATGAAGCCGAGAATTGGTAGCTTTAAAATTGCAAGGTTTCTGAAAATGGTGAACATTATAAGGTAGTTTTAGCCTGTTACTGCATAATTTAACAGTCATATTCTCTTGATACGGTACAGAGTGTAAAACAGTACTGATTTCTATAATCGACAACACCAGCTCAGAATGGGTATAATTATAAACGGCAAAGTTTATAAGAGTACTTGTCAAAAACCTTCATTAGGGAACTATTTCAGAACTGACTATAAAACAGTGCTAAAACAGTGTTTGCCTTTTTTAGATGCTACTTCATTGATATAAATGGCAAGTTTAGAGTACCACAGAAATCGATGATTGATCAATGAGTACTAAAAATTATAAATACTTAGATTTTAGCCAAAGAACTACATTTCATAGAAGTGCTAAAACCTTGGACAGCAGTAGACATCGCAGCGTGACTTTTCATCACTCGTTGCGTGACTCGGTAGTAAACATGCATGCATAATTCGATATTCATATCAAGTAGATTTCTCTTCTATATTGACGATACTCGAGCAGGAAAGCGTAAATATAGCCAAGAACTAAAGTTCAATAGTTAATGAACATTTGTGATGCATTTATATTTTACAAAGAACGTTCCAAAGAACAGAATTTCGTGTTTTCTTACGGTTGGGCAATGTATAAACTCGCCGTATCGATTTCACAAACTCAACTGCGATAGCATCAACAATATAAACTTACGAGTTCTTGACCTTATATACTTTCGGACAGAAAAATTACAAGTCACCAAATAACTCTTCGAAGTCTATACGAAAAAGCTCTTGAAAGGTTTATAAAATTGATATCCTTTGGGACACAAATCAAGCTCACATTGTACAAAGATAAATTATTATCAAAACATGAAATCAAAAGAACTATCGAATTCAAGAATTTAAAGCAGTAACAAGAGTTTATAGTCCAGTGTTTACTTGTACAGGGCATCTGACAGGTTGCGGGGAAAAAAGTAAAATTGTGCGGGATTTTGGACGTAAATTGTGCGGGCAAAAACATCGATTGTGCGGGAAATTGTGCGGGATTGCGCAATATTTTAAGGTTTCGGTACACATTTCTCCCAGAAAATTGACCCCAAAACGTCCAGATCGCTTTAATTTGAAGGAACAGATATCAGAGAAGGTACTATTTTGATTGATTTCTTTCAAACTCGCAAAATCGAGCCACAATTTTACACTCAGCTCGAGAGCGAAACGATCATTGAAGCGAATGGAACGCCTTGGCATTTTTTACAAACTAGAGCCCAGGCCTGCGCAAGCTATGAATGGAACGCCTTGTCGTTTTTTTTACATCTGCTCGAGCTTCGAACAAAACAAAGGATTTCTGGACGTGTTTTCGAAGGTAAATGGCATAAAAATATCCATCAATTTTTCCCAATACCATAGTGATCAAGAGGAATGTCTGTTTTAATGAAAAATTTCTACAAATTGTGTGGGATTTTGCAGATTTTGAGGAATTGTGCGGGTTTGAGGAATTGTGCGGGATTGTGCGGGTTTGACCTAATTGTGCGGATCCGCAACCGTGCAACCTGTCAGATGCCCTGACTTGTAGTCATTTGTTTGCCATTTCTAGCCATTATTTGCTCATATTTTGCTCATTTGATATCATAGTTTGATTTGATTTTGCTATGAGTTCACGGAACGGCCCGGTCCAAATTTGTTCACTGACATCTTTTAGAGTAGGCCTACCGTAAACATAGTGAGCGTTTGGAGTAGAAGGTGACGAAGAACTTCAAAACACATCATTTCAGAGCTCAGCACCAAAAATTAAAGAACAACCGATCAAACCGAGGGAAGAACCTCGTGGTCATTATGTGATAGTTGTCATATCGAATGACATAATGCTCTCTAGCTCGGGCTTCCTGTGGCCGGGATGGACTGGAAACCTCTAACCAAAAAAACGGGTGTTTTACAAATACTGACAGTAAAGGCCCATCCAAACGAGTAAAGCATTTCAGTAAAACATCATAAAACATTGTTTTGTAAAACATGTTTTATTCATTTGGCCACCATGTTTTAACATGTTGTAATATGTTTTAAGTACTATATACAATATGAGCGGCCGACCTGTATGGGATTTATAAACTCGAACCGTAGGCAGGAGTTTGTAAATCCCATACAGATCGAACGCAAATATTGTATATTACTTATCGAATCCAACGATGTATAAGTGGATGTTTTACTATAATTTTGATGATAGGAAACAGTTTGGCCAAGAAAATCCAAGTTAAAGTTGAATGCAAATGAGGACGAATCTCTTGCCGATTTACAGATGTCTGCTACACTTATGATTTCTATTGTATTTCCCTCATTAATTATTCATGAATTCGATAACATGTTTTACGAAGTTTGAACTGTGTCAAACATTCTGTAAAACATTTCTATTGTTTTCGTGTCCAGTAAAACATTTTGATTCGTTTGGACGGCATCGTAAAACATTGTGTTTATGCACGCATACAAGTCAGTTTTTTCTGTAACCATGGGTACCAGTTCCCAGAATACATTTCGCATTTAAAACATGTTGTATTCGTTTGGCCAGCCGACAAAACATCTCACCATGTTTTCTAAAACAATGTTTTAACAATGTTTTACGCAATGTTTTATCGACGTTTTACTCGTTTGGATGGGTCTTAATATAAAGTTCTGCAACTATTCACTGTTGTCATGTTAACAAACATTGACTTACTGTTCATGTACATATACCAGTAGTCAATAACAATATAACAAAGCTCTTTACAAACTGCTAAATAAATATTATTTAATAACAGTTTTGCATGTTAAGATTACCATAATTGTAGTAGGTTGAAGTGTGATTTTTTTCTTCTTCTAGAAACTGACCAAGTTGCTGCACTTCCATCGGAGCGTGTCCGCTTCATTCTTGGTGGCCAAGAATATGAAGTAGAGGGTCACCAAATCTTTGCTGAGCTTGATGAATATGAAGTGAATGATGATGGGAGTGGTGTATGGAAGGAATCAGCAAGATGGCTGAAATTTGAGGAGGATGTTGAAGAAGTTGGAAACAGATGGAGCAAGCCTCATGTTGCAACACTATCTTTGTACAGTCTTTTTGAATTGCGTAGCTGTTTATTGCATGGCACAGTACTTCTTGATTTGAATGCATCTAACTTAGAACAAATATGTGGTAAGTACAATGTACAGTCAATGCTGGTGATACACTATCCACCATATTACATCAGCACATGGTTCAAATGTTGCACATATTCAATCATGTATTTATAATTTTTATACTTCCACATTGGTACATTTTGTGTATTTATATTAAACTAGACGCTCATTGAGCGTTTACTTGGTGTGTGGGATGATCAGCTGGAATTCTAGCCCCACTGGCTTTCCATCCTCTAATTTTGTCTAAACAATGTTTTGGGCTTCCTGTGGTCATGTCATTTTGTAAACCTGTGGTACGCTCAACCGTATTTTGTCAGTATATGTAGTTCGATTTTCGCTTCACAAATGGGTTTTAAGAATATCGAACTCCTAATTATACTCAAGAAATAAAGATTAGTAGAGTGCTGCATGTGAGGTGTTTAATTTAGGATAAGAGGTCTATTCAGTGTGTTTTGGGATCGATATATTTGAGTGCTCACTCCGTAGGCAAGGCAACAAGTCCCGTAATCGATCACCAAGACTTGGTTTCAGCCGAAAATAAAATACTCTCTCGATTCGCTCGATCAAGAGCTTTTGATATGTAATAGAATGGCAATCTATCAGTGTCCTGACCTGCTTTCAGGTCGTTTACTCCACTGTAAACGGACCAGAAAATCGAATTTTTTTTTTAATGACATGGCTCTCGCTCTTCCTTGGCTTCCTGTGGCCAGGATGGATTGGACATTCTAACCGGGAAAAAAGCCTATTATAAGACTCGGCGTCTGCCACAGGCAGTCCACGCCGAGTAATAAATGACCAGGATCGTTTGTACCATTGTCGTAGATCAGTTTCAACGCTTGATATATTAACGACTTTACATGACCACTCAAGTATGTTAAGGTATCAGGGTACCCCAAACGACCATCATGCATGCAACACGCTCTAGCGCATACTCGTTACGTTAAAACCTCTATAAAGTATACATTTTCTGAAAGCTGAATAAATGCAGAATTCAATAAAACAATTACAATGTAGTTTTTATAACAAAAACAGTATATTTGAAATAGGTAAAAAAGTTCAGATTTTAACATCACTATCATCGCCAAGATCCCATACAGCCGCAATTTATCGGAAATCCTCGACTAATACCTTTATAAACTCATGAGATATAGCTTACAAAAAAAGTGTCTCCATTTATCGATAAATTAACCCATTGCATTTTTATACGGTCCTAAACTTCGAGCTTTGCAAAAACTGGAAAACACTTTACAAAACAAGTTATAACTTTCGAAGGAAATTGAATATTAAAATTCGGAGACACCTTTTTGAAGAATATTTATCTGACAAAGTGTCTACCAAATTTCAGCTAAATCGGATAAAATCCCTTTGACCGAGAACTCAAAATGTGCGCTTGATTCATGGCTATTTTGTTTCCGAAATAAAAGGCAAAAGAGTTTTCAAGTAAAGTGGCGCCTTTGTTTACACAAGCGTCAATTATCCACCACAAATATGTGATCCAATACCTGATGACATATGAATGGCATTCAAAAGAAGATCAGAAGATCGATCGCCTTACAGTTCGTAACGACGTAACACAACGTGGCAGGAAAACAAAGTTACTGCTGGCAGAAAATACGAGCACTTTGACCGTGAGTGGTTTAGCATCGTTATTCAAGGATGTTTTGAGTGAGCAGTTACGATTTTTGGATCCTTTCTTCGCATCTGAATTTTTGTGGAAAGTCTGTTGTGAGTGCTGTTGACAGTTTGCTTGTCAACATCTTTTTGCATCAAATGAAATCCAAAATTCGTTTTTTGATTCTAACTTTTTAGGAAATAAATATTTTTAGATTCTGTTTTTTGGAGATGATAGATAATATTCAATTTGATTTGATTGTCAAAAAAAAAACGGTGGTTTGAAAGGTTTTTTGGGGTACCCTGATACCTTAAGGCCTGGGTTTTGGGCCTTCTTGAAAATTCCCGTAATTCACGTTTCCTTCAAGAACTCAGCACACATTTGTTAGATTTAAACGAAAACTAGTGCATGCATGTACATTGGATTTCAGGTCCTTAACTTTTTAGTGCAAAGCTTTTTATGATCACGTGACCTATGACGTCATTACATTGGAAAACAAGAATATTGCTTGTTGGTGGTGAGTGCAAGTAGGAAATTCTAACAAACACCTTAAATCTATTTCTCTCCAAGTGCTTTATAGATTGTCGTTCGGAATGGGTGGCTCTTGTTTGTTTTTAAAGAGATTTTGAATAGAAATCATTTTGATTATCTGGTCATGTGACCTGTTTTACCCCATATCTCCTTAAAAAGAAATGAAAGTCACCCATTCCGAACAACAATCTATAAAGCACTTACAACGAAATACCTTTAAGGTACTAGCTAGAATTTATCACTTGAACTTGCCACCAACGGCTTAAAACATTTATTTATTGCTTTTCTCTCACTAACTGGTCACATGACCACCCTAATGCAATGTTTTGAGTTAAGGCTTTTTATCTACCCAGGCAAGTTCTATTGATGGTCAAAATTTTAAGTCATTTTGACACGTTTAGGAATACAACTAAAAATCAAAGTTTTGTTCCATAATGGCAGCTGACCCATTTGAGCAGTCGGAAGGTTGATCAACACGTCCTTTTTTTTTCAAAATAAATCGCTTGGATTGACTTTTGCTGGTGGATATTCAAGTGTTTAATTTTGAAAACATCACATACATTGTATCGCTAGCTACTCTTCAAGCTACCGAAGTACGAACTGTTCACGTGATGTTTGTTCACGGAAGTCAGTAGAGGTCAAAGTCCGCACCACCACAGATTTAAGAGGTTCGCTCTGATTGGCTAATCCACTGGAAAGGAATGTCTGGTTCATCTGAGCAGATGCTGTTCGCCGTGGCGATCGTAAAACAGAAGCCTGGATATGTGTCTACTTTAGGAGGCTAGCTCACCACCCTCTGTTTGTGTATTGGGCTTCCTGTGTCTTATTTGATCGGTATGTACAGTATATGGCCGTGAATTCACTTCTAGAATCCTGTCCTTTTGATATCTTGAATTTCTAAAACTGCTTTCAAAATAAAGACGAATATCTACTTGAGACCTGTATGTGATTTATTTAGCGATTAGAAAAAACAGTTCATGTTTTGATTAGTCATGGCTGACAGTTCACGCTGGGGCCAACCTGATCCCCCAAAACGGTCATCTGTTTCTGCCACAAATGCATTTTTCATCATAGCTGTACTTCCCATTCTCGTCCCCAGACCCTTCTCAGCTTTCTGACGAAAAATCGTAGGCTCTGGTAAGAGACAAACCGGAAGACCCAGATTCTAGGTCGTCAGATATGCGCATGCTCAATATTTTCTAACTTCCGGTGACAGAATTGATCAGAATTGTCGGACTTCAGCAAAGTACGATGCTCTAGAAACCGACTTTAATAATAATACATTTCAGTTTAAAAGAAAAACAGATATCAGCGGCATACATAGTATGAAGAATTTCGAGTTCATTCTACAGGCCGCAAGCTAGTGCGTGTATAATACATTGTAACTGAATTACAGTGAAACTGCAGTTCAAAGTATAATTTTAATCACGGTAAATATAAAAGCAAAAATATATTTAGCTAGATCTTCCGACGCTTGCGCTGGATATCTCCCCTACAACCATTCCAATTGCAAATAAAGCAATTATTCACTCAACGAACAAAACAGACTGATCAGTGATCAGACACCGACGGCAAAAAGTGCTTCAGTTTTGAATAATAATTAGGTTCGTGTTTTACCTTTCACATCACTGAAACTCTACAACGAGTTTGACGAACATAAACAAAGATTGATTTAAGCTTAGTATTGTCTTGGAAATGATCATAGTAATTTCGCCACCTTTAACACTTCGACACCAACTTGGCAAAAACAAGAATCTCATGTGCTGTGTTAAGGATGAATGATGACTTAAAAGTGCCAAAATTCGTATTCTCTTTGCATATTATTGTAGTTGTGCATATTTGTCGCTAATTATGTATGAATTATTTCAACCAATCAAATTGAGGCTTGAGACGTCTCTTACCAGAGCCTACGATTTTTCGTTAGAAAGCTGAGAAGGGTCTGGAGACGAGAATGCTGTACTTCCAAAAAGTATTTTTCTACCAAATTTCGGGTATGGAGTGATATCGGAATGAAGAATATTTTGGTACATTTCTGACGTAAAACATCGATATTATGACGTCACTACGCTATGTTGCAACATTTTGACGATTTTAAAGATAAAGAATACATTTTATTTATGTATTGAAAATGAAAGAACAGATAATAAGAAGATGAATACCGAAAACGGATTGTTGATAGCATTATTATGGAAGGAGTAATATTTTTTTTAACATTGACTTTTTTGAATTACGTCATACCGTTTGGGAATTTCGAAATTAATTATTTAAATTGTAAATTTCAATAATCGTATGATCAAATACCTTGTAAATATGTTGTACTAGTCTATTGCAAAAACATGCGAAACATTTTGAAGTACGAGTTTCTCTTCATGGTCTCTTTTAAACAAAAAACAAACTTGTGACGTCATCAAATGACTAGCCTCCTATGCAGACTTTGTGTAGCGCTTCCGGTTCCCGTCATTCCTCCACTGCGTCTGCTCAGACTCGAACAACATTCCTTTCTACGAATTTGACCAATCAGAGAAAGCCCCACAAAAGCTTGTGGGTACGACCTTGAGCTTGGCCGTCTTTTCCGCGAACAAGGCAATGAATCGGCGATGCATGGTGGTGAGCGTATGGATGACTGTTATAGAAAAGTAAGCCAAGTTTTTCGTATAAATGAGTTCAATATTCATCAGAAAAAGCCCATAGATGCCATAACTTTAGAAAAGAAAGACGTTTCTAGAAATCTTCCCACTGAATCGGGAACATCGCTTATATTTCAGGCTATTCCTTTAATGTTTGATCTTGTAAATAACAATAAAGTGAATCATTGGATCATTACTACCATTTGCAATTAACTGTAATAGCGTACTGAAACTATTTTGACGGTTGTTTCTAGTTTCAAACGTTAGGTTTGCTGGCGGCGGCTTCGTTCAGTTGACGTGAATGTTATGGTTTTGACATGCAATTTGTCGACGTTTGACAGGTATATTCCGGGGTATATTCTTAGCATTTTGGCATGGGAAACTACACGTTTAGGACTCATCTTGAAACTTGAACCACTCTACTAAAAGCTGAAATAACTAAGTGTAGTCGGCAAGGTCTTTTAATCCATCAAGTCTTTCTAATATAGAGGGAATATCCAACAGACTCTTCTACCAAATATCCTTCAGGCTTGTACGGTTTTTCTTAGATTCCTCTTTCTTGCAGTATAGTGTCAAATTTAAGACTTTCTTTGGCGTATTTTATGTATTCACGCGATACATGTACAAACGTGGGAAAATGAAACATTTGCATATCACCTAGCAATTTGATTGGTTGATAGAAAACAATGTAGAAAGGAATGTTGTTCGAGTCTGAGCAGACGCAGTGGAGGAATGACGGGAACCGGAAGCGCTACACAAAGTCTTCATAGGAGGCTACAAATGACGTCATAATTAAATATACCCTAATATCTTCATTCTGAGACCGAAATTAAAAAATCCAAAACGATACGATCTTAGAAGCCATTTAGTAAAGTACTTTAAAACAAGAATGGATTGATTTAATGAAATAACGAAAAATTTGAACCAAGGGGTTTGTTTTCCTATGTCTTCCTAATAAAATGGGGTTGAGGGGAGGGGTGGGTGGCCCATATTCAACTTCCTATAACTCAACAACTATTGATGCTATCAAGAAACGGTTTTTAGCTTTCAACTCCCCTGATATATCTGTTTCAAATTCCTAATTCAAAATATTTGAATTCCTAAATCCAAAAATCGATAAAATATTGCAACATTCATTATGACGTCACAGTATCGACTTTTTGATCCCCCCCCCCCCCCCCCCCCCCCCCCCCCCCCCTCCAAAAAAAATCAACTGTATTTTACAACGAGATATTTTTTTGACATGTGTGATTTAATAATAAGTTACACATGATTTCTCATTCAATTGGAATTAATTTGCATGTGTTTTATAGGGCTTGTGCAATTTTGATACTCTTTGAAAAACACACTTGTGCAAATTAATTCCAATTTGAAACCATATGATTAACTAATATTAACATATAAAGTATTATTATTATTATTATTATTATTATAACATATATAATATAAGTGCCCAAACTGAAATCTACTTGCTAATTTAATAAAGCAAGGTTACAACCCATTGTAGAAATGGTTGGAGAATTGGCATTGTACTAACAATGTTTAATGTAAACATTATGATCAGACACCTAAAAGTCCTATACAATGTAAATCCACAACTTCTTAATACCAGGTTTAGGATTTCTGATCTTGATCAATTACCCATTATTATTGTACAGTAACACTAGTGCTCATTTTAAAAATTTATTAAAAATTCATTTTTCTAAAAACATTCCAATCATCACATTATAAACCATGCTGTTATTCTTTCATTTTGTTCCATAGATTTAATTCTAGATGATTTAGTGTACACCAACCAGTTGGAACAAGAGAATCGTGTCAAAATCAAAGAAATACTTCTACGAAAACACATACATCAATTTGAAACATCCAATGCTCGTAAACCTAAAACAACTAAGAGTTTTGGTCAACACTTTGCCAACCTTGGCTCAAGAAAGGCATCTGCTCCATCAATAGCTGGTATGGACAAAAAGAACACAGTCATTGAGGGATCAAAATCTGTGCCATTCAATCTCGCAGATTTGTCAGAGGAGCCTGAACCAGTAAAGTCATTTCCTTTCATTCCTTCTGCTGTTTCATTGGTTGGCCAAGGGGCAGAGTGCACTCAGGAGGAGTGTAAAAATGTTGTAGGCAATGATACAGTAAGTGATGGATTCTGTGCTTGGTGGGTATGCATAGATCTTCTTTTGATGATTACAGAGCATTTATCATAAAATAACAAAAATATTTTGTTAAAAAATAAACTAATCTTGACATGGGCTACCTTTGTTGTATGTGGACGTGTTTGCACTGGGCGCTTTCTTTTTTTTATCCAGCTAATAATATTGATTCTCGATTTTTGAAATAAAGCATGACAAATGTTTCAAATGCCCAGGGGTGAGGAGGGAGAGGTCAATCAAATGGCACCAAATTACCCAACACAGGGGAAGAAGTTGGCCATCAATTATATTTTTTTGTTAACATCCTTGCGATACTCATGGTTTTAAGGATAATAAAGATAGATGTAGATGTAGAGATCAAATGGTTCAAAACTGTTTGATTGAAAAAAGGTACCATATCTTTATCGCCAGTATTTTCATAGACACTACGTCCTCTGATGAGGTTTCATTGAAAGAGTAACCGTCTCCTCGATCTGCAGCTTTCAGCTTAGCGACCTCTCCTAACATTTTACCATAGGCCTCCCAAACCTCCAAATCAAATATCCAGACCCTCGAGGCGATCAAAAGCCTGACCCACCGGCAAAATATTCCCTGAAAAACCCGTGAAAATGCCATGAAAGCATTAGGGCTGGTTTCATGGTGATAAAATCTAACTGGTTCTCAGATGTTTATGAGAATATTTACAATGTAAAGTAATATGTACCAGTATTTTGTTTTATTATGTATTCAAATATTCTTACATATTGTACATACATGTGATCTCTTTCAGTTTGATCATAACTTCATGAAGAAAATACCCATTGGAGCTGAGGCATCGAATGCTCTTGTTGGTGAAGTAGATTTTCTTAAAAAGCCAATTATAGCATTTGTACGTCTTGAAAACAGCCTTGTGCTTGGAGACTTGACTGAGGTCCCTATACCAACAAGATTTATCTTCATTATGCTTGGTGCTCCAAGCACGCCTGGTAGATACCATGAGGTTGGCAGAGCCATAGCAACTTTGATGTCTGATGAAGTAAGTGATATATTGATCCTTTGTAATGTCTGTTAATATGACAACCAGCTGTTGCTTGTAGTTTCACTGTTTACTTGGTGGGGTGCCTGTGACAGACACCGAGTCTTTAAAAATACCCTTTGGTGTCGGGGCAGAAGTTCCAGTCCGTCCAGGAAAAGTGAGGTGTTCATTGTCGAAGAAAAGCAAGTCCGCGAACTCGAAGAGAAATCAAAGCAAACTATGACATCAAATGATCATAACTTATTATTATTATTATTATTATTATTATTATTATTATTATTATTATTATTATTATTATTATTATTATTATTATTATTATTATTATTATTATTATTTTTACGAAGTAGCATACAGAGCTAATTGTCGAGATGATCTCTTGTCTGGGATTGATGAATTCCTTATGCAGGTACATTTATTGATATATTTTGTACTGTAACTCATTAGCAGGATGTCCCTTATGCTAATAATACAATATTTTGCTGCTGCTTCCTTCCATAAATATGCTCTATGCGAAACATTATTTATATTATTATTGTTATTATTATGATTTTATAAAAATATCATTAACCCATTTTCTCCTACACCGGCCAATACCTGCTGCAATCATCGATATGGCTTTGAAAAATTCTAACTTTCTGAATTTTCGTAACATCGATCTCACGGCCAGTTATTAGTGACAACTAGATAACTCTTCAAAATTTAATCTCAAGTAAACTGACTTACACTTTTCTTACTTACTAATATTAGGATTTAGTATTTTGTATTTAGTATTTAGAATCAATCGTATTTGAAGTTTGTTCATATATTTATATTTATCATTAGGAGGACCAGATTGGAAAAAAAGCATAGCTTTATCTGTAAATTCCTCGTTAAATAAAGTGTTATTATTATTATTATTACTTACAAGTCTGATTTCTGGGTATAGTTCAATTTGTTTTTCATAGAAATCAAAAATGCGTGATAAGCATGCTGGGTAATCATGGAACAGTGTGTGATAAGCATGTTGGGTAATCATGGAACAGTGTGTGATAAGCATGCTGGGTAATCATGGAACAGTGTGTGATAAGCATGCTGGTATTCATGGAATCAGTGTGTATTAAGCATGTTGGGTAATCATGGAACAGTGTGTGATAAGCATGCTGGGTAATCATGGAACAGTGTGTGATAAGCATGTTGGGTAATCATGGAAAGTGTCCTGATAAGCATGCTGGGTATTATCATGGAACAGTGTGTGAAGTAAGCATTCTGGGTAATCATGGAACAGTGTGTGATAAGCATGCTGGGTAATCATGGAACAGTGTGTGATAAGCATGCTGGGTAATCATGGAACAGGTGTGTGATAAGCATGCTGGGTAATCATGGAACAGTGTGTGATAAGCATGCTGGGTAATCATGGAACAGTGTGTGATAAGCATGCTGGGTAATCATGGAACAGTGTGTGATAAGCATGCTGGGTAATCATGGAACAGTGTGTGATAAGCATGCTGGGTAATCATGGAACAGTGTGTGAGTGACAGGTGGCAATTCCAGCTTTATGGAGGTTTTTTTTAAAGTCTTTTACCACCCGCACCTACAGGCAAAACATTGCACCGATTGCATTCTTTACAAGTCGAAAGTCGCCAAAACAGCCTACTATATAGACCAGAGAGATGATTTCACTTTTCAATCCTCCATTTTGGAATTCATCAAGGACTGCCGATCCTTCCTTGTGAAATCACATCTCACCCCTGGATTCTTCAAATAATGACTGATATAGGACAATATACATGTATATATTTTTTCTCTTATTCCCTGGAACTACAAGGGGAACTGCTACATTTGTATTTTCGTTTTTGATTTTTGTTTGTGTATATTTTATATAGACTTACAGGTTCTCATGTCCATCAGCACTAATTAATATTAGGGAAGACAGAATGGGGAACGAGGAATGTGCATGACAAATAAGTATTTTATATATATTGAAGGACTAATGGTAGTCTGTCAGGAACTAGCAGAAATAGGGAAACACAATTATCTACTAGCTATTTACATGTATACAAGGAACAAGGAACTAGCTAGGAGAACAAGGGGAACAAGAAAAATATAAATTTCTACTTGGTATTTTATATATACATGTAGGTATGGATTATGCGGAGCAAACCAAATCATCCGTGCATAATTCCATAAGCCCTGTATACTATATGTACATTAATCCAGACTTTATTTTTCCCTTGTAGGTAACAGTTTTGCCACCAGGAGAGTGGGATCCTTCCATTCGCATTGAACCTCCAGCGTCAATCCCCTCTCAAGAAAAACGACTTGAGTGGGGAAATAAGACTGATGAAGATCATGATCCAGCTGACAGAGAAGAACATCTCAGGAGAACTGGAAGGTACGTGGAACTGCGATCCTTGATCACATTGAAGATTATATTAGATTTGAGTACCACTGCGGTGGCGTGGCAACAACATTAGGATTACAACGGAAGTATTTTTAACTGGCAACCAAAACTATTTGCACACAGTCATGGAAGATTTAGACAGATTCAATAAGTCAGTCTCCCAGGGGGGGGGAGAATTCTGACAGAAAAGGTAACCCTTTCATATGTTGAAGTGACAAAGAAAAGACAGAAAAGCGATTTGGTAAATTATCAAGTGATTTATCACTTTGATGAATCAGCCGTTTAGGTGCATCCGTTCAAGATAATTTGAAATCCCGTTTTGAATACTTATTAAAGGGGGACTCTGATGAAAATTGTTCGAAATTGAAGTTAGCTGAAACTTCATTGAATAATTCTTCAAGGGTGCAATAATCACTAGTTAAAATCTTTTTTCGATATTCCAGAGGGAAGTGCTATATTTTTATGAATCTTTAGAGGAGTCAGTGACGTCATCTACTCAACCCAACATTCAGCTCCATACATTTCTTTGTATTTTTTGAGTCAAAATATATCAATGTTTTGTTCAGATAACAGCTCTGCATTGAAGACAACTGGTCAGACAATCAATCCTAAGCACAAATAATGTAAGAAAACTACTTCACCCAAACTTTTAGCTTCATAGAAATAAAATAATTCAAGAAACTAATTACAAAGAAATATATGGAGCGAAGCCGTGTTGATTGTTTGGGTTGAGTAGATGACGTCACTGACACTTCTAAAGATTCATAAAAATGTAATACTTCCCTTACGAATTTTGAGAAAACACTTTAACCAGTAATTGTATGGCTCTTTGAGATTATTTCAGTGAAGTTTCAGCTAAATTAAATTGCGAACGATTTTCATCAGAGTCCCCCTTTAAAAATGACAGTCTCCCCTACCATTGTCTATGCTTCAACTCATGAAATCCCTACCCATTTTGGGCGGAGCATCCCCATTATAGGGAGTCCCCCTAAGGCCACTGTAACCCCTCCCTCCCCCTCTCACCGGGGTTGGTCTGTTCTCTCTTTGTAGGATCTGATATCGTTCACACATCGACTTATCACAATATAGTATACATGTATTAGATTTTGATGCTACATTCTCTAATCTTGTGATAAAAAAGGTTAATATTTCTATTAGCCATTTCGGAGTTGATGTTCGAAAGGAATTGTGGGGCTGTTTTGAGGGATGCCATTGCTGTCTATTTACTGTAAAACACGATGAAACGACTGGGAAACATAATTATTGTGAACCAAACTCACTTACTTCAAACTTTAGTACATCACTATTCAAACTTGTCGCCGTATTGAAGATAAGCCGTCCCTCAAAACAGTCCCACAATGCCCTGCAAACATCAACTCCGAAATGGCTAATCAGCTAATGCCCTGATTAACGACATTTCATTCATATCAGAAAGAAAACATTTTTTTTAGAAATAATAATAATTATTATTATTATTACTAAATTATTATAAATAAGAAATATCATAGCATTCTTGATATTTACAGATATTTGCTTAAGATATCTTCAAATGATTTTCTGTGTTGTAGGTATTTTGGTGGACTGATAGCTGATTTAAAAAGACGATTTCCATATTATGCCAGTGATTTTAAGGATGCTTTCAGCCCACAATGTTTAGCATCGATCATTTTTATATACTTTGCATGCTTGACACCCATCATAACGTTTGGAGGTCTCATGAGTACCAAGACTGACAATTATATGGTAAGTCTTCAGTCATTGCAAGGGAGTGAAAGGAATGGAGATGCAACTAAATAAATTAACGTGTATACTGCCATTTGATTGGCTGATTATTGCAGTGTTATTATAATGGTGCTGATATGGTAAATTATCAAGACCGAGGTCTGTGTTATCTGCCGAAGCCATAGGCTGAAAACCTAATAATTGTTTTATTAAACATTTTGTATAAGTGAGAACACCATTATAATCAGGTCAATTAAATGAGATATATAAACAACAAAATAATGATGTCATGTGGATGAATGAACTTGACAGCAGATAATAGATACCAGCCTACCGAGAGCCTCCCTTAACATCTTTTCAGATTCCCTGGAAAATGAGTGTACGTATTTACCGGTATGGTTTTGTGTTTTTTTTCGAGGAAGTCTGTAAAAACGAACAGCAGAGCCAGGTTTCGAACGGTTTGTACATAAAGGGACAGCGCAACTGTTGACCATTATTTAATAATAACCGAGCAATAGGTTTACAAAGTCTAAAGTGAACTTTCAAGACAGAACAGGACAGTATGGGATAAGTTTGCCCTCCAAACACAATTAGCCATTCAGAATGAAGCATGACGTAATGCTTTGAAGGTGTTACACGGCCATTCTCCTGAAAAGCGTCAGAAATCGCCCATCGTCCAATCACATCTCACGAAAGAAATCAAAATGGCAAGCGACTCAACAAATTTTATCTGTGCCGTTTGGTGTTTTGACAGGAAAAACGTTTTGAAGAATGCTATTTTCTGTCAGAAAATTACAGAAGGATGCTTCTTACACTTCCTTTCGGTCAGTTTTTGTATCCTGTGAACACGAAACATGAAGAAAAGTGAGAAAAGCTGAGCTGATTCAATGAAGACAAATCACCAACTTTTTGAAATATTTGACAACTTGAAGAATGAGCACGAAGTCAGGTAGCCAAATATCCACATATTTGGTCGTATTCAGGTATAAACGATGGACGTTTTTGAGACATTTGACGATACTTTTTCTCTTGACATGTTTTACTAGAGATATAAATTTTCAGGCGAACATGTACTTGTCAATTTGTTGTTTTGTGAGTATAAATCTGATACGGCTATTGTACTGTTCCTTGATATTTTCATTCGTTAACTTGAGAAAATATTTGTAGCTATAGAATTCACAGAACGATTAGTATGTGATTGAGAAAGCTGATACAATGTAGTTCTTGTGGACAAAAGTGGACGATTCGTCGCCTTTCTTGATGTGTTTCCAGGTTGACTTTGAAGCTCACGTTCTTGCAAATTTTCGGTTTCAAAACTATAGCAAAATCACATCTAGATAGAACTTGAACTTGACTAAACAAAAAAACTGTAATTATATGGCTTTTGGAAAAAAAAAATTTGGTGTCGATCAAATTCACTGTATTTGTTCAAGGTCTTTCAAGGTCATGAAAACCCTGTAGCGTGTTTAGATACTCTCATCTAAAACGGTGTTTTGACCAATCAGAACACGCGTTATATCTACATTATTTTATAACATCAGTTAATGTACAGTTGCCTGTTGTCCTTCATGACAATACTCAATTAGTAAGTCTTTCAAAAGATTGGATCACGGACACTAGGATAATATTAAATTACGAATAAACAATTATTTTATACATACTCACATGTGGTGGCATCTTCCAATGCCGGTTCAAAAGCCAAATGGTCAATCACGTTGGCGGAAAGATGCGAAAAATCATTGATCATCAAGGCCTATGAAAACAGTAAACAACAAGTCCTGGAATGTGTTCCAAAAAACTATCAAAAGAGAGTGTGGAAGCAGTCTCTAAGGATAAATCAAAGGAAGTCCTTATCTCAGTGCGACTACTGTGAATCAAAGGGATTCCATACATGTACAAAACGTAGCTTCTCAGACTTTTGAGTCAATATCACAGGATTTACAGAACGGGGGCAATTTAGTGAGAACTACCAGTAGTTAATGACCTACCTACATTGTCTCTCATCAGGCCATACAAAGCTGATTGCCGATTGGCCACAAAGCATTAATTTGTACCCAATTAGAGCACAGGTCGATTTGAGTTTCTGGAACTATTCCTGAAAGAGTAAAATTCCAGGGACTGTTTTTCCTCCCTTTCCCCTCGCCCTAAGCCCCACTTAGTAACTCCTGGATTTGTGTTTGCTCAAGAGTCCAGCGGTGTTCTTCAGCGCGGGCTCGGATGAAACGTCGCCCCACCAGAGAAATACTGGAGAACTTGCCTGCTAGCACTGGTGGGGCAACATTTCATCCAAGCCCGCACCGAAGAGCACCAGCATGAAGATGATAATTGGAGTGATTGCTGTGATGGCAAGGATGAATAATATAGTGTAACGATCATTAAATAATAATAAATTTAAAGAGTGCAATACTAAAAACAAAACCTAAACTCAACTATAAGACTATTAGCTATCTTATTCCATAGAAATTTTAAGCTATTTCCATTTTTCCTATTCAGGGAGCTGTTGAGCAAATGCTTGCCTGTTCTATTGGAGGAGTGCTATTTTCTCTGTTTGGTGGCCAACCATTGATAATTCTTGGTGCTACAGGACCGATGCTTGTATTTGAAGAAATTATCTTCACATTCTGTGAGTTGGTGGATTTAGAGTACCTTCCCTTCAGAATGTGGATAGGGATATGGACAATGTTATTTTGCATCATTCTTGTAATCACTGATGCTAGCTCTCTTGTCTGCTACTTCACAAGATTCACAGAAGAATGTTTTGCCACCCTGATTGCACTTATTTTTATCGTGGAAGGTTTTTCGAAACTGTGGCATGTGAAATCCGAGCACCCAATATCCACAGGGTACACGGATCATCACTCGTGTGTGTGTATTAAGAATACTGGACCTGCATTGGTAAATGGTACTATGTTGAATGGAACAACCAAAAACAATTCATTGTTTGATGTACCAATGCAAGATTGTGAACTAATGGGTGGCACGCTTATTGGGTTGGCATGTGATGAAAACGTTTTCTTTTTGTCAACAATTCTCACTCTTGGAACATTTACTTTGGCAATATCACTGAAGAGTTTCCGTACAAGTCCATATTTCCCTACAAAAGTAAGTCATGACGATAACGACGATGGTATTGATAGAGATGGGTTGATTATGATAATGTTGATTGTGGTGCTGTGGATGACATTGATAATTTAAAAGACATAAGAATTAAGATTACAATACATTTTATTTTCAGTTACGTGCTAAAGTATCAGATTTCGCTGTCCTCATATCTATCCTAGTCTTTGTTGGTATTGACCTGGCATTTGATGTCAACACTCCCAAGCTTCAAATCCCCCTAAGCTTTCGTCCCACTGCTAGTGAAAAGAGAGGTTGGTTAGTCTCTCCTCTGGGTAAAAATCCTGCCTGGGTTATCATAGCTGCCGCTATTCCTGCAGTTCTCGCTACTATCTTAGTGTTTATGGATCAACAGATTACTGCACTGATTGTAAACAGACGAGAACACAAACTCAAGGTAACTATTTCAACCATGTTCAATTCACACACATGATAATGCAGATAGTCGGGTTCAAGTCAATGCCAAGGATGGTTTTCCATTGTGCAAGTCAATTTCAATGTATTCACACACACTATAGAGATAATTAGTACAAATAGTGCAATAATTAATAATAATAATAATAATAATAATAATAATGACTTTATTCAGCTTTTCCACTAGGTGGCTCTTCATCTGATTCCTAACTATTTACAATATAAGATATATAATGATAATATAATTTAAGATATATAATATAATACAAAGTTGAATGAAAACAAAAAAAGTAATTTGTGCACGACTCCCAAAGTAGCACTTTACAGTTGTATGCTTTCGAGTTATGAGCCGTAATTGTTGTGGATGCTATTATAATATAACAATAAGCGAAGTAACTTAATTTAGGCTTAGATGTGATTTCGACATTGTTGTCTGTACTATGCAATGGTCAATGATCCGACATATACAGACTTTTGCATGACCTGTGTTTCAGGCGATCAGTTAAGGAGGACTAACACGTAAAAGTGCTAGGACTACACGTAAGCAGTTCTAGTGTGTCTTTGTAGGTTGGATTCTTCATTGCTAAAATTTATACGTATCTTCAACCTATTGATTTTTTATTGTCGAGGTTTCGGACTAAGCGTCCATCTTCAGGACAAGAACTGTACAAAGTACGTAAGCAAACACACGAAAAAAGACGCAAATATCATTTGATTTGATTTAGTAGCCTCAAAAGCAATGATTGGGCTGCCTATGGCCGAACATGCGAGCACTCTCGGTCATGGAATTGATTGGGGACGGCCCAGGATTCTAGAAAAAGAAGGACGATGGCATCATCGTAAATGGCTTGAAGCATGGCACATCGCTTCTAATAAGGACGTTATTTTTAATAGAGACAGTGGCAGATTATTACCTGATAATTATGTTACTTTATTCAATCACTAGTGATTTTATTGTTTTCTTTCGATATTTTAGTTCGCGCTCTGTATTTTTCTTTTCAGCTCGCGCATATTTTCTTTCATACGTTTTGTTTTCCATTGTCTCGTGCACATTGTCTTTTCTAACGTCTTTTCTCGTTTGTTTGCTTACGTACTTTGTACATTTATTGTCCTGAAGATGGACGCTTAGTCCGAAAGCTCGACAATAAAAATCAATAGGTTGAAGATACGCATAAATTTAAGCAACGTAAGCAGTTGTCGCTGGGTAGTGACGTCACTTACTCAACCCAAACAAACTAAGATAAAACAATGGTAATTCTTTAAAGTGTCAATTGTACTTTAACAGACGTTTCGGGCATAGCCCTTCATCAGCCAAGAACTTCTAGTTCATTTTTATATATTAGTCAAACAAACTGTGGCTAATATACAATGCACGCGGGAAAAATCTGAAGAATTCGACGAATCGCTTGGCAAATCTTCCATATCTTCCTGTAAGTTATAACAAACACTCGATTGATTTTTGTTGAGTGTTTGGAGTAAGTGAAGTCATGGATCTAAAGGCAAGGTCTTCATGTAGATGCATAAATTGTCCTGGCTGTTGTTTTTTTAAATGTAAAAACAATACAAAGAATGACAATAGAACAATAGCCAGGACTTTTGTGCAGCGACACGAAGACCTGACCAACTGAAATTCACTGGCCAATTAGGCGACACCTCAGTAATGGCGGACAGCGATTTTTATGCTGTTTTAAATTGTTTTTTCAGTGCCATCTCACTTAAATGACAAAATTTATAAAAAATGGATAACTTGCTTTGTATGAAATCATTTGGGAAACAGAGCTAAATTTTGACAAATTTACGTGCTTGCCCCCCTTAACTGTGATACAGACACTGATGTTTTATAAATCAGGTCTGTATGGAAGAATACAAATTGCTCACAAATTACTAATGAGTTTGGTGATGCTTCTTATGATCAAATTTGTGTCCGATACAAAACTGCCACTCATTTTGTAAATACGGTAGTACATGGAACTGTGCGCACAACCGTATTTTGAAATCTTGTTGTTTTATCGTAGAAAGGTGCTGGGTATCATCTTGATCTCTTCCTAGTTGCCATTATTATTGGAATTTGCTCAGTGTTTGGTCTTCCGTGGATTGTAGCTGCTACTGTCTTGTCTGTGTCCCATGTTCAAAGTTTATTTGTAGAATCACAGTGCACTGCTCCTGGTGAGAAAACGAAATTTCTCGGTGTAAGGTAAGAAGATGCACATCAGACTGCTTTATTGGTGTCTGTGAAGTCACCTCTTATACTTATGAATTCTATGTGTCTGTACTCTTATTGACAATGGCTGAGAGCCAATCAGATTGCTAGATTACGCTCTGTTATAGTAAAAAAATGAAAAGGTAACCAATAACATTGCAGCCAACAAAAGAACCATACAATAAAGCTTATAACCATCCCCCTTATGTTCATTCCAACAGGGAACAGCGTGTAACTGGAACCATTATTTTCTTACTAATTGGTGTATCAGTCTTAATGACTCCTATTCTCAAGGTAACATGTAAACTGTAATTCTCTGTTTTTGTTCGTTTCATTGAACCTGAGGGACGTAAAAAGAACCCACGACACCATTTGACTAAGAGTATGGCACGGAGTGCCTGGTGTGTGTGGTCTATGGGTCCACAGTAATGGCTATAAATGCTGACCCTGTCAAAACTAATAAATTAATATCCATCATGCAACATATGGACAAAGTTGCCCTCTTAACCTTACTCAAGCTGCTGCTTTTCTTCACTAGTTGATTCCAATGCCTGTTTTGTATGGTTTGTTTCTTTATATGGGTTTCTCAGCCTTGAAAGGACTACAGGTAAGTCAATAAATTATGGTTAGACTTGCCACAAATCGACCACACTTTTTATTCTGATAGTGAGCGACGAAGTCGAAAACGGACTCTGAGAAAGTCTAGTTAATAATATTGTAGACAGCTGTTTAAACTACAAAATGTTGAAAGGTACGCTGTGGACAAGACATTAGCTCATAAGAGAATGCCCTAGTAACATTTACATGCAAAATAGATAGTGAGAATAAATTCCACTAAACCTAATAATACACCTCTTTTCCTCACAGTTTTTTGAGCGTTTAAAAATCATCTTTATGCCTGCCAAACACCAGCCAGATTTAATTTACCTCCGTCGTATCAAAACCACGCGTGTACACCTGTTACAGTGATACAATGTATCTGTTTGGTGGTATTATGGGCGATAAAGTCTACTCCAGCGGCACTGGTATTCCCAATCATGGTAAGAACAACATAGACAGCTTTAGGGCCTGTTTACATGAGAGGGATCTACCTAGTACTAATAGGGACAACTTTACATTAGGTTTACATGATAAAATGCCAACATACATTGGATGGTTGTGTTGCTAATATTAATGAAGTCCTCAAGTGATTACAACCCTAGCACTAGAGTTATCTCTTGTTTCAATTATAGTCAACCCTAGTAGTACATCCTACAGTGTATCTGCGCGCGGAACTGAGTTGATACCAACGACATTATATTCATTTCTCAAAATGCTGTGTACTTTTGTATCTCAAATTGAAATTCCATGCAAGGAAATTGAAAACATAATGAATCACATGACTTTATTGTAGTATTGCAGTCTTTTCATTTGGACAACCTTTTTGAGAATGAATGAATTTTTTTATATGCATTCGTATATAGCCGCTAGGTTGGTTCGTCTGCTAGGAAGATCCTAGCGCTAGGGTTATCTCTCCGTCATGTAAACAGGCCCTTAGATGACACTGGAGGTGTGAGATCTACAATCTCCTGCAATATAAACACCTATGATCCCTTCTCCCGCTACAATGTTGGTCAGTGATGGTATATTTGGTCAGTGATGGTATATTTGGGGGAATTTCGAACCCAAACACCAACATTGGAAGGGGGGCGAGACTTGTGAATTCATAGTCGCACATTTTAATATGCATGAGATTGTAGATCCATTGGAATATTGGTTGTATTATCTGCACTACCAACATTCACCATCATCGTCGTTCATCATCTCATTCTATAACTGCACATAACACAGCGGACAAGTTTCCTATTTCTTTTATAAAATACAATTATTATTTGAAGGCAAGTTTTCAATTTTGTTCGTTACAAAAATGTTTGGAAGCTGTGTGCTCATAGAGCATGTGGAATGTGCATCCTTTGGCCAATCAGAGCGCAAGTTATGTCATAGTTATTAGATGATAATATCACCCATCCATTGTCATCATTGATGGTTCAATATTTTCACAGGTTCTTATGCTTGTTGTTGTTCGTAAAGCAATGGAGAAATGTTTTAATAAACATGATTTGGAGGTACTTGACGACTTAATGCCTGAAACCATCAAAAAAAAGAAACTTGGAGAATCATTAGCTGATGGTATTGAAGGTGAAGATGGTGAAGACGGAAGTGAAAGTGGAGAGGTATAGTATCATAGTATATAGTATCATAGTATATAGTATATAGTATATAGTATCATAGTATATAGTATCATAGTATATAGTACAGCAATATGCAGAAATTCTGATCCTTTTGACTAAAATACACATATATCAAAAACGTACTTAAAATTATGGGATGGCTACACTGATATTTTTTTCTAGTTGTCTGCCAGCAAGGCTTTATGAAAAAAATATCAGTGTAGCCATCCCATGGTTTTAAGTAGGTCTTTGATATATGTGTATTGTAGTCAAAAGGATCAGAATTTCTGCATATTGCTGTATCATAGTATATAGTATATACAGCAATATGCAGAAATTCTGATCATTTTGACTAAAATACATATATATCAAAAACCTACTTTAGATTATGGGATGGTTACGCTGATTTTTTTTTCTAGTTGTCTGCCAGCGAGGCTTTATGAAAAAAATATCAGCGTAGCCATCCCATAATTTTAGTAGGTTTTTGATATATATGTATTTTAGTCAAAATGATCAGAATTTCTGCATATTGCTGTAGTATATAGTATATAGTATATAGTAATATATAGTACAGCAATATGCAGAAATTCTGATCCTTTTGACTAAAATACACATATATCAAAAACGTACTTAAAATTATGGGATGGCTACACTGATTTTTTTTTCTAGTTGTCTGCCAGCGAGGCTTTATGAAAAAAATATCAGTGTAGCCATCCCATGGTTTTAAGTAGGTCTTTGATATATGTGTATTTGTAGTCAAAAGGATCAGAATTTCTGCATATCTAGTATCTAGTATCTAGTATCTAGTATCTAGTATCTAGTATATAGTATCATAGTATATAGTATCATAGTATATAGTATATAGTATCTAGTATCTAGTATCATAGTATATAGTATCATAGTATATAGTATATAGTACAGCAATATGCAGAAATTCTGATCCTTTTGACTAAAATACATATATATCAAAAACCTACTTAAAATTATGGGATGGCTACACTGATTTTTTTTTCTAGTTGTCTGCCAGCGAGGCTTTATGAAAAAAATATCAGCGTAGCCATCCCATGGTTTTAAGTAGGTCTTTGATATATATGTATTTTAGTCAAAAGGATCAGAATTTCTGCATATTGCTGTATCATAGTATCATAGTATATACAGCAATATGCAGAAATTATGATCCTTTTGACTAAAATACATATATATCAAAGACCTACTTAAAATTATGGGATGGCTACACTGATATTTTTTTCATAAAGCCTCGCTGGCAGACAACTAGAAAAAAATATCAGCGTAGCCATCCCATAATGTTAAGTAGGTTTTTGATATATATATGTATTTTAGTCAAAAGGATCAGAATTTCTGCATATTGCTGTATATAGTATCATAGTATATAGTATATAGTATCATAGTATATAGTACAGCAATATGCAGAAATTCTGATCCTTTTGACTAAAATACACATATATCAAAGACCTACATAAAATCATGGGATAGCTTCCATGATATTTTTTTCATAAAGCCTCGCTGGCAGACAACTAGAAAAAAATATATAGTATAGTATATAGTATCATAGTATATAGTATATAGTATCATAGTATATAGTATCATAGTATATAGTACAGCAATATGCAGAAATTCTGATCCATTTGACTAAAATACATATATATCAAAAACCTACTTTAGATTATGGGATGGTTACGCTGATATTTTTTTCTAGTTGTCTGCCAGCGAGGCTTTATGAAAAAAATATCAGCGTAGCCATCCCATAATTTTAAGTAGGTTTTTGATATATATGTATTTTACTCAAAACAAGACGCTCAATGAGCGTACACTCGGGCTTATGACAAGGACAATGTCAGTTGCGTGAGGAGAGACCTGACAATGACTGACAGTTGCGTGACGAGGGAGACTATGTAACTGTATACATGTATGTGTCGAGTTCATTTGATTTGCCTTTGACTTTGAGTTTATTTGATTACCTTTTGACTTTGAGTTCAATTGATTTGATTTTGATGAGTTCGTGTAAAGGCCCCCTCTCTAGCTTCAGATCCCGAAACGTCGAGTTTGGAATCGAGTTTGAGTTCGGGTTCGAGTTACGGTTTGAACGTCGAATAAAACAAGGACATCTTCTTCAATACAATATCATTTCTCTGACCGTCATGACAATCAGTGACAGTTGAGTGACGAGGGAGACCATGTGGCGGGTGAGTATGTACATGATACGTCTTGAGGTTGCATAGGTCAGATGGTTCTGATAACGCCCTCACGTTTGTTTTTGTTAAATATATTTTAAGCGAGCTTCTAGTCCTTCTACCACTTCTAGTCATTGAACGATGAACTAGAATCCTGACCTTTTAATAGCTTGAAGATCTACAGCTGCTTTCAAAACTAAGATTCAAATCTACTTGAGTCCTCCCTGTGTGTCGTTTTTTTTTTTCTTATCTGCTGAGTAATCTTGAAACTCGATACGATTAAATACGTCGCATACTTTCGTCATTCTTCTTTAGCCGAACAAAACTACGACGACGACGACTACTACTACTACTACTACTACTACTACCGAAAAACGCATTTTATAACTCGGGCTTCCTTCGGAAGAGCCCGAGTAATGAACAGAATTTCTGCATATTGCTGTATATAGTATATAGTATCATAGTATATAGTATCATAGTATATAGTATCATAGTATATAGTATCATAGTATATAGTACAGCAATATGCAGAAATTCTGATCCTTTTGACTAAAATACATATATATCAAAGACCTACTTAAAATTATGGGATGGCTACGCTGATATTTTTTTCATAAAGCCTCGCTGGCAGACAACTAGAAAAAAATATCAGCGTAGCCATCCCATAATTTTAAGTAGGTTTTTGATATATATATGTATTTTAGTCAAAAGGATCAGAATTTCTGCATATTGCTGTATATAGTATATAGTATCATAGTATATAGTATATAGTACAGCAATATGCAGAAATTCTGATCATTTTGACTAAAATACACATATATCAAAGACCTACTTAAAATTATGGGATGGCTACGCTGATATTTTTTTCATAAAGCCCCGCTGGCAGACAACTAGAAAAAAATATCAGCGTAGCCATCCCATAATTTTAAGTAGGTTTTTGATATATATGTATTTTAGTCAAAAGGATCAGAATTTCTGCATATTGCTGTATATAGTATCATAGTACATAGTACATATAGTATATAGTATCATGTCAATTACTGATTATTGCTCTGCTTTCCTGTGACAAAACTGATGAGTTGAAAAATGTTGATTCTCTTTGTTTTTGTTCTTTTTTTCTATTGTGCGGCACGAAGACAGTGATGGACACATTTAACTAAGACATTTAACAGATTTCGTTGAGCCTCGTTTCTATCGAAATATTTTATATATGAGGAAATTAACTGCCAATATGTGTTCTGTAGTAAATTTCACATACAAGATTGATCTGCTTCGGCAGATAACACAGACCTCGGTCTTGGATTTACGATATCATGCTCAGCCTCATCCAATAATTGTTTTATTAACATTTTGTATAAGTGAGAACACAATTATAATCAGGTCAATTAAATGCTGCTGTGGCCATTGGCACTGCAAACATACCAACTCTTTATGACCTTGAATGAACTTGACAGGATCATTCTATTATCTGCTGCAGATAATAGATTTATACTGTCGAGTTCACACGCTATCGAGAATGAACTGTATGCTCTCAGCCAATCAGATTCGAGATACTGAGATTTGGGATAAATACCACTCATGATATTTAGAAACATTTTGACTGGAAATCTCACTCATGTTATTTATTCCAAATAGACGCTCTACTAGCGTGAAGTCAGGCTTCTTACTTAAATGAACCTTGTAGTGTGAAACCTAAAAACCTCATTTATATCGTCATATACAGAAGTACAATGGAGCCTAACGTGCTGTAATACAGAATGTTCACAGTCAACATTTTTCATATATTTTTTCATATTGGGAATTCATCAGGGGTCGGGTATACTGGGTTATATTCTTATTGGGTGGGACGTGGTGTACTGTATTGTAAAGGGAATTCATCAGGGGTCGGGTATACTGGGTTATATTCTTATTGGGTGGGACGTGGTGTACTGTATTGTAAAGGGAATTCATCAGGGGTCGGGTATACTGGGTTATATTCTTATTGGGTGGGACGTGGTGTACTGTATTGTAAAGGGAATTCATCAGGGGTCGGGTATACTGGGTTATATTCTTATTGGATGGGACGTGGTGTAATGTATTTTAAAGGGGACTTCGTGTCCTATTGTACAACACCTGCCTTATGGGCGAATCTTGAAAATAACAATACCAACTCAGAATGATTGATCAAGAAGGACCAAAAATTAAAAACCCTTATATTTTAACCAAAGAACTACATTAGCGAACTACATTTCAGAAAATAGTGCAAATATAGGCATGCATGGCAGGCGTGACTCGGTAAGACATGCATGCGTAATTAGATTGACTTCGATATTCATATATCTATTATATTACGAGTATGGAATTGTAAATATAGCCAAGGACTAAAGTTTTCTACGAACAACATTTTGTATTCTGGGCCACGTTTCAAAACATGTTTATATAAACATGATTTCCTCTACGAATTCTTGCTCAGCCACGGACATCTGATAGAAATACACTTTAAGACAGAAAAGTTGCAAGTCCAAATGATATTCTCTTCCTGGTCTCTTGGATTGTGCGTGAAGCAGGCTGGTCGAAGCGGTCGGCTATACTATTCAATTGTTGAGAAATCATCTACAAAGTACCTTAGGAGCACTTGACCAAATCATGTAAAATATATATTGTAAAATACAATACGAGAATCACAAATTTCGGGGAATAATGACTTTCGCCGCATATGCATGTGTATTAGAAGCCAATTGGACATTTGAGGTCAAAGAATGACAAACGGCCTGCATTTTTAGAGTCGGGTGTTCCACAGGAAGCCCGACTAATTACACAGGTGCATATCAGATAAATTTGAACTAGACGATCTACTAGCGTGAAGTCGGGCTTCTAACTAATATAGCATATTTGAACTAAATATAGATATCGCAGTGTGATTAAAACAGTGTTTGGTCGCTCGTTGCGTGACTCGGCAGAAATTATAAATTATAAATGACAATGACATGCATACATTGTACATACTTTATTACAATACATGTTCCCCCTAGGGCTTTTCAATATATAATTACAATTATTAAAAGAATAAATGACAATAGTTTATTTGGTACCATTATAAATAAATTATCTGCGAGCCACTGACAAAATCACGATATTTTGCAAAAACCGAGTTCAATAATTGTTTTATCATTCACGTTATTTTCTCTCGCCTAAAGCAACAACTCTGGAAAAATCGAGCTGCCATTGTCGAGGAGAACGAAAACACTTATTCGTAGGAAGTTATCTGCAGTGACGTAGTCGTCTCTCGACCAATGAAAATCCCGGAGAAATAATGTGAATGATAATGAACAATATTCCCTGCGTTCTGGGCATTCTAATGATTTCCTTGCAACTGAGCGATTTCAAAAACTCAGCAAAACCTTGATCGGTATAAACATAAAGATATATCGGTATTATAAGCTTACCACAACACAAAATTACAGCGGTACAAAGTATAGAAGACATTGACTTAGATTTCAATCTTGTGTCAGTTATGCGATACTGATAGCATATTTATCTTCGAACTTCTCGCCTTTTGCTTTGATCCCCATTATGTCGTCGATTTAACTTCAGTACACAATGCATAGCTATGCAGTTCCCAGCTGAGGCAACATGTGAGTTCGTTTGATTTCAATTTGAGTTGTTTTGAGCAATATTTGTTTGTGAAGAAAGAGGCCGACTGTATCGTGTTGATAAACCAGGTGCTCAGAGCCTTCGGTGATATTGTATGCGCATGCGCATTAGAACCCAGTTTGCGATTTGAGGTCAAAGAACGACGACGATGACGGCTTGCATATTTAGAGTCAGACCTTCCACAGGAAATCCGACTAAAAAGTAACGACAGTAGGCATCATTCTAAAAAAGAAGTTTTATTTCCTTGGAAAACGTCGATAAACGATAAATTCATTGCAAAACCTCAAGATATCTTCAAGCCAAAATTTGTGTCTTTTTTTGTACCTTTGGAGAATGCATAGTCCAGTCAATCTATGAAGATTTGGGGCCCCAGATCAAACTAATTGCAATAGAATGGTTTTCACCGTTACGATGTCAAGAGAGGTGACCTAAGTAACATATTGAAAATCCCAAAAAATTCCATAGAAGAAACATCCCACATAGAAGAAACATCCCACAGAACCACAGGGTTCCCGCATCATAAAAAGGCAATGTCCCACAAAATATATACTTTTGAACTGATTTTCGAAGTTTTCAGATTACAAGTGCCTCAGAATGACAAAAATAATTTGACGACTTTGATATTGGTCCTTTAGAGTAAAAACAAACAGGATTTTTTTATTTTTCTTTAGTGAGAAGGGGGAGGAAATTAACTGGTACACTCTTATAATAACAACAACTTGGCTCTTCAAATTGATCATTTTCCCAGTCGTTTTATGCGCACACGATTTGGTGCATGGTTCGGCGTTTTGATCTATGCTAACACCTACCCCACCTACCTTGGTCGTTACTGATCTCATCAATAAACGTGGCGTAAAAAGATCGCCTAGACCGGTTCATTAGGAGGGTCACATAGTTCTTAATAGATTTAAATGCTCTCTTAAATGCAATTTGTTTGAACTCAAACAACAGCTTGGCTGTGTGGGGTTTTTTTCATGATGTGGGAACCCTGTGGTAAAACATCAAAATCTTTAATTCCTATTTTCGGGATGTTCCACCAAAGGGATTTTGGGGGGATTTTTAGTATGTTACTTAGGTCCACTCTCTTGACATCTTAACGGTGAAACACATTCGTGTGCAATTCGTTTGATTTCAAACCACAGTTTGACTGGACTACTAATGACTACCAGACTCTTGACGTCTTCATCCTCGTGATCAACGTTCATCATGATTTTCCGTTAATTTTAGGAGGATGATGTTGATGGGGAAAAGAAAGATGTCGAAGCCAATGGTCCTCCGCAAGTCCAAATACCAATCAATATGTCTGAAGAAATGACCAAAAGCTCGCTTTGGAAGTCGTTTGTCAAGAAGGACAGTGCTGAATCAAAACGCAACAACAGTAAAAATGATAGACATCACAGCTCTCGAAACAAACACAGACATAAACATGGTAAACACAGAAGTAAACACATAGACAAAGACAACGAACAAGGCTTGTGGTTTTCAATGGACAAAAAAAGTTATTCCGATGACCAACATGGTACGTGTGAACCCAGAAGGTTGAATGCCATTGAGGAAGATCCAGTGGTTGACCCAAAGGAACTAGCTGATCTTCCCGAAGTTGTGATAAACATGCCATCGTTGAATGGCATAGATGCCCCGAAAGACGAGCACAACTAAATATGATTGATAAAATGATTGTTAATACAGTTTAGTGGATCGATTTCCCTTTCCTGAAATGCATTTTTATAGAAAGTTAGTTGTGGCTATCTAAGAACTCGTGGATGTTCTTGGCGATCTTATGAACTTTTGAAATGAAATTTTGTATTATTTAATGTTTAATTTGATGTTAGCGTGATAACTGTACTTATGTATATAGTTTCTGCTGACGAAATAAATGTAGAGGTAGAGGTAGGGTGTTAATTGACAGTGCGAAGCTGTTTTTTTTTTCATTGGAGAGAGATTTTGCATTCGTAAGTAGGAAGCCGTAATGATCATCGCAACTTGCTGTCGGTGCTATGCAAAGGTCAATGATACAAGTAAATGAGACCTTTGCATGACCTGTGTCAGTTCTATAAAACTGATATAGAACTGATTAATAAAACATTATCAGTGATTTAGACACTAATGTTTTATTAATCAGTGTCTTTATCGGAGTATTAAGATGTCACCGATTGGACAAACCTGGTTGGACCAATTGTTCATGCACTATTAATGAGTTTGATGACACTATTTTTAGTTATAACACTCGTGCATAAACAGTGATTTTCTTTAACCTTTTCCATCGGATATTATTAAATATCAGTTTAAGTGAATGTTGGGTTTTAGAAGTCATTTATAAAACTCGATGCCGTGTTGTATCAGGTATATAGATACTCGCCATATCCACCAATACAACACGGCCTCTCGTTTTATAAATATCACTTAGTACTAAATAATACGCAGTAGAGTGATTCCAATAAATCCGGGCACTACTAATTAGCTGTCGGTGATTATTAGATGCAAAGGAACAAAAGAAAACAAAAGAGTGAGTGTCTAATAGTGTGTATTGGTGTAGGCCCAGGTTTATTGGAATCACTATGGCGCATGGATTTAGTAATTGCCTTGCAAAGTAGTTAACTTGTAATTAATATTAAATTGTTTTTATGTTCGTGAAAGGGATGTGAATATATATGTTTGAAAAATGTAATTAAATTTTTTATGAGAATGTTACACTGTTAAGTAATCATCCATGCAAGAACTAGGGTTACTGTCATTGTTCTGCGGCATTAGCTCCACGGAGAATATTTCTAATTTTAAAGGGGGACTAGTACGTAAATCATTCAAAGTTTGATTTAGCTGAAACTTCACTGAAATAATCTCAAAGACCCATACAATCACTTGTTAATTTTTTTCTCAAAAATTCCAATGGGAAGTAATACATTTTTATGAATCTTTAGAGGAGTCAGTGACGTCACTTACTCAACCCAAACAATCATCACGGCTTCGCTCCATACATTTCTTCATGTTTAATGTCTTGAATTATTTTATTTCTATGAAGCTAAACGTTTGTGTGAAGGAGTTTTCTTACTTTATATGTGCTTAGGATTGATGATTTGACTACTTTTCTTCAGTCCAGAGCTGTTATCTAAACAAACCGTTCAGATATTTTGATCACAAAATACAAAGAAATGTATGGAGCTGAGTTTGGGTTGAGTAAGTGACGTCACTGACTCCTCTAAAGATTTATAAAAATGTATTACTTCCCATTGGAATTTTTGAGAAAAAAATTAACAAGCGATTGTATGGGTCTTTGAGATTATTTCAGTGAAGTTTCAGCTAAATCAAACTTTGAACAATTTACGTACTAGTCCCCCTTTAAGTGGATGGAACATAATAATATTTCAATGTAAAAACAACGATAATCATTTATAACCGGGTGACCGTTAGGTCTATCAGTTAAACCTCTAGAGGGGGTGGCTAGCCACCCAATCCACCCCACCTGTATCCGCCCCTGGCTAGTGAGTTAAAAAACGGTTATATTTTTTTGATAAACTTTACACTGAACCGAACCCACAACTTACATATATTAAAATCCCTGTTACCATTACGCTACGAGGTAATTCGTTGGTGAATATCAGTATTTTCGAAAGTTTTATATTATCGATCTCTTAATATGTTGATTGAATATAAGATTTTGTTAAGTAAACTTCGAAAGCAATAAATTACTGGTGAATTTGAGAAGCTATATCAAACACTCGTGCTTCGGGTTTCACTCGAGGGTTCCAAACACCTCGAAACGATAAAAGCACTGCCTACGGCCTCGTACTTTCATCAGTTTCTCGGTGTTTGGGACCCTTGATGAAACCCTCGCACTCGTGTTTGATATATAACGAACACTGCAGAAAATATATTTGAGAAACGAGTTTCCATGTCGACCACACTTACAAACCGATGCACCCCAATAACACCCATCGTGCAGTGGCCTGTAGTCTAGTGGTCTGTACGTAGCTATATATAGGACAGTGGTCCGTATGGGACTAGTACAATGGACGATCTGTAGTAGATTGAACTGTAGTACATTGGACTGTAGTGCAATGGTTTTGTAGTACATTGGACTAGTGCCGTGGTCTTGTAGTACAATGGGCTGTGGTGCAATGGTTTTGTAGTACATTGGACTGGTGCCGTGGTCTTGCAGTACATTGGGCTGTGGTGCACTGGTCTTGTAGTACATTGGACTGTAGTGCCATGGTCTTGTAGTACATTGGACTGTAGTGCCGTGGTCTTGTAGTACATGGACTGTAGTGCTGGTCTTGTGCATTGGACTGTGTAGTACATTGGGCTGTGGTGCACTGGTCTTGTAGTACATTGGACTGTGTGCCGTGGTCTTGCAGTACAATGGGTGGTGCACTGGTCTTGGACTGTGGTGCACTGGTCTTGTAGTACATTGGAGTACATTGTAGTACAGTGTAGTGCCGTGGTCTTGTAGTACAATGGGCTGTGGTGCACTGGTCTTGTAGTACATTGGAGTGTAGTGGTCCGTGGTCTTGCAGTACACATGGGTACTGTGGTGCACTGGTCTGTAGTACATTGGACTGTAGTTCCGTGGTCTTGTAGTACATTGGACTGTGGTGCACTGGTCTGTAGTACATTGGACTGTAGTGCCGTGGTCTTGTAGTACATTGGACTGTGGTGCACTGGTCTGTAGTACATTGGAATGTGGTGCCGTGGTCTTGTAGTGCCACACATTGGACTGGTGCACTGGTCTTGTAGTACATTGGACTGTAGTGCCGTGGTCTTGTAGTACATTGGACTGTGGTGCACTGGTCTGTAGTACATTGGACCGTAGTGCCGTGGTCTTGTAGCACATTGGACTGGTGCACTGGTCTTGTAGTACATTGGACTGTAGTGCCATGGTCTTGCAGTACAATGGGCTGTGGTGCACTGGTCTTGTAGTACATTGGACTGTAGTGCACTGGTCTTGTAGTACATTGGACGTGGTCTTGTAGTACATTGGACTGTGTGTGCACTGGTCTGTAGTACATTGGAACATGTGGTGCACTGGTCTGTAGTACATTGGACTGTAGTGCACTGGTCTAGTACATTGGACTGTGGTGCACTGGTCTGTAGTACATTGGGCTGTAGTGCCATGGTCTGTAGTAGTACATGGTGGACTGTGTGTGCACTGGTCTGTAGTACATGGTCTTGGTACATTGTGTGTGCACTGGTCTGTAGTACATTGGACTGTGGTGCACTGTAGTTGGACTGTGTGCACTGGTCTGTAGTACATTGGACTGTGGTGCACTGGTCTTGTAGTACATTGGACTGTAGTGCCATGGTCTTGTAGTACAATGGGCTGTGGTGCACTGGTCTGTAGTACATTGGACTGTAGTTCCGTGGTCTTGCAGTACATTGGACGACTGTGGTGCACTGGTCTTGTAGTACATTGGACTGTGGTGCACTGGTCTGTAGTACATTGGACTGTGGTGCACTGGTCTGTAGTACATTGGACTGTGGTGCACTGGTCTGTAGTACATTGGACTGTGGTGCACTGGTCTGTAGTACATTGGACTGTGGTGCACTGGTCTGTAGTACATTGGGCTGTAGTGCTTGTAGTACATGGTCTGTGTAGTACATTGGACTGTGGTGCACTGGTCTGTAGTACATTGGACTGTAGTTCCGTGGTCTTGTACATGTACATCTTGTAGTACATTGGACTGTGGTGCACTGGTCTGTAGTACATTGGACTGTGGTGCAGTCTTGTAGTACATTGGACTGTGGTGCTTCTGTAGTACATTGGACTGTGGTGCACTGGTCTGTAGTACATTGGACTGTGCACTGTCTGCATTGGACTGTGGTCTGGTCTTGTAGTACATTGGACTGTGGTGCACTGGTCTGTAGTACATTGGACTGTGGTGCCGTGGTCTTGTAGTACATTGGACTGTGGTGCACTGGTCTGTAGTACATTGGACTGGTCTGTAGTAGTGCCGTGGTCTTGTAGTACATTGGACTGTGGTGCACTGGTCTTGTAGTACATTGGACTGTAGTGCCATGGTCTTGCAGTACAATGGGCTGTGGTGCACTGGTCTTGTAGTACATTGGACTGTAGTTCCGTGGTCTTGCAGTACATTGGACTGTGGTGCAGGTCTGTAGTACATTGGACTGTGGCACTGGTCTTGTACAGTACACTGGTCTGTAGTACATTGGACTGTGGTGCACTGGTCTTGTAGTACATGTGGTACATTGTGTGTGCACTGGTCTTGTAGTACATTGGACTGTGTGCACTGGTCTTGTAGTACATTGGACTGTGGTGCACTGGTCTGTAGTACATTGGACTGTGTGCCGTGTAGTACATGGGTGGTGCTGTGGTGCACTGGTCTGTAGTACATTGGACTGTAGTGTGGTCTGCAGTACATTGGACTGTGGTGCACTGGTCTGTAGTACATTGGACTGTGGTGCACTGGTCTGTAGTACATTGGACTGTGGTGCACTGGTCTTGTAGTACATTGGGCTGTGGTGCACTGGTCTTGTAGTACATTGGACTGTAGTGTACACTGTGGTCTGGTCTTGTAGTACATTGGACTGTGGTGCACTGGTCTGTAGTACATTGGACTGTGGTGCACTGGTCTGTAGTACATTGGACTGTAGTGCCGTGGTCTTGTAGTACATTGGGCTGTGGTGCACTGGTCTGTAGTACATTGGACTGTAGTGCCGTGGTCTTGTAGTACATTGGACTGTGGTGCACTGGTCTGTAGTACATTGGACTGTGGTGCATGGTCTTGTAGTACATTGGACTGTGGTGCACTGGTCTTGTAGTACATTGGTGCACTGGTCTGTAGTGGACTGTGGTGCAGTGCCGTGGTCTTGTAGTACATTGGACTGTGGTGTGCACTGGTCTGTAGTACATTGGACTGTAGTGCCGTGGTCTTGTAGTACATTGGACTGTGGTGCACTGGTCTTGTAGTACATTGGACTGTAGTGCCGTGGTCTTGTAGTACATTGGACTGTGGTGCACTGGTCTTGTAGTACATTGGACTGTAGTGCCGTGGTCTTGTAGTACAATGGGACTGTAGTTCCGTGGTCTTGTAGTACAATGGGACTGTGGTGCACTGGTCTTGTAGTACATTGGACTGTAGTGCACTGGTCTTGTAGTACATTGGACTGTACATTGGTCTTGTAGTACATTGGACTGTGGTGCACTGGTCTGTAGTACATTGGACGACTGTGGTGCACTGGTCTGTAGTACATTGGACTGTGGTGCACTGGTCTGTAGTACATTGGACTGTGGTGCACTGGTCTGTAGTTCATTGGGCTGTAGTGCCATGGTCTTGTAGTACAATGGGCTGTGGTGCACATACATTGGACTGTGTTGCACGTGGTCTGTAGTACATTGGACTGTCTGTAGTACATTGGACTGTGGTCTTGTAGTACATTGGACTGTGGTGCACTGGTCTGTAGTACATTGGACTGTAGTGCCGTGGTCTTGTAGTACATTGGACTGTGGTGCACTGGTCTGTAGTACATTGGACTGTGGTGCCGTGGTCTTGTAGTACATTGGACTGTGGTGCACTGGTCTTGTAGTACATTGGACTGTAGTGCCATGGTCTTGCAGTACATTGGACTGTGGTGCACTGGTCTTGTAGTACATTGGACTGTAGTGCCGTGGTCTTGCAGTACATGTGGTGCACTGTGTGTGGTGCACTCTTGTAGTACATTGGACTGTAGTGCCATGGTCTTGCAGTATCATTGGACATGCACTGGTCTGTAGTGCATTGGACTGTGTGCACTGTGTACATTGGACTGTAGTGCACTGGTCTTGTAGTACATTGGACTGTAGTTCCATGGTCTTGCAGTACATTGGGCTGTGGTGCACTGGTCTTGTAGTACATTGGTAGTGCCGTGGTCTGTAGTGGACATGTGGTGGTCTGTAGTACATGGAATGTGGTGCACTGGTCTGTAGTACATTGGACTGTGGTGCACTGGTCTGTAGTTCATTGGGCTGTAGTGCCATGGTCTTGTAGTACAATGGGCTGTGGTGCACTGGTCTGTAGTACATTGGACTGTAGTTCCGTGGTCTTGCAGTACATTGGACTGTGGTGCACTGGTCTGTAGTACAATGGACTGTGGTGCACTGGTCTTGTAGTACATTGGTGCACTGGTCTTGTAGTACATTGGACTGTAGTGCAGTGGTCTTGTAGTACAATGGGCTGTGGTGCACTGGTCTGTAGTACATTGGACTGTAGTTCCGTGGTCTTGTAGTACATTGGACTGTGGTGCACTGGTCTTGTAGTACATTGGACTGTGGTGCACTGGTCTGTAGTACATTGGACTGTGGTGCACTGGTCTGTAGTACATTGGACTGTGGTGCACTGGTCTGTAGTACATTGTGCACTGGTCTGTAGTACATTGGACTGTGGTGCACTGGTCTGTAGTACATTGGACTGTGGTGCACTGGTCTGTAGTACATTGGACTGTGGTGCACTGGTCTGTAGTACATTGGACTGTGGTGCACTGGTCTTGTAGTACATTGGACTGTGGTGCACTGGTCTGTGTATTGGACTGTGGTGCATGGGACTGGACTGTGGTGCACTGGTCTTGTAGTACATTGGACTGTAGTGCTGTAGTACATGGACTGTGGTGCTTGGTCTTGTAGTACAATGGACTGTGGTGCACTGTCTTGTAGTACATTGGACTGTGTGCACTGGTCTTGTAGTACATTGGACTGTGGTGCACTGGTCTTGTAGTACAATGGGCTGTGGTGCACTGGTCTTGTAGTACATTGGACTGTAGTGCCGTGGTCTTGCAGTACATTGGACTACTGTGGTGCACTGGTCTGTAGTACATTGGACTGTGGTGCACTGGTCTGTAGTACATTGGACTGTGGTGCACTGGTCTGTAGTACATTGGACTGTAGTGCACTGGTCTTGTAGTACAATGGACTGTGGTGCACTGGTCTTGTAGTACATTGGACTGTAGTGCCATGGTCTTGTAGTACAATGGGCTGTGGTGC
This sequence comes from Actinostola sp. cb2023, assembly GCA_033675265.1. Classification (NCBI taxonomy): domain Eukaryota; kingdom Metazoa; phylum Cnidaria; class Anthozoa; order Actiniaria; family Actinostolidae; genus Actinostola; species Actinostola sp. cb2023. The sequence goes on along the minus strand of JAUJYZ010001375.1, from coordinate 168,809 downwards.
ACTGGTCTGTAGTACATTGGACTGTAGTTCCGTGGTCTTGCAGTACATTGGACTGTGGTGCACTGGTCTGTAGTACATTGGACTGTGGTGCACTGGTCTGTAGTACATTGGACTGTGGTGCACTGGTCTGTAGTACATTGGACTGTGGTGCACTGGTCTGTAGTACATTGGACTGTGGTGCACTGGTCTGGTCTGTAGTACATTGGGTGCTGTCTGTGTACACTGTGGTCTGTCTGTAGTACATTGGACTGTAGTTCCGTGGTCTTGCAGTACATTGGACTGTGGTGCACTGGTCTTGTAGTACATTGGACTGTAGTGCCATGGTCTTGCAGTACAATGGGCTGTGGTGCACTGGTCTTGTAGTACATTGGACTGTAGTTCCGTGGTCTTGCAGTACATTGGACTGTGGTGCACTGGTCTTGTAGTACATTGGACTGTAGTGCCATGGTCTTGCAGTACAATGGGCTGTGGTGCACTGGTCTTGTAGTACATTGGACTGTAGTTCCGTGGTCTTGCAGTACAATGGACGACTGTGGTGCACTGGTCTGTAGTACATTGGAATGTGGTGCACTGGTCTGTAGTACATTGGACTGTGGTGCACTGGTCTGTAGTACATTGGGCTGTAGTGCCATGGTCTTGTAGTACATTGGGCTGTGGTGCACTGGTCTGTAGTACATTGGACTGTGGTAGTACATTGGACTGTGGTGCCTGGTCTTGTAGTACATTGGGCTGTGGTGCACTGTCTTGTAGTACAATGGGCTGTGGTGCACTGGTCTTGTAGTACATTGGACTGTAGTGCACTGGTCTTGTAGTACATTGGACTGTAGTTCCGTGGTCTTGCAGTACATTGGACTGTAGTGCATGGTCTGGAGTACATTGGACGACTGTGGTGCACTGGTCTGTAGTACATTGGAATGTGGTGCACTGGTCTGTAGTACATTGGACTGTGGTGCACTGGTCTGTAGTTCATTGGGCTGTAGTGCCATGGTCTTGTAGTACAATGGGCTGTGGTGCACTGGTCTGTAGTACATTGGACTGTAGTTCCGTGGTGTTGCAGTACATTGGACTGTGGTGCACTGGTCTGTAGTACATTGGACTGTGGTGCACTGGTCTGTAGTACATTGGACTGTAGTGCCATGGTCTTGTAGTACATTGGACTGTAGTGCCGTGGTCTTGTAGTACATTGGACTGTGGTGCACTGGTATGTAGTACATTGGACTAGTGCCGTGGTCTTGTAGTACAATGGGCTGTGGTGCACTGGTCTTGTAGTACATTGGACTGTAGTGCACTGGTCTTGTAGTACATTGGACTGTAGTTCCGTGGTCTTGCAGTACATTGGACTGTACATGGACTGGTGGTGTACATTGGAATGTGGTGCACTGGTCTTGTAGTACATTGGACTGTGTTCCGTGGTCTTGCAGTACTGGTCTGTGGTGTACTGTAGTACATTGGACTTTGGTGCATGTTATATCGCGTGTAATAAGTGAATTATGGAATAAAGGGTAAACTCAACTACATTCGACCATGTGCTTACTGAACTCCAATGCGCATGCGTTTATACACAGGAATCCCATATATAACACTTTCTCTTCTTAAAGGAAGAATCGTTGTGAATGATGAATAATAACAACATGTAACTGCGAAAGTTAGTAATGTAATGTTCAAAGTTGTCTTTAACTTATTTAGTCCTTTAGATAACTTGGTGCCATATATTCGAGCTCTGGTTGGTAACGTCGCTCTGCTGAAGTAGGAAGTGGATGGTATTGTAATTCTGTAACTTGTTGTCTTGTAACAGGAATCTGTTCTTGGTTGGAAATCTGAGCAGCTTGATGATGATGATGATGAAGACTTTATTTCACGAGGGTAACACATAAAAGTGAAATACACTTACAAACTTGTGTCGTATTAGCTTCTGTGGGTCTCTGTATGCTCTGATTCTCCACAGGTAATGTAGATATGTCCTGGAAACTTGATCCATATGCTGTATCCTCCACTGTTGGTGGAACAACTGGAAATTCGTTTGGAAAATTACTCTGCTCACTCTTTGAACATTTGATAAGTTGGTCAATGTGTCTTTTCCAATCTTGACCTTTAGCATTTACCATGTAATGTCTTGATCCAAGTACTTCAGTTACATCTCCTTCAATACTCTTTTCTCCCCTGTAATTTCTGATCATAACTCGATCTCCAATTTGTAAACTGCGTAGACTTTGACTACTTCGTTGTAAGACAGAGTTCTGACTTGATTCAACACACTTATGTACTGAAGGTGTCAGTCAATCTAGGCGAGTGCGCAGCCTTCTTTTCATAAGCAGCATTGCGGGTGACTCACCGGTTGTTGAATGTGGCGTATTACGATAGATTAATAAATACCGTGGTAGTACAATGTCCATTTTGTTCCAGTCAATTGTGCTTGCTTTAGTCTGCACAACCCTTTCTGCTTGACCATTGGTGATGGTTTGTATGGTGAGGATGTACGATGTAGTATGCCATTCTTTGTACAAAATTCTTGGAACTCCAATGAAGTGAATTGGGGGCCATTGTCTGACACTAGTACTTCTGGCAAACCGTGTCTACTAAATATTTCTTGAAGAACGTTAATCGGTATAGCTTTACTTGTAGTAGTGTTCATTTTAACAACTTCTGGATACTTACTGTATGCATCAACTAACACAAAATACATGCATCCAGCTACTGGTCCAGCAAAATCAACATGAATGCGGGACCATGGCTTGGAAGGAAAAGTCCAAGGATGGACTGGTGCATTTGGAGGATTGGACTTCATGGACTGGCAAACTTTGCATGATGAAACACAATGTCCAAATCAATTCTCGGCCACCATACGTAAGAACGAGCTAACCCTTTCATCCTTGTCATTCCAGGATGGGTTTCATGCAACTCTTTGAGCACTGATACTTGTAAGGAGGGTGGAACGACCACTCGAGTACTCAAAAGAAGGCATCCTTGCTCCACGGACAATTCATCTCGTCTGTGTTTGTAGGGGATTAGTGAAGGATCAACGACTTGAGGCCATCCAGACACAGTGTACTTATAAACTCTGGACAATTGGGGATCCACAGCGGTCGCTTTCTTGATCATCTCACTAGTTACATTTGACATTCTTTCCTCTTCTAGAAAATAACAGTTCACATTTGCACTCTCTGGAGACCACGCCTGAGGTAAGGGTAAGCGAGATGCAAAATCTGCATATGAGTGTGCTGCAGTATATTCCGATACTCTATCTTATAACTGTAAGATTGTAAAATGAGAGCTAGCCCAGCGTTGAATTCTGGCAGCGGCATGAACAGGTACAGGACGATCTGGTCCCAAAAGAGTCGTGCGTCCCAGGAGATGCTGTCGAAAACGTTTCAGTCCATAAATGATACTAAAAGCCTGCTTCTGTTTCCAATTTGTCTTCGGTGGGGTGTAGTCCTTCCCCATCAATGATGTGTCCAAGGTATTGAACAGAGGATTTCTCAAAATCACACTTAGGCCTTTTTAGCTGAAATCCTGCAGACGACAGTCTATCAAACACTTTAGATAGGTTATTGAGATGAGAATCACTGTCTACACCAGCAACCAAAATGTCATCTATGTAGCACACTACATTTGGAATACCAGCTAAGGTACTGTCCATGATTATATATCGCTGGACCTGAGTGAACACCATTGGGCAATCTTTTGAATGAGAACAATCCAACATGTGTATTTATAGTAACGTAGGGCTGTGATTCTTGGGTAAATGGAATTTGGTGGTAAGCCTGACTCATATCCATCCAATACACTGAAGACTTTACAACCTCTCAATGCTTCATATAGATCTTCTATCTTGGGCAGAGGGTATGTCTCTACATCAGCACAGATATGTTACACTAAAATCTCCACAGATACGTACCTCATCAGAATTCTTCTTACCAACTATAACAATAGGAGCAGCACAGGTAGCAGTGGTGACCCTTTCAATTACTCCTTCACTTTCCATTTTCTGCAGAGCAGCCTCTCTACCTTAGACTTTAACGCATAGAGAACAGGTCTAGCTTTTTAAAATGTTGGGGGTTGTTTCTTGACTTGGCTGATGGTGCACCATTATAACATCTTGATTCAAACAAACCGTCATATTTTTGGAGCACAGAATCCAAGGTAAGCTTTGCTGTTGAGTTGCATGTAGTAGTAGGTGAAATCTGGTGAATCTGTTTCAGTCCAGGCAACTTAGACCAATCTAATCTCACTTCAGTTAACCAGTTACGTCCAAACAATGCATTGGATCCTTGTCAGTGGTACAATAATCAAAGGTAGACTATATTCCTTTCCAGAAATTTCTAGCTTTACATTGGCCTCACCAAGTGGATAGATTGTTTCACCTGTATACGTTGACAGCAGTATACTTGTAGGGTTTAATGTATGTTTGAACAGTATTTGTCATAGAATGTTTTAGGTGCAAGTGAATACTGAGCACATCCAGTGTCTAGCTGCATATGTACATTTTTGCTTCCAATCCTTACTGGAACAGTAATACCTTTCTTTGAAACAGAATTAACATCATGAACAGTATATAGTTCCTCTGAATCATCAGCTCTGTCATCTCTTGCATCATCTTGTATTTCATCATGTATTTCTCCGGACTCAGCATTTATTGCACTTACATGTCAAAAGTAAAACTGATCAATTTATCCGCGTTGCGTGATTTTATAATTTTCTTTAAATAGAGTGAATTTTAAATTTTAATAGATCTTAGACAATGTGTTTTAGCTGTCCATGGTTTTTGCATTCTGAAAAGTCTAGTTAATACATTCGAACTAAATGCTAAACTTGGACTGAAATTATGTTAACATATTTGTGAAAATAATATTGCAACAGAATATAAATCGTAAAATAAAATACATTGTTAATTTTTTTAATATTGCTAAGCAACGTGTTTGCGCAGTTCGACAGGTTAGTACGTCTCTAAATTTTTCATTTGCATATTAGGAAGAAAAGTCTCCGTCGTTAACATAACTGCAATATAATCGGAACAAACCTCAATGCATTCTCACAAATACCGCTGACAAAGCCATGTTTAAGGCGACACCTTTTCGATTATTTTCATAGATGTAATAACAACAGACAAGCGAAGAAACCAGAGAAAACAATGAATATTCCCAACACTATGTTTGTAAATAAACTAAATGACGTCATCAATCCCGTGTGTAATTTAACAGGTACTATTGAGTTGGAGAATCTCTGGAAACGGAATCGCTTATAAATACGACTTCCCTAGCTTTTCTATTCAGGAGAAAAGCCAAGAAAACGCACTGCAATTACTTGATAGTAAATAAGGGAAGTTCCAATTAGCGATTTGTTCAGCGTTGGTAGAGTGAGACGTTTTGTAAGGAGAATTCAGTATGATTCCAAGTTCGGCATGCTCGTCGAATTTCCGACGCAGTTCTCTAATAACACAGCTTGATTTTGGCGATATTCTCAACCTAGAAGGAACTACGAGTCAGGTAATATCGAGAAGTAGTATCATCGACCACAATCGCTATCTTCAAGTTGTTCCTGATTTAGAAGGCATAAGAGATGGCACAGGACTTGAGAGAGAGTTCACAAATTTACATTTTACTTGGCCTCGAATAACTGTAAATTTGATGTGTTCAGAGGGGGAATCTTATACTTCAAGAATAAGCGAGAGAGTCGAGACCGACTCATACCCACGAAGCCCATTCTTACCAAGGACGTCAATTTCAGAAATCGATAATATGGGGATTCTTTCGCCTTTGTTTTCTCTCTCAAATACAACTTCTCCCATTTTAAAAACTCCTTCCACTCTATACGAAATTTGCTGCTCCTCACGAAAGTCATCCGATGACTTATCGATTTATCTTCCCGAGAACTTTACACCGGCCTCGTTAGAGAGTTTGGATAAGTCGATACATCGAACAGTTTTTCAATTTCCAGCTACAGCACTGAAACAGGAGACAATTAATGACAATGTATTTGTTGAGAATAAGAGCGAAAAGGAATCAATTACTTCAAGTATGGATTTTACTTCGGAACATTTGAATGTGCAAAAAGTTAATAACAGCGCACCGAAGAATGCCAACGATTCATTGATAAATCAAAAGCCTTCCGAAGAAAACTTCGAGGTAAAAAAATTAATCGATATTGCTTCGGTTAAGGAGAAAAGAGCAAAAAAGAAGCGAAAAACACAAGAGTCAAAATCACAAAACATTAAACGCCGAAAACCATGTGACATTGAAACCACATGTAAGGACGGTTCGAATGGACCTTCGCCATTACTAAGAAATCAAATGGAGAGAGAAAGACGAAACGACTTAAATAACAGATTTCAGAAGCTACGCGAGAGTTTACCAGACGATGTTGCCAAGGACAACCTATCCAAGATCTCCATATTGAATGCAGCGACTGCATATGTCAGTGATCTTATAGGACAAGAAAATCTGTTAGAAAAAATGTCAAAAACGGAAAAGAAACGAAATGAAGAGCTATTAAATAAACTTGTAAGAATAAATGAAAATATTGGCGTGGCAAAGTAACTATTCCAAATGACATCGCAGCCAATTACAATCAATGCCTAGGCCTTGTGGAAGCAGCAAACAATGAAAGAAAGCCAATCTTATCATAGTATTATTTCTGGAGCATCGTTTGTTCAGGGTGTAGTCTGTGAACTGAATCTCAGAGAAGAAAAAGAATGGAAGCCGAGCCGGCAGTGAGTGATGATATCCCGCGGCCTCGTTGTACCTTAATGTCATTTGTTCTTATTTTTTTAAATATGGTTGCATGCTTGATATGAAACAATGTAATCTCCCTCTACGTAATTCGACTCTTGTTGTTCCCTTATAGCTTCTCAGGAACAGGATCTTCCTTTCCGAGAGCCTGTTCAACACTAAGCTGCGATATTGCAGAAGCATTATGCAAATTAAGGAAAATGACACAACTTCGTTCGACGTTTTTTTAATAAATTGATTGAATGAGCTCACATAATTTTTCCGCAATACCGCGCCTCGCTCTAAATGAAGCACCTTCAAATAGGTTAGTTTTATAAAGACCGAAAGATGCTAAAAATAATAAAACTGATAAGAATATCGACAAAGAACTTCTACCCAGAGTCAATGTCATGAAGTTATTTCCTTGGAATAACTGTGCATGGATTATAGATGGTAATTGTATCCGTTTTGTCGAGCGCCATTTTGCTGTTGTTACTATGCAATTATGTATCTAAAGGCTCAGTTCCGAGAGCCAAATGTCCGAACTTGATTTGGATTCTTCGTTTGCAACCACGTGTTATTTGGCTGTTCTTAAATAGCATGTCTGGGCCAAATTTTGGAGATATTGAGCTGCTATCAAAATAGCATCTCTGGGCCAAATTTTGGAGAATTAGCTGCATATTTCTTTACCGACTGGCTATGGGCGAACGAAGTTTCCAAATATTCCAATGTGTCTTCCAACATGGCGGCCAAAATTTCAAAAAATAAATTCAAGCTTAGAGTTGATATACATCACTTAATTTCACTATAAATAGATTTGGTACAAATTTGTTGTTTTCCACGACTTTTCAGAGACGTGACTAGCATTTGGTAATAGTTGCGTGACACAATTCAAACTTCGAAAACTCGACCACAAAACGAACATCTAGTCCATCTGTACATTTCTACAATAATTCATATCACAATTCTCTAAAACACTACAAAGAATCAAGTTGATAGGATTCATAACTAAATATTAGTTTTAATTTGTGTGGTATGTGACGTCATTTGCAATCGAAGAATAATGAGGGCCAAACTTGACAATGTAATAGTACTGAATAATGATGTATGTATGTATGTATGGGGCTTCGGTGCTCTGTTCTAAGCCTTCGATACACAAAGAAATGGTAACAAGCGCATGGTAACAACGAGTCAACAACGAGCACAATTATGGACTTTTAAACGACACAACGAGCGTTTGTTCTTTGTTGTTGTTTTCTTGTTTATTAAGTCCATTATTAGTTGTTATAACATAGGTATGACATAACGCGCGCTCTGATTGGTTGGTTAGCGTGTGTCCGTAAGCCCACGGACACACGCTACGGCTACGGACACACGCTCACGTCATCGCCATAGCGCGCGCTCTGAATTCAATCGGAAAATCAAATCGTTTTATTTGAATTTGCAGTACGTGACTATGTTATAAAAGAAATGGTCAACGCTTTTAGCTGTGCATCCATCGAGTTTATGGAGCACTTGGGAATTTGGGAGAGCACTCGTGAAGCTAGAGTTGCTCTCGGCTACACCTCGAGCAACTCTTACGCTTCTCTCGTGCTCTCCCAAATTCCCAAATGCATCCATAACTCGATGGACGCACGCTAAGCGTTGATCATTCCTTAATAGAGAGATTTAGCAAACATGACGCGACGTGAAAGAGGACGGCGCGCGCGCTGATGAATAACTGTGAAACGACCGTTGGCGTCTTCAACGTCATGAAGGGGACGTGAAAACAAGTGACCGTCGTGAACTTGACGTCGCGACGTTGTCACGGTAGTCACGCAATGACTATATGTGATATATTCGTCATCTAACGTCGTGTTTTCACGTTGCGTCGTGTTTGCTAAATCTCTCTAATAAGATACTCGTATGCCAAATCTTTTACACGGACTCAGATCTAAAGAGCTTACCGCCACGTGTGGACCGAGCTCCAGAAGTAGATCAGCATACTTCATGTTTCAGATCACTTTTCGGTGTTAAAGTGACTGTAGTGTGTAATGTGGTGTTAAATTATCGGATTTGTTGACTGTATGACGTGCTTGTTTGCATATTCGTCCTCACATCATGTCCTAATACCGAAACGAGTAGAAGAATGGGTTCGATTTGCAACCGCCAAGTATAGTGATACTTCATGTGACGTCAGCTTTTGTCATTCATGTGCCAACCAGAGATCGATTGGCTGTTGAAACAAAGCAACGTGTGAAAAGTTTCTGTGGAAATGGTTGGTACGTTAACATCACATGTTTGTAAACATGAAGTATCTCTATTTGCAAGTATATACGGATTACATCGTTTACAAAGATTAGGTTCATTTGGTGCCTCCAGGATCACAGCAGTTGAAATAATGATGTACTAATATTAAAATATCAATAAATAATGAAGCTCTAGAGTTCATTCAATATGGCGGACCTATCCTTCATAACAATCCGTAGATGCTTTGCGGTTGGGATTCGAAACCAGCGTTCCGCTCGTTTCGGTAAAGGGGAATTATTTCGGAATAATTACAATAATTTATGATGTCAGTGATCGGCCTGGGTGCATGTATTAATGCTATGGGCAAAACCAAAAAATGAAATAATAAATTATGAATTTTAATAGTAGGAATAATTAAGTTCAAGTTCCTTATTCCGAGCCCATGATGCTTTTGCCAATGTTTTCATTAATAATAATAATAATCATTAATAATCATTAATAATAATAATAATCATGTTTTCATTAATAATAATAATAATCATTAATAATCATTAATAATAATAATCATCATGTTTTCATTAATAATAATAATAATCATTAATAATCATTAATAATAATAATCATCATAATAATAATAATAATCATAATATCATGTTTTCATTAATAATAATAATAATCATTAATAATCATTAATAATAATAATAATCATGTTTTCATTAATAATAATAATAATCATTAATAATCATTAATAATAATGATCATCATGTTTTCATTAATAATAATAATAATCATTAATAATATTATAATAATAATAATCATGTTTTCATTAATAATAATAATAATCATTAATAATCATTAATAATAATAATAATCATGTTTTCATTAATAATAATAATAATCATTAATAATCATTAATAATAATAATAATCATGTTTTCATTAATAATAATAATAATCATTAATAATAATCATCATCATTTTACATGCACCTGCTGAAACTCGCTGAAGCTACTTATAATATACTTCAGTACAAGATATTATTTTGGAGAAAAATAGCTCGGATTACGCCAACTCGCTAAGATTACTTTTCTGATCTTGCTAATGTCTATTTTCGTAGCAATTAGTTGTGCACGCAAGGCTTCATCGGGCACAGGGTTTTTAAGGAATGAAATTGTTCCAATCTATTATTAATATGAATTATGTTTGAGAATATAACATTAAATAACTTGTATTGGGAATAATAATAATACTTTATACTATAAACAGTAATTTCATATCCTTCTCTCATGTTTATGTTTTTCAAACAAGACGCTCAATGAGCGTTCACTCGGGCATTATGAAAAGGAAAATGTCAGTTGCCCGCGGAAGAACCTGAAAATGAATGCCAGTTGGTTGAAGAAAAAGCATATTTATATCTATTTTTTGGTGTGCATAGATAACAAGAACAGTGTCAGTTGCGTGAGGAGGGAGCTGACAGTGATTGACAGTTTTTCGGAAAATAGACGTCAAGCTTTTGAAAGAAATTCTGCTTGGCTCTCGATCACGATGAGCATGGCGGTGTATTTTACTACTAAGCGTGGACGTACTATCACAAGCAACAAACATGGCATAGCGAGATCTTACATTGTTTATTGTATTCAATTCATGATTATTGACATTCAGCTTAACTTGTACACTGGCTGAATTTTGTATCAAAAATACAATCACATGATTTCTATTTACCCTATAGGCTCCTTTTTATCCATCCCTCCGAAGAGAAAGGGATATTTACAAAGGTATCTATAGCACTTAGTCTATTTTCAGTCAAACTTGCTTGTTCACCTCGATCGTTGGCCATGACGGTATGAAGGTGATAACGACGGTATATGCACTCCGTTAAAACTCTCTCTTTGATATAGAAAAATACTATTTTTAACAGCATTAACACAATAAAAAATATAAACAGAATGTAAACAAGGATTGACTTCATTTTCGCCTCAGATTTGTGTTCTTCTTGATGCCATTTCAAAGTTGTTTTCTCACCTTTGGATTTAATTGTCCATGTTGGAATCACACTTCTGAATCAGTACATCTGGCTTCAAGTTGTGGTATACATGCTTGGCTAGGCAGTACTCAGTTGAGTTCACATTTAAGTCAACATTAGAGTTCATTTGTATTATAGTTCTTGAGTTCATTTGATTTGCTTTTGAGCTTGAGTTCATTTGATTACCTTTGGACTTTGAGTTCAATTGATTTCCTTTTGATGAGTTCATGTTAAAGGCCCTGTCGAAAACGCTCAACATCTTTTGGTGTGGGCCCACACGAATCGGCGTATGCGTTTGTATGTGAGAGCGTATTTAAGAGGAACGGATGGATGGCTTGCCTTGAATACAACATAATTTCACTTCTGCACAGGTCAGCTGCTTCTTTCACTTCTAGTCGTCGAATACGATGACTTAGCAATATCTCAGTATCTGCCCTGAGCGAACAATAACTATTTGACACGAATTGTTTCTCGTCACGCAACTCTCATTGTCATATTAAATACCCGACTATACGCTCATTGAGCGTCTTCTTCTTCAACAGATCCCTAATCTCTAATGACGTTTTGATTTTGATTGTATTTTTGCCGTTCACTGACTTGTTTTTATTGTGCGTGGAAATTCTGCTTTAAATAGCGCTGTGCCGCGGTTCTAAAATTAATGCGCTTTTGTATTGTGCAAGTATATAAATAGGCTATTAAAACAACTTTGGCATGACCCCAAATTTCGGACATTGAGCTTGTTTAGCTTTGCTTTAATTGATGAAGTTTTGAAGTATGATTTCTACGATTTCTTTTCCTTCTGAATTTTTCAAACGTCGAATCGAATAAACATCCATCATTATATATCTGAGAAATGTGTTTCGTTTTATTGCCGGATACTTTTTAAACGGGTTTTCACGGCGCGTGACGACAGTCATGCAGCAAGCAAAGCGATATTAGCTATCTAAACAAAATCTACTGAAAAATCAAACCCTTGCTCTCTAGCTTCAGAGACATAATACGAAGCTGCTCAGTAACGGATTATTATAACGACATGTTGCTTTCAAAACTAAGATTCATAATCTACTTGAGTCCTGTGTGTCGTATTGTCTTTTCTTATCTGCTGAGTAATCTGAAACTCCGGATACGATTAAATACGTCGCATACTTTCGACATTCTTTAGCCAATAAAAACTACTACTACCGAAAAACGCATTTTCTAACTCGGGCTTCCTTCGGAAGGGCCCGAGTAATAAGTTTGTCTAAAGCTAGTCATGGGGAGATAAAATCCCATTACATTAGGTGTTTTATTAAATACGTGAATTTAATTTTACCCAAAACTGTGCTGCCTGCCGTATTCTTTCATTTTCCGCCATAAATATCAGATGGATATCACGTGACAGGTGCGTAACTTATAGAACGGGGACTACTATCTTATGTAGGCTTAGTCTCTTTCGCACCGGTGTATAAGTAATAGATACAATATGAGTGGCCGTGTTGCATGAGATATATTCGGCTCGTGATTGTAGATCTCATACAACACGGATGCGATTATTGTATCGAAATTATCATTTCCACAGAAGAATAAAATCTTGTTGTACTATAATTTTCAAGATACCAGTAAGTTTGGCCGAGAAAATCAAAGTTTTAGTATATGCAAAGCAAGACGATTTTGTATCAAAAATACAATCAAGTTCTTCCACGGCTATGATTTCTATTTACCCTATAGGCTCCTTTTTATCCCATCCCTCCGAAGAGAAAGGGAAAGTAACCTCTGCACGCAACCGTTCGATCCCGTCCACAAACATGGACGAATAAATTAAAATAAAATCCGGTTATTACCAGTATAAACTGGTTTACGTAGGCCGTTGGGCTTCCTGTGGCTTCCAAGTTTGGATCGACCATTTAGAAACAAGACGCTCACTGAGCGTTCACTCGTGCCCTGGTGCAATTGCGTTCTGAAATGGAGTTCATGATGAAAGACGCACTATGGGCCTCCAGCAACCCGAAAGTGCCTTGTCTACGGGGTATATGCGGCTAGATTATAGAATGTACGTCATCCCTCCGTTACAATGTGTAGATAGACGGGACTGCCATTTTACGTGGTCATCTCCTCCCTCCTCACATCTGCCTGTGCCTGCGTGTCGATAAGTCTAGTGGTCTCGTTCCCAGTCCGACTTGATTGCATATTAGGAACTGGCACCAACATAAACAAGAGCGAACTATTTGACCCGTTTGTATGGTGGCTCGTTAGAACAATTTTTTTGTTAGAGTGCACGTCGAAAATTTTAAGAGTACGCACGCAAACCTCAGGATTTATCTTAGTACGCACGCAATCAAGGTCGAGATCTTTCTAGAGTACGCACGCCAACAAGAACTTGTTAGAGTACGCACGCCAAAAAGAACTTGTTAGAGTACGCACATAAAGAACTTATTAGAGTACGCACGCCAAGAAGAACTTATTAGAGTACGCACGTCGTCAACAAGAACTTATTAGAGTACGCACGTCAAACTAAGGTTTTTCTTTGGTGAACTGATACTAGTTAATCAGTCGAAGTGATCGCGTTACGGACGACATGCCTTACCAAAACACACGTATCCAATTTTAGTTTTGTCTGTCTTTGAAATGTGTATATCTCATCGTGTAATTCGTGTAATTGTCTTCGTACTGTGATATGTGTTGTGTTAGTAATGGTCTGAATCGGTCTAAAATAATCGAATACAGCCATAACAGGCTTTCATGCTGTGACGGTTACAGACGAAGAAGTCATTATTTCGATCCTTTGTGGCTGGAAATACAAAAGCATTTTGGCTTTCATCAACAAGTAGTTTGGCTTAAACTGGAAGTAAGTTGCCTCTTCGGAATAACTTCTCTTTGAATAAAAAGTACTTCAATATCCTAAGACTGAAAAGAGAAAGGTTCGAAGAAAGGTCAGGATATATATGTAAATAAACGATGTCGTATTAACCCCGGCGTAAAGCATATTGCCAAATATAATGCTAGTTACTTAGAATTCGCAACTTACTTCCAGTTTAAGCCAAACTACTTGTTGATGAAAACCAAAATGCTTTTGTATTTCCAGCCACAAAGGATCGAAATAATGCCGGATGACTTCTTCGTCTGTCACAGCATGAAAGCCTGTTATGGCTGTATTCGATTATTTTAGAACGATTCAGACCATTACTAACACAACACACATATCACAGTACGAAGACAATTACACGAATTACACGATAAGATAGATATACACATTTCAAAGACAGACAAAACTAAAATTGGATACGTGTGTTTTGGTAAGGCATGTCGTCCGTAACGCGGTCACTTCGACTGATTAACTAGTATCAGTTCTTCTTGGCGTGCGTACTCTAATAAGTTCTTTATGTGCGTACTCTAACAAGTTCTTTTTGGCGTGCGTACTCTAACAAGTTCTTGTTGGCGTGCGTACTCTAGAAAGATCTCGACCTTGATTGCGTGCGTACTAAGATAAATCCTGAGGTTTGCGTGCGTACTCTTAAAAATTTCGACGTGCACTCTAACAAAAAAATTGTTCTAACGAGCCACCATACGTTTGAGCATAGAATTACTTCATTACGTGTATAGTGCTATTGAAGCCTTTGTAAGCTTAAATATATTTAACAAAAACAAACGATGGGCGTTATCAGAACCATCTGACCTGATGCAACCTCAAGATGTACCGAGTACGTACTGATTCGAGATGTTTATCTATGATCACCGACAAATAGTCCGTCCCTCGTCACGCAACTGTCATTGTCATAACGATTGGTATGGCCGGGCTGTGGACCAATATTCAGTATTTCGAGCTATAGACTAGCGCGGAGGAGGCTAACTTTCGGAACTTTACGGTATATCAGTGAAAACGTTAATAGCCCGACTTCACGCTACTAGAGCGTCTTGTTTCAATCTAAATTTAGACGAGAAAAGACTTAGATTTTTGCCCCTTGACCTCCGGTGATTCCCCTGATTGGCTTGTGCTTTGTAATCTTTCTTGTGGCCAGACTTGTTGTCTCCTTCCGGCCATAGCTCGACGGTGACCAACAAAAAATATACGGTCTCGAAACCTAGACTCGTTCACCGGCCTTCGGCCTGGGCACGAGTAGCAAGACGCTCAATGAGCGTATACTCGGACATTATGACAAGTAGATATCTATCTTTGATCACCAACACACACCATTGGTAGAACAAGCCACAGCTATCTCAAATTTGACAGACGAAGAGAAGAGACTATAGAGTCATTCTTCCGTGACAATCTCCGATACTTGACCCTGTCTTTTGATCATACGTTCAATGCACGTTATGACAATGAGTAATGAGTAACGGAGTAATTAGTAACGGAGTAACCAGTAAAGAGTGACGGAGTAATTAGTAACGGAGCAATTAGTAACGGAGCAATTAGTAACGGAGTAATCAGTAACGGAGTAATCAGTAACGGAGCAATAAGTAACGGAGTAATGAACAACGGAGTAACGAGTAAAGAGTAACGGAGTAATTAGTAACGGAGCAATTAGTAACGTAGTATAATGAGTAATGAGCAATAAGTAACGGAGTAATGGGTAACGGAGTAATGAGTAATGAGTAACGGAGTAACGGAGTAATTAGTAACGCAGTAACGGAGTAAGGAGTAAAGAGTAACGGAGTAATTAGTAACGGAGCAATTAGTAACGTAGTATAATGAGTAATGAGTAATGAGTAACGGAGTAATGAGCAATTAGTAACGGAGTGAGGAGTAATGAGTAACGGAGTTATGAGTAATTAGTAACGGAGTAGCGAGTAATCCGTAGTAACGAAGTAATTAGTAACGGAGTAATGAGTAATGAGTAATGAGTAACGGAGTAAGGAGTAACGGAGTAATGAGTAACGGAGTAATGAGTAATGAGTAACGGAGTGATTAGTAACGGAGTAACGAGTAATGGGCAGTAACGGAGTAATGAGTAAGGACAGTGCGAGTAATGAGTAAAATTAGTCCTGAAGCGAAGTTTGCCGGAAGCAAATACGTGCTTCTGCGTTAGGAGGCTAGCGCACTTGATACAAAAATGAGGTTCAAAAACATGAATCTATGTCAGTGTGCTTATACATTCTCGTTCCCAGAGCTCCTCGGTTTCGGTCCTCTCCCGAGAAGGCTCTGGTCGCAGCCATTTGAGGCTCGATGCTGATTGGACGAAATATAACGCATGCGTATTTGAAAACAAATATCAATAACAATAAGAACAATGAGCCCAAAGGTAGCCCAAACGTAGAATCAGTGGGCCGTGACGTCGTTGAATACTTCGTTTGACCGTTGGATTCAGTTTCCGAATGGTCTCAGGAATGAGCTCTTAGAAAGCCTTCAAAGGGTATGAGATTCTCAAAAATGTCTTCACAACAGTAGTCTGATAATTAAAGAACACTTTGGTGTAGAAATCTGAGCAAGAAATTGTATTTTTGAGTGGTTTTGAGCGATTCGAAAATTTCACTCGTTTCGAACATACCGTAATAGTTAGGAAAGGTTTGCAACTCCGGCCACCAAATGTTTACGACAACTGTCGCTAGCTCCAAAAGCATCCAAACACTCAAATAGCAAAACATTCTCAAATAAATTCTCTTTTAAATGAGCTTTTAGTCACATTTTTTTGTCCACTCTATCCAGAAAAATAATTTTTTGAAGGTCGACAAGTCGGCTAAAAATCTGCCGTGTCCATCCGCAGGCGTTTGCTTTGCGGTTACCTAGGTTACCTGTGGACTCATTGTTCTTGATTGTTCTTGATATATGTTTTCAAATGCGCATGCGTTATATTTCGTCCAATCAGCATCGAGCCTCAAATGGCTGCGACCAGAGCCTTCTCGGGAGAGGACCGAAACCGAGGAGCTCTGGGAACGAGGATGTGTGCTTATATGGATAGTTTTAAATTGAGTCCATCCGGCTGCGCAAGGTTCGTGTTAAGTCATTATGGCATGCCTGAAAAATTCACGTTGGATTGCGTGGTCATGTATTCAGGCGTGTCGTGGACACCTGGCATACGCGTTATCTGTTTGTTTTCTGACGGCGATGGTGCTTGTCATTGGTTGACATCATCACTTTAAGTAATCATCCATGCAAGAACTAGGCAAGCTTTCATTGTTCTACGGCAATAGCTCTGTCCCACATAGAATATTTATAATTTTAAGGATACAGAAAGAGAGGATGACACATAATAATATTTCAATGTAAAAATAAAGGTAATCAATTATTTCGGGTAATTTATTGGAAATGTTTGATATCTAACCATGCAATCAGAACAGTCCAAGACAATAGCAAAGAATATTGCTTATTTTACAAGGTTTCCCACATACAATTTGTTTTAAAATTGGCATGTGATGCCAATGGATAATAGACAAACTTGACATCTAAACAAATCGGAGTATGTATATCTTATACCTAACCTTTTTGCCAATTTTCATGTTTAAGCCAATGGGATCACTAGTTTTAACAATAGAAAATTTAAGCATTCCATCGTGCATTGCCGTTCAGTTGCCTAGTTCTTACGTGGACCATTACTTAATGGTCAAATGAAAACTCGAAGTTGTTCCGTTTATTTTCTTTGTTGCTTAGTTATTTTAAAACACTTCAATAGATAATCCGGCAACAGATTGTCCAAAACAGATACTATGACTTACCACACTTCCTTTACACGTACCTTCCAATAATTACAGTACAGTACCAAGCACTTCTGTTGGATAGTTTTCCTACAGATTTTAGACGATGATAGAAATGTATAAATTTATTTCAAATGATCCCTGCTAATCAAGCATAATATTATTCATAGTAAGTTGACAAATTGACACATACAGATAGGCAAATACTAGAGGTACTATAGAAATAAATACTTGAAGCTGATTCACTGGACCCACTGATCACTTGCACACTTGTATATCTCTTGCACACTCCCACAATACAAAACAAGAGTACCGGCCTAACAATAACTCAGACAAAATTCCACGGATGTGACAGTTTTCGAGATGACTGCCACAGAAATTCAGTTTCTTGTCGGCAGCTCACGAAAAGAGAAAAGCGCTTGATATCGTGCATGAGAACAAAGGATTTACCAGAGAATGCATGAAAACTTTCAAACTTTAGTCAGCGTGCGCCACAGTTTGTCTTGTTTAGGGCGTGGCCAAAAAATGATGAATCGATTTTACATTTCCGCAAACATGCGTGGCTGTTGTCGAAAACTAGAATTGCAATTCATGATGTGCTCACTTTGATGGAGGGTATGGTATGACGTCGGGTCATGGACGATTGAGTATCGATGCGTGTGGAGCCTGAAGGCTTTTTGAGGTAATCGTGTCATCGCGATGTATCAACAAATCAAAAACCACGCTTCACGCTCTAAGTTTACTAGCACCTTTTGACTCGATGACTTATATCGTGTATACGTGTTTTTGTTGATGCATGGAGCAGTGTGAGGGGAGGGAGGGACGGGGATTGTTAGAAGGGTTTGCTGGATGCAATTGTTAATTGTTTGCATTCGTCCATAATGACCACGCAAACAATTCGTTGTCAAATATAACCTCCGACCAACACGACAAAACAGTCTCTTCTTGTTTAATTATGGGATTCCGGCTCACTCAATCGATGCTTGTTTCACCACTTCCAAGGTTAGGTTAAGTTAGGTTAGGTTAGGTTAGGTTAGGTTAAGTTAGGTTAGGTTAGGTTAGGTTAGGTTAGGTTAGGTTAGGTTAGGTTAGGTTAGGTTAGGTTAGGTTAGGTTAGGTTAGGTTAGGTTAGGTTAGGTTAGGTTAGGTTAGGTTAGGTTAGGTTAGGTTAGGTTAGGTTAGGTTAGGTTAGGTTATAGGCTAGGTTAGGTTAGGTTAGGTTTATCATGGCGAACAATTTCATACAGTCAGCGGATGACATTGCTGGCGCGTAAATGACACCTTTTTATTCTAAGTAAACACTGGCCTTTTATCGTAAAATTAGAGCGATTGTGTGATATTACATTGCTTTTATTTTTGTCTATTGTTATTATAATACTGCAGATTAGCATATTTCTGAAGAGCATTCGCAAGGTGGAATGCACAAGAGAAGGTGCCAAACTAGAACAAAAGACTGAGCTGCATGTGATGAATCAACAACTTACAACTACTAAAACTGGTTGAAAAATGTTCTGATTTGAAGCTTATATTTGGCGGCCTTAAAATGTTTCAATGAGCTTGATTTTACAAGAACATCTCAGCTACAATCTAAATTTGAGCATAGTCAATTTTAAACAAAATTTACCGACGGTATTTTTAATTATGACTTTTATGGTGGACAATAAGTGCAAAGTAAACACCTCATCGTGTATGACTTGAGCTCACATTTTCCGATATCATTGCAAGCGATTTCTCTCAACTTTTCCAGAAAAGTAGTTCAATATCATTACAACAATTCAAGTCTAAAATTGAGTTTTGATACGCCCGATTTACTTGGATTTCAGATGATTGATTTAATTACTTTATTTACGCTTGAATTATATACTCAAAACATTTCATCGAAGATATCTCACAAACGCTCTCACATAATTTGCTTGTATTCACTAGAACTAGAGACAATTATGCCCACTATAAGATCACAAGAATATTTCCCGAAAATAACCCACTAGAATCTATAGAAATCGAGAATATGTAAAAAGAGGAATTCTCTCTCAGCGTTGCCATAGTAACGCCGATCTCCATAAAACATACTTCATCAGAAACTTTGATCTTTCTGTAACAAGGTTGTAATACTCAATTTACCAATAGATCGTTCACAAACGCACAATTGTGTTTCAAACGCAAGAGGTATCGCTACGGAAAAACCCAAAAGGACAACAATGGGATAATCACCGAAAAACTACCAAGTTGTAAACGATTTGGGAACAACCAAAGAGGACATTTTCAGCGATTTTAATAAGGAGTTATTTGAAATGGACACTTGAACTTTCGAATCAGACTTGTGGAAAGAAGCTCGAACTCCTGAAAAATGTTCTGAACTACAATAACTGTACGGCATCTCGGGTCAGTTACAAAGACAGTATGGCGGATGCTTAGCTAATTATACCTATTTTTCAACGGACTTGGGAACAATGTTAGGCATATTCCACATGAGAGAAACACTAACCATGGGCGAGACGAAGTATGAAAGAATGATTTGGGACTTGTGGAGATTGAGGAACCGTAATGATATAAGAGGTACGACAAATATTGAATGAAAATGCACTGTTTTCTCTGTAATTTTGAAGTGACCCGTAGTTGAATACGAGTGAGCATTGCGCATGCTCGCGGCCATGGTGTATGAAATTGTTCGCCATGTTTAAACTCGAACTATATAATGAGCCAGGGACTCGTTTACAATATATTCGAGACAATCTATAGATAAATATAAACTACTTGATGGTAATTGAAAGAGTGCTTGACGCATGACGCATGACGCAATGACGCATTTTCCGGCTTTACTCAATATCACTTCCTGTTGTTATTACGAACTATCTCAAATAACTTAATTTGTACAGATTATGTCAGCAAGTACAACGGCCGACCAATTGGCAAAAGTCGTGGTTGGGAAGGGTATAGTAGCGGAACGTATTCTCTGAGCACTTAGAAGTAAGTAACTTATACATTTTCAACATAACGTCTTTTCAACAAAAAAAACATTTCTTAATTCAGTTGGACTCCAACTGATGAAGATCAGGGTGTGGCAAAACGTGGGTGTCGAGGCACAGAAACCATGTCAGAAAATAACCACAGATGTTAAACAGGATAGTTGCACCTGGGAAAGATCCTCTCTACACTATCGCAAGACCTGTTGAATATTGCGGGAAAGATCCTCTCTACACTATCGCAAGACCTGTTGAAAATTGCGGGAAAGATCCTCTCTACACTATCGCAAGACCTGTTGAAAATTGCGGGAAAGATCCTCTCTACACTATCGCAAGACCTGTTGAAAATTGCGGGAAAGATCCTCTCTACACTATCGCAAGACCTGTTGAAAATTGCGGGAAAGATCCTCTCTACACTATCGCAAGATCTGTTGAATATTGCGCGAAAGATCCTCTCTACACTATCGCAAGACCTGTTGAAAATTGCGGGAAAGATCCTCTCTACACTATCGCAAGACCTTTTGAATATTGCGGGAAAGATCCTCTCTGCACTATCGCAAGATCTGTTGAATATTGCGCGAAAGATCCTCTCTACACTATTGCAAGACCTGTTGAATATTGCGGGAAAGATCCTCTCTACACTATTGCAAGACCTGTTGAATATTGCGGGAAAGATCCTCTCTACACTATCGCAAGACCTGTTGAAAATTGCGGGAAATATCCTCTTTACACTATTGCAAGACCTGTTGAATATTGCGGGGAAGATCCTCTCTACACTATCGCAAGACCTGTTGAATATTGCGGGAAAGATCCTCTCTACACTATTGCAAGACCTGTTGAATATTGCGGGAAAGATCCTCTCTACACTATTGCAAGACCTGTTGTATATTGCGGGAAAGATCCTCTTTACACTATTGCAAGACTTGTTGAATATTGCGGGAAAGATCCTCTCTACACTATCGCAAGACCTGTTGAATATTGCGGGAAAGATCCTCTCTACACTATCGCAAGACCTTTTGAATATTGCGGGAAAGATCCTCTCTACACTATCGCAAGACCTTTTGAATATTGCGGGAAAGATCCTCTCTACACTATCGCAAGACCTGTTGAATATTGCGGGAAAGATCCTCTCTACACTATCGCAAGACCTGTTGAATATTGCGGGAAAGGTTTTTAGTTATTCTGGGTGACATTTACCTGTAAACCTGCCAACCTAGTGTATATTGTATCGGAATTATTTCATGCTATTTTATTGTTTATGGCTGTTGTAGTTAGCTATATAGCACTATTTCCCAATTGCCACAATTGCCCTTTATCAATATGATGTCACATCAAAACAATCTATTCTTTTTAAAAACGCTAAGGTGCAGTGATACGGGCAACAAAATCGTGCAACTTGTCGCGCAACATTGTTGCGTTGCAAGTTGCAGAGCAATGTTTCTCGTATTACCATCGTTCGCGCAACTTGTCGCGCAACACATTTTCGTGTTGCAGGTTGCAAAACTTTGTTGCGCAAATCAGAAGCTCTTTCTACTTCATGCAACAAAGTTTTGCAACCTGCAACACCGAAAATTTAATTTGTTGCGCGACAAGTTGCGCGAACGATGATAATACGAGAAACATTGCTCTGCAACTTGCAGCGCAACAATCCGAACAATGTTGCGCGACAAGTTGCACGATTTTGTTGCTCGTATTACCGCACCTTTAAGGATCATGTTGGAGGTATAGAGTCTCTGAAATATCATTTCCTGCCTTCTGAAGGTAGTTTCCAGCAATTAAGCTTAAACTAACACTGATTGACACTGAGATAAAATCGATCCTGTTGCCATGGACAAATCGTAGGGGTTGTAAACATGTACTGAATCATATCATTATGTGCACATAATGTGTGTTTTATAGCTATTCAAACGATGATCTAGTGTTCAAAAACCATGGATATTGTACTCATTCATTGAACAGCTAACAGTTACCTACTCAGTGGTAGGACACAAAGCATGGACGTTGTGGTGAAACCTTCGTTTATTCTTCTGTATTCACAGTATAAAGTGGCTCAACAACGTACGTACGACGTACGTACAGTTCTGTCGCCCTCGAGCGATATCGAGTCAATATCGAGTGGCGTGTTCATGGTATACATGTAGTTGCTTTCTTCTCACTCAAAAGTCCAGTTTCGTACATGACTTTTGCTGACTTTGTTTCCGAGTTTACAGCCGTAATGGTTTGTGGGCTGACTTCACCTACAGACCATGTAGGCCACGTGTCGTGTGGGTTGGTTAGCCATTCAGGGCCTTTCCACCAGAGTGAGCAGTTTTCAAGTTGAGTAACAGTTGTGCCTCTGGTTGGAATGTCTGCAGGGTTATCTGTTGTGGAAATGTATCTAAACGTAATGTCGGAGGATCTGATTTCTTTCAGCCTGTTCTCGACAAAAACTGTCAGTGTTCGTTTAGATGTGATCCAGTGTAAAACGCATTGAGAGTCTGTGTAGAGTATCTTCTGTTCAATGTTCAGTTTCAATTCAATTTCTACAAATCTGAGAGCTCTGACTCCAATAAGCACTCCCAGTAGTTCAAGTCTGGGAATAGTCATTCCCTTTGTAGGGCCGGCGAGTCTTGCCTTTGAGAATATCAGGTTGGCTTTGCAGCTTGTTTCTGTTTTGATTAGTAAGTACACTGCTGCTGCGTAGGCTTTTTTAGATGCATCGGTGAAGCCAACCTGATATTCCCGGCCCCCTGGCCCCTCTCCCTGCTATGGGCCTGCCACTGTCACAGCAAGAAATGTGTCGGTGCAGTTCAAGTCAGATTTTCGGCATCGATTGTTTGAGCATCGGTTCTTTTAACAGCCACACTTGACCAACTGGATGATTGCTTGAGGTGCAGGTGCTTGTTTCGTTATAACGTGATCCATTCATCGCCCATTTTCTCCCATCCGAAACCATCTGGTTGTGAAAAACTAGGACTGCAAACTCTGTCATGTTCCAAACTAGCATCTGGTAGTACGTGGGCACAGATAATTGCTTCATACAGTGCACTCTGTGTAGGTGGTAGCCTGTTCCACTGAGCCTGATTCTTTCTGCCACATCTGCCACCTGAGGTCTTTGACTTGTGAGATGCTGATAAAGCTGGCAGACATACTTCTCCACAAGTGTCACTGTCTCCTCTGCTGGATGCAGCGTGGTTCCAAGGTTCCGCAAAGCACTTATGACATCTTCGTCTGCATCTCAAAATGCTTTAGAGCACGCAAGTTTTCCTTTACCAGAAAACCTCCTACTGATATATCAGCACC
>JAUJYZ010001375.1:0-137500 GCA_033675265.1 Actinostola sp. cb2023 | reverse complement strand
AAATACCCGTACAAACAAGATAATAAATCGGGTTAAATTCGGCTCATATGTCGAGGTATCAAAATAATCATAACAAAAGATTTGTTTTCTGTGGCTTTCGCTTTTGGTATTTACTTTGCAAAAGATAGAATTAACTATGGTGAATATAATATTCAATGCGTTGTATGACTGGAAATTTGTTGGAACTTAATTCCATTCTCTGGCGACATTGCGACAACATATAGGAATTATACCTGGATTCAAATGAAAATCACACTTTTTAAACAATGTACTTTTCTATAGCAAAAGTTCAAAAGAAATCAAACATTGAAAGAAACTATCGATTTCTAGTCCAGTGAAAAGAATGGGAAAACTAACGACTCCTTATGTCTTGGTTAGTAAGGGTGTAACTGTTGTTTATCTTTCAAACTCCAGTTGATTTTACTCTTGCTTTCAATGGATTCCTCGCCAATGAAGCATTGATTTAGTTACGTTGATTGATAACAAAGCTATACATTTATGGCAGCGATATTTTAATATGTTAAAATAAACTTGACAAAATCATCGGCTAAAGTTATATCAGAACGATCCAATTTCCTTTTAAACGTAATTTCTCATAGGTGAAGAACGGACTTACAAACACCATTTTATACTAGAACAGCCGGGTTTACATTAAGTGTCTTTCTTAAAAACAAATATGGAATTAAGTAATGGCAACCTCAGATATGAACTTTTCAGTAGTTACAATCAACAGTGTTTCAGAAGCTTATTTAAATAATCCGCTTCTTGATATTGCAACAGATCTGCGTCTCATATATTATTAAAGATATGCGGAGAACATTGTCATTGGGTCCTAGATCCGTTTCAGCTCATAAATATTTACTAAACAGCTAAGCAACGCTAGTATTACATAAAGACTGGCACTCATTACATTATTACGTTTTGTTGATTATTGCTTCAAAAACAACTGACCGATGTTCGCGTATGTTTTAAGGCGATACATCCTTCAATACAAATTTAAAAAGGTCTGACAAATCAATTGATTCAGTATATAACGATGAAATAGTTGATACTGCTCAGAGCCGGTAGGGTTATGATCCAATGTACATTAATTATTGCACTGATTTAATGTATAAAGACAATCATAGATTATTTTTCGCAAAATAACATTATATTGGTCTTAATTGAAAAGAGAAATCAGGAAGATCAGAGTTTATGACACATTAGAATCTGTCTAGTTAATTGTTTTTCTATGCTTCACTATTCACTGTTTGTCTAATAGAAACCTATAATGCATAATGCATGCATACATCGATTAAAAAGACTTTTACATTCAATATATAAAATAATCTTTGAATTTCTTTTGTTGTCTGAAAATCATGTTCGTAGAAACATTCTGGACAAGTTCCGGTTGTATCCATTGTACATAGCGAGTCAGATCGGAAACCGAAAGAGCCATACATTAACGAGCTTATTATAAATAGGTAGGTATGTCTGAAGCCGTACTATCACAAGATATAGAGACGACGATAGTAAAACGCTCATTAGACCGTGCAGTATGTATGCAGAATAGAAGAGATGGTTATTGTCCAACGATGAACTCTCTCTATATATATAATATAATACGTTATTTTAAAGGTATATAAATATCATTGGTATTTTATATATTTTACAGTACGGTTCTTATAATTATGCATTATCACCTGTTCCCAGGGGGGGTACTCAGGGGTATCAGTGACGGGGAGGTGCGAATGAGGCCAAACTTTTTTACCCCAAAACATCCATTACGCAAAAACAAGACCCCAAAAAAGCGGCCCAGAACGTAACCCCATAAAATCGAGAACGGTAGGATATCAGTTTTATCAACCCCAAAAAAGTCCTTGCCAGAATCTTTATATCAAAAAAAGTCCACCAGAAAATTGGTAACCCAAAAAAAGTCCCAAGCCGCAAATTTCAAACCCCAAAAAAGGTCTTTGCACCTCCCCGTTACTTATACCTATACCCCTCAGTAGCCCCCCCCCCCCCCCCCCCCCTGGGCACCTGTTATTTCTGTTATTTTGCCGTTAGACTCAATAGAAACAGTATTTCAGTTTATGACTGAACATAAGTGGTGCAGTTTTAACCTTCGTGATATAACATTCAAAACTAATCAGTCCAGTAATGTCTGAGAAAGACAATAAATCCTTTCATTTTGACTGTTTACAGGTTAGTTACTACTATACGTTAATATAGTTAAACTGATTCTATTCGTGTAAGAAATATCCTAAAACTTTTCAATTAAGAGGATTGACTTCATTAAAGACAGGTAAACTGAATGTTTAGCTAATTCGAATCTCTTTCGATGCGACACAATGTTTTCTTCAAAACTCTTTCAGGATCAAAACTTGAGCTGTATCCCCTGAAAGTGAAATCGGTTTTTATTTATTTATATATTAATGATTTGGATTTCCGGTTATGAGCGAAAGTGCAATAACTTGCTTGTCCTGTAAATATTATGTGATATGACTTATTTGGTTTGAAAGCTGAATATCTAGAAAAGCAAATTGATACTGAGGAGCGGTGGGGATAGATCAACAATCAGAGAAAACCCCGTTTATAAAAGCGTTTCCTGAGTGTTCGTTGAAATAGAGCTAGTTCAGTACTTCTGATATGAAACCTCGAAAATGCTGATAGTTCTATATAGATATCGGCGACAATAAAGTACTGATAAAAGAGCACCTTGTTGTTGAGTAGGATTATTGCATGCTGGGTCTTTATCTTCTACGCAATACTTTGATTTTATTAGTTGTATCCGTTAACATACATGTAGCATAAATCATGGAGGTAGTTTTAGTAATTATGTTTGGCGACCTTTCCCCACGTTTGAAAGCCCACTGTTATTGCAGTAACAGTTTTCTTTTTCTGACAGAAATCTCGGAAAACTCTTTGAATTTCTCTTTGAAAGTCAAATAAGGAAAACAACACAAATGTTTATTAACTTAACCGTCAAAGTGATTGTGAGTCAGTCTTGTATCGGTCAGTACATATTTATTTGGTCAGCGGTGTAACCAGTCAGGCGTAGAGTAAATTTCCCATGATTTGTAAAGAGTTTCTGAGACTTATTATCATTCTTTCTTCATTCTCTTTTTTCAGGTCCGTTTTGCATGCCGTAACTCCCTTGATTTCTTTGGTACGATCAGGTCCGTTTTGCATGCTGTAGCTCCCTTGATTTCTTTGGTACGATCAGGTCCGTTTTGCATGCTGTAGCTCCCTTGATTTTTTTGGTACGATCAGGTCCGTTTTGCATGCTGTAACTCCCTTGATTTCTTTGGTACGATCAGGTCCGTTTTGCATGCTGTAGCTCCCTTGATTTCTTTGGTACGATCAGGTCCGTTTTGCATGCTGTAACTCCATTGATTTCTTTGGTACGATCAGGTCCGTTTTGCATGCTGTAGCTCCCTTGATTTCTTTGGTACGATCAGGTCCGTTTTGCATGCTGTAGCTCCCTTGATTTCTTTGGTACGATCAGATCCGTTTTGCATGCTGTAGCTCCCTTGATTTTTTTGGTACGATCAGGTCCGTTTTGCATGCTGTAGCTCCCTTGATTTCTTTGGTACGATCAGGTCCGTTTTGCATGCTGTAGCTCCCTTGATTTCTTTGGTACGATCAGGTCCGTTTTGCATGCTGTAACTCCCTTGATTTCTTTGGTACGATCAGGTCCGTTTTGCATGCCGTAACTCCCTTGATTTCTTTGGTACGATCAGGTCCGTTTTGCATGCCGTAACTCCCTTGATTTCTTTGGTACGATCAGGTCCGTTTTGCATGCTGTAACTCCCTTGATTTCTTTGGTACGATCAGGTCCGTTTTGCATGCTGTAACTCCCTTGATTTCTTTGGTACGATCAGGTCCGTTTTGTATGCTGTAACTCCCTTAATTTCTTTGGTCCGTTTTGCATGCTGTAACTGCCGGACTCCCTTGCTCGAGCGGCCCGGAAAAACCCGTCCGGTCCTACTCAATGTTTACATCATTTGCGTGCGCTATAGTTATTTGTTTTACAGGGTTTTTTCATCCCTTTTTGTAGCAAAAATCTGTGGGTCATATGATAAAATGCTTATTGACTGAGTTAGGTCGGGCCGTACGGGAAATATTTGGCTCTTGGTCATTTGTACGGACCTCGCTGCACTCGTTCCGTACGGCATGACATCGAGCCAAATATTTTCCCGTCCTGCATGCCCTCCCACTCCGTCAATAAGTACATATGATTTATATAGTACGATCATGTCCGTTTTGCATGCTGTAACTCCCTTGATTTCTTTAATATGTTTGTGTCTCTGAACCTGATTGCAGTACATTACAGGCCGGTCTGAGACATCAATCATCAAGTCTTTCTTATAGAACAGTGCTTACCAATAATAGTAATGATTCGTGTAGTGAAGTCGGAGATTTCTTGAATTGATTTGAAGATATTAAACTTGTTAACACGACAATAAGGAAAACGATTTGTTGCCGGCTACATCTTTACTAGCTTTTTGATGCAGCAACTGTAGAATTCTGTTAATAGCATGTGCGTAATGATTCTCTAGCTCCCCCTTTTTAATATAATAATCAACGGCGAATAAACCAAAGTCATGTTATGGATTTCAGTTGTTAATTCAAGCACTGACGGTTGGTTTCTGCCTGATTCGCGGGCGCGTCTGAAATTAAGGCGCGAAAAAAGACTTCGATAATTAAATTCGTGACTTTGAGAAGTTTATTATCACAGAAGAGGCAGTCGACTCATTTCCCTTTCATCATGTTTCATTAGTTAGTAGAGTCCATAAAATCTTCTCTTTGTAAATTAGGACAGATTGTTTGATAAATATCCTGTACCTTGTCTTAGGGGACGAACATAGATTGTGTTCTACAATTAAAGAAATATGCTCCTTCAAACTCTGCTTAAATTTATATTAAATAATTAAAGCATCAAAGGTTGGCGCATTGTTTTAAAACGACGAAAATGTCCTGGAGAAAGACGGGGTCTATCTTTCCTGGGTCATTAACAAAGACAAATTATAGAAGAATCTCGATTTTATTGTAACATTTTTTCATGATTTTATCATAACTATTTTACTAAACTACTATAGGTACTAGAATTATACATGTTAAGATGATAGACCTTTTAAATATTCACAACATGAATTTGTTCGTAAACTATATTAATAACTGTGGCTTTGTACGATTTATTTGGTATGATAGCCATTGTACATCTTAATTATGAACTCGCTTTTCAGAAGGATTCTCGTTCATATCTAATTTATGGCATCTCCCGAGATAGCCAATATATTCACCATAAAAAATATATCGAAGAAATTTCAAATTGGCTTGAAACTAAGTAGTCTAGAAATAAATGTAATTATTGTATTAACAGAGGAAAAGTATTCCAAATAAAAAATTATTCGAAAGCATGACGTGAAATAATAAGAAGCGCCATGCATTCAATTGAAAATTGATTTACAAATACTACGATCTCATAGATGGATTTTCTGCTTAAGATGTTCATATAATTAAACAGAAATTTTCTGATCGGAAGTGGTTCGACTGAAAACATAAATTGACGATTCAACTGATTCAACTAAGCGTCTCGCCTAATTTGAATACTAGTCAGTTTGCAAAGTCAAAATACAGTGCTTTTCACAACAAAAAGGCGTTGGCTCACAAAGTTTGTCCTTTTCAATGAGTGTAAAAGACAAGTTGTGACAAAGTTCCTTCGATGTCTCCTTGATTTGTTTGAATCCGAGGACATTTTTTTTATTTGAAAGTCTGAGACAACAACACGCATCAATTTACTTAACAGCACCTGGTACGACAGTAATCATCAGCATACACACAAAAGAACTTAACGCCATCAATTCAATACACAAGAAAATTGAAAATAAACTAGTACTAACTCAAGGAAAAACGTTCTCTAAACTTTAGGCGTCAGTAGAGAATCAAAATTAATGAAGAAAGACCAGTAAGGAGAAATCAATTTGGAGCCGGAGAAAGTGGAATTTAGTTTCATGAAAGATAACGCCTTGGAACTGTCACACCCTGCGTTTTGACACTCAGCAAAAGGAACTGAAAAGAGCTCACAAAATATTGTACAAATTGATTCAGAACAGCCACAAACAAAAGCTGAATGTTTTTATGGCTTCAATAGCAGAAAATGATCTTTTGCTTAGCCTTTGAAAGTCTGTGAATTGGGGAAATTTGAGGACTAATGCCCTATAGAAATGCGCCAGACAATAGGGCGAGATATTTACATTGTGATTGAATTCGAAATTAATTTCACTGAGAAATAAATCTAAAATGTCACGACGGTATACTGTTCCACCAAGGGGAACGTGAAACTTTCATTTTATAGACTTTATACACGTATATTTGAACTGGAAACTCTCTCTTAGCCGAATTCTATAGAGAAATACTTGTACACAAGTAAATTAAACCAGTATTCTATACAACTACATCACTTATAATAAATGTCTTTACATGACTGCATACCCATTCCGTAACATGTGAAGTCGTTCTAAGAGAATTAGTCGTCTTTGACGTTCGAGTTCTTTATCTGCACATAGTCGCTGTTCCTCTAATATTAACTGATGAACGTACTCGCGAGATTTCTTCAGGATCGCCACCTTCGGCGCTCGCTCATTCTCTTCTAATTCAGGAATACAGTCCCTTAAAAGTTGAAAACGACATTTAAGATCTTCTCTTCTCTGTCTCTCCAGTACGTTATGAGTTGCACGGCTAATTTCACTGTCTTCTGAGTCTTCGTTTTCTATGGTGTCTGGTCGTTGTGGAGAATTTCGGCTCCCTCTTCTTGGTTTTCTTGTTCTTTTGCAACTGGCGTTTACATTTTCAAATCTAGGTGGTGCAAATTCTTCCTGCTGGTGAGGCGGTCTTCCGCAAGGTATGGGCTGGGAAGGATTGCTCTCAACTGAGAAAAGGAAATAGAAGAAAACAGGATGGAAGTTAGAACAAACATTTATTTTCGTGTGAAGCCAGCAGATCAGTTCCAATCTCTAATTTTTGGTTAGAAATTAATGTAAAAAGATCCAGTATTATAATCTGTAAAACGCACTTTCAGTAGTCGAAAGACTTTTCTTGATTCTAATGGAAAGACCATTTCCTTTAATAACGTACTTCGAATAAAAGTATTTTGTAGAGAAACGTTTACAGCAACATTCTAATTCAGCATTTGATGAAACTTACAAATTTCGTAATAACTCTTGAAGTTCTTCCAAAGCCGCACGGAGCTGAGTTGAACTTCACCAAGATTTACTGCGTAATATTGATCTTTAATCATGCGAGACTCTAATTCGCTCTAGTTTTTCTTAATTCTTTATATTTTACCACAGATTGAGGTTTCATTCCATAACAATGAAACACAGCTTTTAAGAATACCAAAACATTTTCGAAGAGAACAAAGATTTTTACTCTCAGCATCGCAAACGTCTGTTTTCGTCTTCTAAAGAATCGTGGACTACAAACTTATAACAATCAATAAATCGAATCTATTTATGTCGTAGAATATATAACTTGAAATGAAACTTCAATTAGATTGACGACGGACTGAAAGTTTCCCAGACCGGTCGGCAACTTGTTGCATGCATTGATCAAAGTTAATCAAAAAGTCCCGTGCGACTTGTAGTACTATTCGTAGAAATACATTCGTAAACTGCATAATCACTGAACACTAATTTAAGACTCAGGAATTTCGTCTTGGCCCTTGCCAACAATTTATGTTTCAAAAATAGAATGAAAAAGTAGCTGATAGTCTAAGTTTCTAGTCATGAATCTGAATAAATAAACATCACAACAAGGAGTTTTCAAACTCTGTGTTACACCGCGTTGTCTGTCGGAATAACTTTGTATATATCTTCACAAAGTAAAGTCTATAGTAAAGTAGCAGACACGTCCTTCGTATCTTTTCAGGAAACAAGATATTTACCTGAGTATGGTGACCAGTTTTGCGGGGAATGTTGTTGGGTCATGCAGCTTTCTTGAATGGATAAACCTTGTGGGTACGGATGGAAGTCGCGGTAATGTTTTTGTGACTGCGTATACAGGGCTGACTGTGATTCACGTACTGGAGTGTTGTCGATTTGACAAATAGATGCCCGGATTTGAGGGATGGTATGTGGATCTGCGATTTCTGGCTCAGTCCACACACAGTCGTTTCCTAATGTACTGGACGTCAACCTCTCCATTTCAGCGTCTGAGAGCACCATTGGAAGGTCTGATGAAAGATCGTCAGGAAAATCATCAGGGACGACTTGTAGATTATTTTGCGGATGGTGGTTGAAGATGTGAGTCTTGTTGGTTGAGCCAGTGTATGTCTCTGGAGAGTACGGTGGAGTCGGGATTGCAAATTTCTTCCACATTTCATCATTTTGTAGTGTTGGAGCGTAGAGATCCTCGCTGATGCTTTCTGAAATTAGTTCTTGATGTGTGTCCAGGACTGTAGCGCCTCGATGGACGTTGTTGTGATCAAAGAACATATTACAACACAACCTACAAGGAAGAAAGATTGTAGTCAATTAACCAGAGAAGCGACAACGCTAACACTACGATTTGTAGTATAGTAAATGTACACTTAAAACCACCCAAATCAAAGACTCCAAGCACAACCGTTTACCTATTATTTAAAGATATTGTAGAAAAACGATTCAGAGGGATCCAGAAATGAAAGAAAACAGCGCAAATGAGCGTGTGTAAGTTTTTACGCACTACGAGATATCTGTGGTACGTTGAACACAGCACTGATGAATGGACAAGGCTAGCTCAATGAATGAATGAGATCCTATCACAATGCTTTATTTGCATATACATGAATAATAATAGCGGAACTTGCGTGGGGAACTCGGCTCCAAAAATCATGAATGGAGAATCAAAGTACCTCATATCTACGCTGAACCGTTTCCAAATTCCCCCAGTTTTAGTCCAGATGTAAAAGTTAATGAACCTCAAGAAAAACAATTGATGTTTGCGCCTATCAAAGACACAAAGTCACTGAAGCTAAAGTTTGAGTTATTAAGCTCGTTGAATATTCATCAATAAGAAAAAACAACGAACAACAGAAAACCTGCAACGAACTTAAGCACCAGCAAATCATATTGTATCCATCGTATAGGTATAGGTATCTACCACAACCTGTTTTTCCCATGGAAACAAAAAGAACTTTCATTTATCAAAACACTTTCATTTCTAATGACAACAAAGACATAAGCGAAACATCATATGTGGAAATGCCATTCACGTTAATCCACTTGCGATCGTCAGTTTTAAAGGCTGTTTTTGTGTGCTGGAATTCTTAGTTTTGGAGTTAAGAGTCAGCTGTGTCTGTGTTTGAGATGCCTTGGATGCGTTACGGGTCACAGAGAAGCTTAGACACACAGCTGCTCTTTCATATTTGTATCCTTTCCAATATCAATACGCAGTCGCTGTTCTCAAGAAATGGCTTTAATACCGCTCTAGAACTGTCTAAGTATCTAAGCAACAAACTTCGAATTAAGAAACAATTTCAAACTTTTTGAAAACCGCAAAAAATCCAAGATGATATTTTGTCTCTATTGGGTCAATTTACGTCAAAAGAGCATTAGCGCGGCGCGCGCGCGTTAATCTAGTTCTTGTTTTATCAAGAAAGATGAAATCTTGAAGAAAATTCCTTTACAGTCTCGCGCATGTCAAGTTGGCTATGTTGCCTTATCATGATGAAATTTATCTAAGAGCTTTAACTCTTGGAATCGGTGCCGAAATATCTTTTAACGTATACATCTC
Source organism: Actinostola sp. cb2023 (assembly GCA_033675265.1). Classification (NCBI taxonomy): domain Eukaryota; kingdom Metazoa; phylum Cnidaria; class Anthozoa; order Actiniaria; family Actinostolidae; genus Actinostola; species Actinostola sp. cb2023. The sequence continues at coordinate 127,744 of JAUJYZ010001375.1, read as the reverse complement.
ACGAAAAGGCTACATAAATCGGCACGCGTGCTGCAACTAAACACAGAGAGGATACTTACACTGAAGCACTGGTGATCATAGTGATGGAATCCTTCCCTTAAATGTTACTACTGAAATACGTTTAGTTACTCAAAAGAATGTCGTAGTAGATCTTGTTGTATGTTGTAATGCGGTGTACATCAAGAGATACTAGCTTCAAATGCTTGATGATCTCAGAGGACCTTGATTTAAAATATGCAATAGCGACAATGAATAAATTAATGACAAATTGAAAACCTAAGCCACACCCCATGGACTGGATGAAAGTGAAATTCAGCTCAGTGTAAGCTCACGGAACATCGATGCACTTTTGCAGTAAGCTAATATTCAAAACATTGAACCTTGAACCTTTCAGTTTTGTTTTCGATGGAAAACAGCGAACAAAACAAGGGAACTGGAATATAAGTTTTCCAAAGTGTCGCAAAGTTGTCTTGCAGGGCTCAAACTCCACAAACAATAGTTTTGTTCATTATGCGTACGATATGCTATTGTTCTGCTAAATCTGTAGTGTTGTAATAAGCGCATATTTTGGTGGAGAGGCTGAGGCAACTTAAAATCTCATAATAAAACTTTGTTTCACTGAGTCTATAATATTGAGAGTTAGAAAGATTGTTAGTTGTCTACAAACTGTATTTATGTTATTTTAATGTAATTCGTTGGTGTACATTTTGAGAGCTGGTCGCGTGGCCAGTTTAATTACACTGACCTACTCTACAGCTCCATGGCACGCGCACGTTCAAACATCGCTAATTTGCCTTCAAATTCCTTATTCAATGCAAAACCATTTTAATTCGAACGAAATTCACACTGTTGAAGCGCATTTGTGTTTCTTTTAGTGCAATCGTGTGTCGGTATTTTTGGTTATCAGTAAATGAACTAGATAAAGGGGCACCCTACCGTTAGGCTCATTATATCACAAGACTCCCCTAAAAGGTTTTCTGAACAACCAAAAGCTCAATGAAAACTATTCCATCTGAGTAAATTTAAACCCAATTAAGCCTTTAAAACAAAGTTTGCACCCTTCTTAGTCCCCAATTAGCCACCGTATTCAACGCTTAGTAAATTAACAGCAATAGAGCTAATCCTTTGGCTGCGTAATCTTTGGACCTTATAGATCCCGACCATTGTAAGCTCGATCTTGGCACGCGCAGCAACGAGTCTGTCAGTAACGCCATCTAATCCTGGCTCTTTATCATGCAGATTTTTTAGGCTTTTATTGAAGCTATTGCAAATGTTTACTGAGCCCTTCCAAATCAGCTCCCTGGGGAAATTGACAGTTTGTATAGTGTTGAAGGGAGCCACTTCATCGCCAGCTGGACTTGGAGTTACTCGACTTGAAAATTGCGTAAGTTGTCAGGAATTTGACGCCGAAAGTTTATAACTGACTTTGGACCGCTTTTCGAAGTCGTTAACGAAATAATATCATGGACACTTCTAACGCCAGTAACAAATCCTTCGAAAACACTTAGATATATCTCAGAACTGATCAAAGTGTGACGAAATTAACAAGTTTGACGATGTGCCAAATTTCCAAGGCCTTTTTACACAAACTATTAAAGTTTCAGGGAATATAATCAAAACTTTAAGATATTAAAATGAATAAGTGATAATGTGTCACTTGCTGCGGGTGCAGCAGTTAATTATGAAGTGGTCTTTTATCTTACATCAATTTTTCGTTGTTGTAAATTATTTTCTTTTGAAAGCAAAGTTCAATTGAAAATCAATTGAATGGCTTCACAGAGATTATGTTAGACGTACAGGTACATGGCTATCCATGAATGCTGTCACAATCAAAAAACCAGCTCACTTTACAAGCAATTTATGCGTTAATTTAGGAGAAATTGTTCGTATATTATTCTCATTTTGTTATAATTGCTTTCATGTTTATTTTCTTTGATATCTTTAATTACATTTTCTCAGTAACAACTTCTAAAAAGTTAAGGTCGAAACGAATTGCATATTTTCCTTTAAGCAAACTCTTAAAATGTAAAGTCATTTTTGACATGATCACAGATCTCTATCTACAATGATCTAGACAGCAGACAGTCAAAATTCTTTAGCACTATACTTCCTTTAACAATTTATTAGTTGCCAAAACTTCGATAAAACAGTTTACAAAACATTTTAAATTTTCAGAAAAAAAGGAGGCTGGGAGTTCACAAGAAATGAGTACTGCGGCTCGTACTGCGTAGTTACAAACTGACCGTGACCTTATGAATGAAATCCAAAAGTTGACAGAAAATGCTATCAAACAAGATAGACTAATCTGCTTCACATTAAGGTAATTTGTATAATGAGCGGTGAAATTTGCTAGGGCCAGCTGCACAGAACAATAGCTCTATTTTTATGCTATTGAGCAGCCACCTGCCTTCGCCTTATCCTCAATAATTTGCATTATAATAGTAAGCTACTCGCGAAGACAAACAATACGAATCATCCAACCGGAAGTCATTTCAAATTGGGACGCGTGTTTACGCGTGGGCCTTCAATCAGTGTGTAAATGTTAACTGATTGTGGTGGACATTTGTCGGCTCATAAAACTCGCTAAAACACTTTACCTTCTTTCTGCAAATATTCGTTCCTTGAAATTCGTGGTCGCTTGTTTGCATATCAGTTTCAACTTCCTTTGCACGAAAATCAAAATGGCAGCTTCTCAGTTAACCGGCGCGGTTAAACTCACCTCACGCATCAAAAACCAACAATTGTCAATGACTTTGATTTGTTAACCAGAGTTATTAGAACTTGAACATTGATCGGAAATTGCGTAACTCTCGAAGCATCTTGTGGGCTCTAGGGGTTTCTAGCCCTGAAAACGCAATCAAACTTCAATTACTATCACGCGACTTAAGTGAAAAAAGTTGTTGATGTCAATGACTTTACCCGTTCAATTGCGTGGTTATTAGGAGATGAAAAAAGTATAAAAAATCAATCATTCTCAACGTATCTTTCAGAGGTTGGTGAATAAAATCAATTCACACTAAGTCAGTTTCATGCAAGCAAAATTTAGGTTGAAAACTTTTTTCTGCTTGTTGAAGTTAGGGTTCGGTGAGTCATTCGACGTTTCACTTCGATTAAATTTGAAAAATAATTAAAAGTTTAATCAGACGAGTTAATTTATTAGCCCCATGTGGAGTCATACTGAGGGTACAGCAATCAAACTAATAAAATTGCTTTTAATAAAAAGTAGTTTTCTAACTTTTACTCTGAGAAAGTTTCTCACCAGTGACAGAACCGTGATACTTTGGTAACTTTTGCGTTACACTGTGTACAAAGATGCCGAGTTCTTAGATTGTACGACTCTATTACTTGAACCAGTCCGACATTGAAATCAGAATTCAAAATTGAATATAACGTAATAGTATCATTTTTAAGCTTTTATATTCAAATAAACGTTCACTTAATAAAACCAAGATCTGAATTTCAATTTCATGAGATTTGAAACAAAAGTCCCGTAAAATAATTTTCAGTTCAGTGCTCTCTGTTTGCATTTTCAAAACATCCTAATAGCTAAACTGTCAGTTAATTTAAGAATCAGACAGGCAAATAATGTTTAATGTATTCAGTTTTGTCTGACAATGACAGCAAACATTGAATAGGGCAAGTTTGGATTTTCATGAAAGGCGTACTGGTTGTACATTCACTCGCTTCACAACAAAGGGTCACACCTTTTATGCCAAAAAACTCTTCTCAAAAACCACAACCTAAACCCTTACTCAAACAAATTGTACTTAGAATTCAAAGCAAACTGTTTATCTTCATTTTTTCTTTCATTTATTTATATTTTGTAGCGAAAAGTGCATATAAAAATTGTATTTTGAACAAAGTATTTACTATAGTGAGCCATTGAAACGGCTTTGTGTATTCTAATAATTTCGATCGATAAAATGTATCGTGAATCTCTATATTGATATCTAAAATCGTGAACGACATCAAGTGCAAAATTGTGTCTCGTATGTACAAAATTATTTTTTTAAAAGCTTCGGTAAAATTCTAGGTTCTATGATGTCTGTCAACAGTATTCTCTATTGAATGACCATTGCTTATCAAATGTCATTCTATATACATCAGCGAGTGTCAGCAAACGCGATGAGTAAGCATGAATCACCAATTGTACAACATTTAAAACACCAGGTTTACAAATATATAGTTTTGCAATATACTGTGCTTTCTAATTACTATCTATTACAAAAACAACTCAGCTAAACATTTCATGTTCAGTTTCTTGTTCCATTGTTGTTTTCTTCTGTTCATAGCTGTTGACTAGTTTGGTTTAAAGTCAACAATTTTTTCAATAACTGTGCGTTGAGCTTTTTCTGTCTTTCAAGTTCTGCTGCATGACGGTGCTCTTCTCTCTTTAAGTGGTTGATATGTTCCCAGGATTTCCTAAGAATTGACACCTTTGGAGCTCTTTCGTTATCTTTCAATTCAGGGACAGCGTCTCGTAGTCGCTGAAATTTCAGCTTGAGGTCATTTCTGCGTTTCCTTTCTAAAACGTTATGAGTAGCGCGCGTGTACTCGCTGTCGTTTTCGGATTTCGTCACTTTCACCAGATCCTGAACTGTTCATTTTCGATGTCTTTCGTCCCTGCTTGTAAAAGGACATCTCCTGAGTGTAACATTTCCGAGATCGTCGTGGACGGATTTTTCCAGCAAGGTCATGTTTTTCGTCTTCGTAGTCGTCAAATGTCGAGGAATCGGATGGACTTGGACTAGGAATTGCTGCTTCGTCGAAACAAGAAGTTGCCTCTGGGGTCGGTTTAATGATTTGCTGCTTTTTTGCCTCAACACTTTCGGTTTTAGTGCAGTTTTCTATCGTCACAACATCAACTTCGACTTCCTCCTCTTCTGATAAGAAAAATATATATTGACGTTATTCAACAGACGAGATATATATTTCAGTGCAATAATTTAGTGTTCATTCATACAGGAACTAACTGGTCTTCACAATACCATGGATGTCAGTAATTTACACTTTTGTCTCAATTACTACCAACTGCTTCCACAGTTTTGACTATCGGTTAACTAGAACCACTCTAGCGTGTGGAGCGATTCACAAATAATCGTTTTGCCGCACAAAGTCACGGTAATGCAACACACTTCGATGACTTTTCTGAATAGCGTCACCTCCAAAAAATCAAAATGTTAACATTCGCGTAAAAACACACACAGTTACTGATCAATGATTGTAGTCGTTTTATCACTAGTGTATAATTGCTAATTTACAAAAGGAGCTACTTCTTACCAGAATCGCTGACACCCAAATCGTCTTGATCGTCAACAGTTTCGGAGCTGATTGGAAAGGGGAAGATTTCTGCAGGGTCAACGCTCAGCACTCTGGCTGTGTATTCGTTAATCGGAGGAGTCTGACTGAGCAATCGTATCTTTTCAAACCGGCTTTGGTTAAGTCTCGGCTTTTGCATACATGATTTTTCTTTCTCTTTTTCAGCTCCTTCAAAAACAGCTCCATTCCACATACAATCTTTAATAAGAATTTCTTTGAAATCATCTTCTTGAAAATACAAAGACTTCTCGTCAGCAAAATTCAGTTCATCTGCAAACTCATCGCAGAACGGATGTAAACGTTCCAAGTCTCCTGTTTCCGACGCAAGTGGTGAACATCCTGGTGAAATCGGCGGCGTAGGTGGAAAAGAATAGCCTCTTAATTCGTCCTCTTCAGTAGATGTTAGAGATTTGTCTTTTAGATCGCAGGCATCGCCAGGAAAGTCTTTAAATAGTGAAGATGGTAGAGCGTCGAAATCAGACCCGAACGTATCCATTAGAAAATGTTCAGCGGCAAGCGTCATCCTACGAACAGGAAGATACATCAGCATCAATGAAACGTAAAAGTTTACTCAAGACTGAGCTCACACGTTTATTCGTGTCTAGTAAAACGTGAATAAAATATAAACAACTTCAAACGTCGCTCGTGTAGTAAAAATAAATAAAGGCCTTACCTTTCTACGCTTGTTTATGTCGAGATTCTCCCGGTATTAGACGCTGGTTGCTCAAGAACTAGACCGCAAGTAATTCCGAAACGTACTCGAGCCGGCGTACGCTGGAAATGTGAAAACTGCTCGCTTACACAAATTCAAATCCATTCATTCAAAAAGCGAGACAATACACGCCTACGTAACCTGGTGTCGCTTATGCAAATGCACAACTCGCGTTGAAGTCAGGGTTGACTGCTCGCGGAAGCCCGCGAGACGCTCATTCCAAATTAAGTAAAAGTTATTAGATCTCTGTTGACTGATGAATAAGCCACTCGTATAGACTCTAATATCTTGAGTAGTTATGCGAGTAAATGTAGTAATATGCATGTGACTTAATTTAAGTTTTTCTGCTTGATTTGTTGGATGTTTTTTTTTATTTCTTTAGTTTAAAAATAACAACAACATGTACTTGTTGGTGACTTTGACATGCAGCTGTGTTGACGCGAGATGCATGATGGGTATGTTTGTACATATTCTATAGACCACACGTTTTTTCGTTTGAAGAATACAATGAAGAGCCAATCATTTATTCCTATATGGTTCATTGCATTTTCTGATCGACACCTGCGGTGATGCCATCTGTCTTCTATAGAATCTCTTAATTCTTGACTTTATCTTTTGTCCCGGTCAAAGAGCTCTTCAGGAGAAAGCAGAATTGCACAACTACTTTTTCAAACAACTCTCGGAACTCTACGGAATTTGTTAACACCAATACTCTGTAGCTTTGTCTGAATATTTATTCAGTGCTTTTCTGTTTAGACAGCTTCAGAGTTCTAAAGAGATTGCATTAATGTTTAAGGAATAAAAATGTTGATACCAAGTTTTTGTGAAGTTTGAATGATCATATATAAACACAACAAAACGGCAGCTTTGTTTGTATCGATTCCCACAAGACGAACACCAAGTATGGTTTTATCTCTGATGAGGTATTTAAACATTGAGACTTCAGAAGACAACGTGCACAAATAGTTCACTTGCATAATCCAATAATCAATAAGCTTGTGTCGCATTCAGCACTTGCAAATATTAAGTTTAGCCTAAAATCAAGATAAATTTCTAGACAGCTTGAATAATTTAAGACGAGTAATTTTCTCTTAATTAGCGAGTCATGATAGAACGCAGTATTTGAACCCAAGTAACAACGTATCAAAAAGTAATTTATCTTCGTTTGTTGAAACTTTAACCCTCCAAAAGTGCCCTTCATTGTCAAAGAAAATAATTCCTAAAATAAGACTCAGTATTCTATGATAAATTCCTAATAATGTTCAGAGTGCATCATGATAATCAGAGAAGTCATGTACAGCCGTTTGCTTTACGAATACCGACTGATTAGCTTCACAGTGGGGCGCCATGATGATCAGAACATTGAGAACTTTGATCATCCACAAACCACTATATCAATCATAAACAAAAATTAAAATAACCAACTCATAAGTCTTATCATCACTACAAATTAACAAAATAATGACTATTTATGAGAAATATTAAAAATACAGAAGCTAAATCTACGTAGAAATTCATTTTGAAGTTGGCACTTTTATCGAGTGTCACGAAATTAATTATTACAATTTCAGTATATGTGGTTGATTCAACATATCTTAGACGTTACTGGTCTTTATTAACTTTACTTCTTTTACTGGTGTCGAGCTTAAAAGAGGATGTGTAATACCAATCTCCCACCTGCGTAATGCAACAATATCATGGATGGTGGTCAAACCACAGCTGGCTGTTAACGAATCTTCGAAACCGTTAACGCAAATGCGCATTATTGTTAACTCACTTAAATTACCAGGGTTGAAATTGTTGTTGTGAGACTATTATTTTATTTGCATCCTCACTCAGGAAATACAATAATACAGGTTTTATATAACAGAATTTGCAAAGTTTCAGGTATGCTGAAATTTCAAATTGAGTGAGTTTTGGTTGACTAACTTTGAGGGTGTACTTGGAAGGCGCTGGCGTCAGTTTACAAAACAACTATCTACAAAATGAAATGTAGTTTCTGCTAGAGTCGTGCAATTGTTAATCCAACACGCGTTGTTCAATGGTCTTCAAAATCACAAATGTTTTGAGAGCGTTTGTCGAGTCAGCTGAGGCGTTTTGTTTTCTTCGTTAATTGAAATCTATATTCGCAAATTCGGGGTGATATTCTGCTTTTAATGATTCCTCTGGGATCTGGTTTCTTTGAGTTTAGAGGAGTTAAGGGATTCTAACGGTTTTAATTGATAACAAATGGAGCTGAGCATGTCAGGTGGAATCAGGTGTTAGTCGTTGTATCATCTGTGGTCATTAACGTTGTCAATTGATAAATAAATCACAGTAGAATCACCCAGAGAGCTACGTGTACGAAACAATGAGTCACTAGAACACGCATGAAAAAAAACCCCTCCAAAATACCAAATTTCTCGTTGATAAATTAACCTTAATTAGGCTTCTGAATTTTTCAATTCCAAACGATACCTAAGTAATATGCACGATTCAAGTTTTATTTCCTTCTTTTGAATTGGCCGCAGGAGTATGACAAGAGATGGCGTTTACCTTTTTTTACACTCATCAAAGAGGCCGTTTCTTGAAAGTGGGAGTTCGTCTTTTGTAAGACAGAGCATTTAATTATAATTACGGGTAGGACACACGGAGTTCATTCCAATGGAGCCACCAGTTGTTAGAAAAATAGTTGCTCAAGATGAAAGGATACTTGTCAGGTGTTTTGACAATGATAGCGTCGCCTTGAATAGCTGGAGACCAAAAAAAAAATCGATAATAGTTTATTTGTAAGGTGAAATAGCTTTGGTACGTTGATGCTATTACCAAGCAACCATTTCATCCAAAACAATCATCAGTTTCAACAAATCAGCTTTTCTCTTGAAGTTGACTGAATTTTGACGCTTGTTGTAGTTCTATTACAAACACTAGAAGTGATCAACAGGAAAACATGTTGTGTCTCAGTCTAGCGTATAAACTTAGAATGATGTATAATATGGAGTCGAAATTACTCAGTTGGAAATAATTAATGTTGTTAGGTAGTTTGAGTAATAGTTTGAGTAAAACGAACGGTTCAGTATGCTTAGCGAGTCATTGCGTCATGAACACTGGCTTCATTACTCTTGACAAATTGCTCCCTTTTTCACTTTGACTGGAGCGACATTATTCTATGGAACTCAGTGATCAGACGTTTGAGGTCTGGTACAACCTCTAATTTATAATCCAGTAATTTTAACAATGCTAGCTCGCAAGACCATTCATTTATTTATTCTGTTCGCTCAATACAGTTACATCCTTCATTGTCTAAGGTGGCGTTGCTGTGTGGAATTGAAAGCCACGATTTCGACACCTATAGATTGTCAGGGAGGAGATATGTTTATTAGTATTAGAATTTCTTGACGAATATAACAGTACTTTTTTTGAAATGTAATTAGATGAGCACAGTGATTCTGTGCTACAAAGTAGACCAACACAGCTTAATATTTTGGAATAATTGTTAATTAGTGTTATTTAGATTTTTTAATAACCTGCAAAACCTCTACTACTACGTAAACATTGATCTGGGCATCCGAATTTGTCAGTTTCCAAAATTGCGAAATACTCGTAACGAAAAGCCGAGAGTTGTTACACATTTGACAAGATGTTTGTTTTTATTAACGTCTGATAAAACAATAACTTTTATTAACAACTACATGTACGGGCGTTGGTCAGTACTGCCAGCCAACCAGCCAGCCAGCCAGCCAGCCAGCCAGCCAGCCAGCCAGCCAGCCAGCCAGCCAGCCAGCCAGCCAGCCAGCCAGCCAGCCAGCCAGCCAGCCAGCCAGCCAGCCAGCCAGCCAGCCAGCCAGCCAGCCAGCCAGCCAGCCAGCCAGCCAGCCAGCCAGCCAGCCAGCCAGCCAGCCAGCCAGCCAGCCAGCCAGCCAGCCAGCCAGCCAGCCAGCCAGCAGCCAGCCAGCCAGCCAGCCAGCCAGCCAGCCAGCCAGCCAGCCAGCCAGCCAGCCAGCCAGCCAGCCAGCCAGCCAGCCAGCCAGCCAGCCAGCCAGCCAGCCAGCCAGCCAGCCAGCCAGCCAGCCAGCCAGCCAGCCAGCCAGCCAGCCAGCCAGCCAGCCAGCCAGCCAGCCAGCCAGCCAGCCAGCCAGCCAGCCAGCCAGCCAGCCAGCCAGCCAGCCAGCCAGCCAGCCAGCCAGCCAGCCCAGCCAGCCAGCCAGCCAGCCAGCCAGCCAGCCAGCCAGCCAGCCAGCCAGCCAGCCAGCCAGCCAGCCAGCCAGCCAGCCAGCCAGCCAGCCAGCCAGCCAGCCAGCCAGCCAGCCAGCCAGCCAGCCAGCCAGCCAGCCAGCCAGCCAGCCAGCCAGCCAGCCAGCCAGCCAGCCAGCAGCCAGCCAGTCAGCCAGCCAGCCAGCCAGCTGAATTATATATCAATGTGTCAGATTGCTTTGTGCCTTCTGTCATTGACGAGAGTTTATGTCATGTTTGAAATCAATAGGTGAGAATACAATATATATTTTTTAGATTAGGAGGAGGGCCATAAGTTTTTCAGCTTAAGCTGTAATATGTATTCCCTCGTGAAATAAAGTGTATTATTATTATTATTATTATTATTATTATTATTATTATTATTATTATTATTATTATTATTATTATTATTATTATTATTATTATTATTATTATTATTATATTATTATTATTATTATTATTATTATTATTATTATTATTATTATTATTATTATTATTATTATTATTATATTATTATTATTATTATTATTATTACAATGAATGTAAAAAGGTTTGTAGAGAGACGTTGCCGAAGGAGCTGTTACTAATGGCAATTGCAAACTCTGTCTAACGTCTTTAAACATGGAAATAAACTTACAGATGTATAAGAAAGCTTTGTTTTGTCTAACTTACTCTCACAAGGACTGACATTTTTCTCCACGGCGGCTTACAGGCGAAAACAGTTTATAATCGAACTGTCAAGATTCTGTATGCCACAAAAATGGCTTTCGTTTGAGTTGTTAATATAAGGGGACCTCTTTCGATGACAACAAGACATTGAATGCTTTTTATAACATGAAAAAGAAACAAATGGATTTGAAATATATTGTTTATTCTCAGGCTACGAAGTAACAGCTAATCAGGACAGAATTTGCTTTCAATCACAGAACTTAATATTAACATGAATTGATTGAATACACACGCATCACAAAGAATGAAAAGCGCGCGAAAATCTCAAGAGAGAGCGGTATAGATGATTGTGAACCTACCGAGCTAGTTTTAAATTATTATTATTTAATTAAAATTTCTTTACAATTGAGACTTTTTCTAAATCGCCCACACAGTTATCTAATGTCATTTTTACCACGAAAATATAAAATGTCAAATTCGCGGTCGGTTTTCCTCTTTATTGCCGCGAAATCTAAAACGATATACACAAGAATTTTTTATTTGTGACAGTTTTTAAGAAAAGAGAAAAAATGCATAAGGGCGAAATTAAACTCAGAGTTTCCCACAGTAATTTTCTAAAATTAGATAAATCAGTGTTTAATATTCATAAGATGAATATTTCGATTATTTCTCTGTTGCCATAGCAAAGAAATTCATTTCACCCAAAGTTATACCCATTCACAAAAAAGAAAGTAGTTGGATCCAGTCAGTGTTCAACAGTTTTACATAAAGTACAAGTACAGACCATTTACAGACCATCTTGAAAAACACAGAAGTTTGGTTTGGCCCTTCCCCACCCCCCTCCCCCAAAAAGCGGTACGGAATTTCATTGTCAATTTAAAAATGTTTTTCAAAGACGTTTGGTTGCCATGGTTGCAAAGCTAGAACGTGGAACAAGCAGTTGACAGTTTTCTATCCTTGATAGAGTTGAAATATATAAATTAGTTAAAATATATGTAAAGCCAAACTGTCCTAAGAATGTCGCCATTGATAACGTTATTTAGAATGTCAACAAACAAAGCATTTAAAGGACTAATGAGTCATGAAAAAGAAACTGTCATTCAGCTGTATTTCTTTCTTGCTGTCGCTTGTCTTTGTTCGTTCTTATGCCGTATAGTATTGCTGATTTCATTACATGATCCCTCGCAATTCTTTCTATCGAATTTGGTTGTTTTATTATTTGCATTCTTCACAGCAGATAAAGAGCTAATTCAATTAGCTACATAACTTTAGATTTTTACAGTTAGATAGTTATCTTTCCTGATCAGTTTTGCTATTTGTTTTATAATTTATTTTATTGATAATTAGATGCCATAGAAACTTAGACAGCGCTTTTAATTAGAATATCTATAGTTTTAGCGCTTAATAATACATATATACCATATATATATAATTATCTTTAGATAATATTGGCTAAACATAGGTAGATGAATGGATGGGTGGATGAATTTAATGGATGGATAGAAGTGTGAGTGAATGAATGAATGAATAAATGGATATAGGGATAGATAAGTGATTGGATAAGTGGATTGAAGATGAATGGATGGATGAATTGATTAGATAGGTGAATCATGGATATCTTATTTATCTCTTAAATATCTCTCATGTATATTCAGCTCTTTGACACAAACATGGATTTTTTAAAGGCCTATAACTTTAATTGTATTGATTTAAGGACCCTTGCTACTGCGCATCCATTCCGCGCATCTTACTTTCGACCATTCATTGAAGTATAGCTTTGACATCTAAATTCGTAACAACCTCAACAACTTTACCAAAAAATTCGTAATCTTAGCGCCATTTACGCGGTTAAATGTGACATAGCCGAAAACGTTAAAATTCGTATCACCAGACTCAGTGTTTTGTCCACAAATGATACGAATGGTTCTTCACAGAAATCAATCAATAGAAAATGAATTCCTCATCTGTGGTATCTCAATCAGTGTTAGATAAGCTCTAGAGTTATTAGAGAGTAGAAAGACAAAATAAATCGTTTTATCAAATACTTCATGTCACAAATTCAAGTATCGGTTATTCCCGTTGTCTCAAAGGTTTTTGAAAAAATTGTTTATCAACAGTTATACGACTATCTTAACGAAAACCAATTATTAACTAAGTGCCAATCAGGTTCACTCCATAGTACCCTCACAGCACTTCTTGATGCCACCAACAACTGATGGTCAGTTAACATGGCTTTATAAATGGAATTATCTTTATTGATCTTAAAAAGTCTTGTCATATTGATTGGTTCTAAACCTTTAGTATTAATCAATCTTTACGTACTTACAACAAAGTCATTATATAATGAAAACATGTTTCGTCCTTTGGCGGACCTTTTCAACTCGTTATACACCTAATTGCAGAAAGGTTGTCCACCTCGGAAAAGCACATTTACACATTTACACATTTGCACATTTACACATTTGCACTTTTGCAAGCGCTGAAATACAACTATCCACCTGAAATCTTCTGTATAAGGCCGCTGCATTCTTATGGCAGTATACTTCTACTGAATCTATTGACTCTGGGTTCCACTTGCGCAAAACAAATATACACGTGTTGTTGCGAATGTGCAAATGTGCAAATGTGTAAATGTGCTTTTCCCGAGGTGGACAACCTTTCTGCAATTAGGTGTATATATAATATAGCTAATTGCATAATCGTTGTCGGGTTGAAAATCATGAAAGCTATGACCAAAAGGAATTCTGGGAAATTAAAACTCTCAAATAACACGGTCAAATGATCGACTTTTTTATCCAGACTTGTAGGATCTTAGTTAAATAGCTCATATACCTTCAAAACTACGAGAACATTGAATATATCTGTATGTAATGTGGGTCATGAACTGATTTCCCATCCATCCTTGCGGTCTCAGCTTCTATGATTTATGATCAGTTCAACCCGACAACGATTATGCAATTAGCTATATAGTGTTAACGTATATATATAATGACTTGAAAAGGTCCGTAAGGACGAAACATGACTTTGTTGTAAGTAAAGATTTAATACAAAAAGGTAAATAGAACCAATCAATATGAAAATAATTTCAAAATCTTTTGAAGTCCAATTAAGGAGAGTTTCTGCACGATCTTAAAAAGGCCTTGGACATTATATACCATCAAGTTCATTATATACCATCAAGTTCATTATATACCATCAAGTTCATTATATACCATCAAGTTCATTATATACCATCAAGTTCATTATATACCATCAAGTTCATTATATACCATCAAGTTCATTATATACCATCAAGTTCATTATATACCATCAAGTTCATTATATACCATCAAGTTCATTATATACCATCAAGTTCATTATATACCATCAAGTTCATTATATACCATCAAGTTCATTATATACCATCAAGTTCATTATATACCATCAAGTTCATTATATACCATCAAGTTCATTATATACCATCAAGTTCATTATATACCATCAAGTTCATTATATACCATCAAGTTCATTATATACCATCAAGTTCATTATATACCATCAAGTTCATTATATACCATCAAGTTCAAGTTATATATACCATCAAGTTCATTATATACCATCAAGTTCATTATATACCATCAAGTTCATTATATACATCAAGTTCATTATATACCATCAAGTTCATTATATACCATCAAGTTCATTATATACCATCAAGTTCATTATATACCATCCATCAAGTTCATTATATACCATCAAGTTCATTATATACCATCAAGTTCATTATATACCATCAAGTTCATTATATACCATCAAGTTCATTATATACCATCAAGTTCATTATATACCATCAAGTTCATTATATACCATCAAGTTCATTATATACCATCAAGTTCATTATATACCATCAAGTTCATTATATACCATCAAGTTCATTATATACCATCAAGTTCATTATATACCATCAAGTTCATTATATACCATCAAGTTCATTATATACCATCAAGTTCATTATATACCATCAAGTTCATTATATACCATCAAGTTCATTATATACCATCAAGTTCATTATATACCATCAAGTTCATTATATACCATCAAGTTCTATGGAGTTGATACACTGAAGTGCCGGGTTCAGCTCTTATTTGAGCAACCGAAGCCAAAAATGTACTGTTAACGGTTGTCTATCAGAAGCAGCCACTATTAATTGTGGGATCCCTCAAGGGAGTATAATTAACAAATCGCAAGCGGTTTTCCATTGTCTATACTACCGCGAGTGGTTCCACTTGAGTTTTCGGAACATTTTGTGACGTCAAATCCATTGTCAATAAAGTACAGACAATGGAAAACCGCTTCTGATTTCTTTTTTACAATAACAAAGTAAAAAAAAAACATCCAAAAGCAAGGATAAAGTTTGAAAGAAAAACCGCGGTTTCAAGCACGCGCTGCATCCGTGCGCGAGCGATTCGTCATTCTATTTGTCTGTACTCTGCTTATTGACAATGGCTGAGAGCCAATCAGATTGCGAGATTACACTCTGTTATTGTAAAATTGGATCTTTACTCTTCTTAACATACATAAATGACCTGCCAAATTGCCTCGACACTGCCTCTGCTAAGATTTTCGCAGATGATACCAACATTAGTGCCTCTGGTAAAAACCTGCATGAGCTTGAACCAGTTATCAACTCTGAGCTCATCAATCTTAGTTCTTGGTTGAAAGCAAATATGCTAAGCCTAAATATTGCAAAAACCGAGTTTATGATAATGGCCGGCTCACGGTAGAAGTTTAGTGCTGAAGCAAATACTTATAATATTAACGTTCAAATAGAGAGCAACACCATCTGAGAGTCGATCACTGCAAGTCCCTAGGGGCGTGCATGGTCATTGGTGATCGGCTCTCTCGGTCCAACCACATAAACGAACTGTGCAAAAAGGTATCGTCGGGCATAGGTGCCCTCAGAAGGATGAGGCCCTTTATTTCAACAATCACAGCTGTACAAATTGTGCATTAATACAGGAATGTAAGGATTGTTGATTGATAGATAAAGGAGAATTAGGTAATCGGACTCTATTGTTGTTGGGGTAAATGAATAAGTGATAAATAATGTGGGGTGGATAAATAAAGGAGAATTAGGTAATCGGACTCTATTGTTGTTGGGGTAAATGAATAAGTGATAAATAATGTGGGGTGGAATTGTGGATAAAAGGGAGAGGGTCTTCATTGGGACTGTAGAATATGAGCTCATATGATCACTGAAGCATGAATTTAGAGGTAGGGTTGGTAAACCCAGTTTAACATTACTCATCAGGGGTTAAGACGTTAAACTGTTGTCATTATGGTAGATGACAAACGTGTTTCATACTTCAAGGCCTTGAAGCTTAACCCTACACGTGGTTACCAAATAAATTCATGCAATAGTGCAAGGGACATAAGTGTTGGGTGGGATGAATGGGAGACTTACAATGTACGCTAACTCGTGAACATACGTAAGGCCAAAAACCTGAACTTTAACCGGAAAAAGTGAAAATAAATGGTAAAAATAGCTGAAAAGAAACAGAAGGTTGGAGAAAAGGGAAGAGCCTACCTTGGAGAATGAAACGCTGGCGGACCAGTGGATGCGTGGTTAGCAAAATGTTGCTTATAGGCATATTCCTTGGTGAATATAGCTTGGCTATGATGTTAGCGAAACTATAAGAAAAAGCCGGTAAAAAGAAACGCGTGACATAATTTAAAAGAAAAAAACGTCAAACCGTGACGTGTACAGAAAGTAGAACGGAAAATAAATAAAAGAAAACGAAGGGGAATATGTTGCCAGGAAACTCAAGAAAAAATGGCGACATCCTAGGAAAAAACCAATACTACTATAGATTAGCAGAACTCAGGAGGGCTGTTTGCAACAACGCGCCAGCTTCAAAGGTAGCAGAGCACGCAAACGCAACTGGTCACCAGCTGAATTTCAAAGAAACAAGGATCGTCGAGACAGAAAAGTACTAACACCAAAGACTATTTCTGGAATCCAGGCATTCCATAAAAGACCCAAAGTGAAAGAATCGAATGACTATATGTCAGGATTCCAGAAATATATAGAACTCTCGTAGATCGGTCTAGCACTAGCGTACGCTAGTAGGCTTAAAAATAGCAAACGCATTACAACAAGATCGTTACACTTATAGACCGAATGCAATAATGGCGGAATCGGTAAATCTCATTTATTGTGTAATTAGTGATATGACACAGCCATCGTTTCAAAGAGTATAAAAACAAAAAGAAACCCACAAGATTTTACAGCGATTATACAAAAATTTAAAAATTTATAACAAATTGAAATCACAAAGATTTGTATGGGAAATTGAGTTTTGGACTGACTAGCCTCGTTTCCATGCAATTGCTAGAATTCAAATGGTTATAACTTTACGAGGGTTTTATTTAAATTGATGGGCTTTTGGTGTATTACTAGACTATGTATGGTCTTGGAAAAAATGATATTACATTTCCTAAACTCGTAATTTTTCTCAGTTTATGCAAATTACTCGGCCATTATTGCATGTCTATAACAAATAGATAAGCCAGAGACAACCAATTTTAATGTCATATATTTTTTTGTGCATGTTTTAAAACAATTTCGTTGATGACAAATGTATATATTAACAGTTTTGATGGTTGGGTTTGATAAATAGTTTACGGCCTCTCAGTCTAAAAAACATTACCCAAACAGTTCTCAACATACTAGAACCCAGTCCCGCGCGGACGGATAAAAAGTTTTTTTTGTGAAAACATATTAGATTCTCATCGCTATATTGCGTTTATTAGTACGGTGAACCCTGTTTTTATTATATATATATTTTACATTGAATTTGTTTTATAAATTTGTTTCATAATTCGAAATAAAAAACATATTGTTAAGGATTGGAAAATGCAGTAATTTACACATTTTAGATTTATTATGGTCTGTCAATAGACATACACATACCTCTTTCCGTTCACCTATTTATTGCCTCCTCAGCTTTCAATGTATAATCTTGCGAAAAACTACAGTTATTTGTTCATGTTCAATATTGGAAAAACGTTGAAAAAAATGTATTCTTTAGTCATAATTTCATTAAGTTTTTGCTCGGATAGTGACATAAACGAACTCGGTGACCCGCCTTTTTTATTTCATAATTGACTTCAGCTACCTCAAATCTCTTTATTTAATCTTTTTAGGAAAAATATTTCACAGTGAATCTATGCAACTTCAAAATGTTAATTGGACAAAATTCCCAATCCGAAAAGAGGCCTTGGTATTCAACACATTTCAATGAGTGACCGCCAGAATTCATGCACTACACTTGACACGATGCTGCAATTATACCGAGATAAGATGATCCAAGGAATGTGTTTACAGCGTCTCTATATGTTTTTGCCCGTTTTTAAAGTAAGAGATAAATTTAATGTTCTGAAATTTTTGATCAAAGAAACGTTTGCACTAATAATATGGAATGCTCTACCAGATACACAACACTAAAATGTTCTTCTGGTCTACTCGTCTGGTCACGATTAAATAGGAGCATCCAGCATCCATCATTCAAATTTGTCAGTTTGGCTATTTTTAGAACACGAAATTGACCAATCACTGTTGCTACAAATAAAACGAGTTGCTACAAATAAACTGACAAGTTGCTGCAAATAAAATCGGAAGTGCACAGTGATTGGTCAATTTCGAGAAATCGTGTTCTAAAAATAGCCAAACTTGTTCAAACGCTGTGACATAGACCCAATATGTATGCTCCTACTTATGGGCTCCTACCTCATTGACTATTTCATTTAATTATTCATATATCTATCTTTTTGTTACGTTTAGTTTTGATTTCTGTGTTGTGGCAGTACCTGTAAATTAATCTACTTTGTATTGACCTAAGTGTACTTCGACCGCCACGTTAAATAAAGGTTATTAAATATTATTATTAGTCGGGCTTCCTGTGGAATGCCCGACTCTAAAAATGGAGGCCGTCGTCGTTGGCCTCAAACGTGAAAGTGGCTTTTAATGCGCATGTCTCAACACGAGACAGTCGCGACCTCTTTCTCCACAAACACATATAGCTCAAAACAGCTCAAATATTGCTCAAATGAACTCACATATTGCCTCAGCTGGGAACTGCATAGCTTTACTCTGTGTACTGAAGTAATACGTTAAATGGATCAAAGCAAAAGCCGAGAAGTTCGAAGATAAATATGTTATCAGTATCGCACAACTGACAAGATTGAAATCTAAACGAAGTCAAATTCTTTGTACCGCTGTAATGTTTAGTGTGTTGTGGTAAGCTTATAACACCGATAGATATTTATGTTAATGCCGTTCAAGGTTTTGCCGAGTTTTTTAAATCGTTCAGTTGCATGAATGCCCAGAAATGTAGGAAATATTCTTTGTGATTGTTCGTAGCCTGATTTTCAGACGTTCCGTGGTCTACCGAGTCACGCAAAAACAAGTCTAAATGCTCCCAAAATCATTACAGACATTAAAGTAATTAATCATTTATTAGAATAAAGAGATTTTCAGTGATCATTCGTAGTTTTCATATATATTCTCCCATACAGATAATCAGCTTGGGCTACCTGTGATAACACTGACAGAATCCTCAACTTTCTTGCATCAAAAATTCGTAGTTTCTGTGTATCACAATGTTTTCAACACCAAAGTCGAAGAAACGTTAGATTTTAAGAGTGTTAAGTAGTGACTCGTATTACAACTGGTGCACCAAAGCGATAACAGCGGGTGCCAGCATTCGCGGCAAAATACAAATACTCGAATGTGATTGGCCGAGAGGCCATCTTTTTCCGATATTTCATGGTTTGCCGTAGATTCCAACAATGAGCGAACCATATTTGGTAGTACTTAGCATAATTCGCTATTACCCGAAGTTATACGGATTTTCATCGTGAGGAAGCTTGTGATACGAAGGTAAATGACTCCAAGTTGTTGAAATGTGAGACTGTTCAGAATGTTTATATCCAGCAAATACATCATTATTTATCCATATTTCTTTGTAGTTACGCAACAATGGCATATTGTGTTGCTGTATGTTCGTGTTCTAAACATTTGGAGTGGGGATTCCGCGAAACTGCGTTCGACTTGAAAGGTCACGTCGAAAGAAAGGTCATTTGTGGAAGGATTCCAAATGCTGAGGTGTGAAGTACCAAACGGACCAATACAATTGAAGATTAGCTGAATAGATATCATGGTTAGCGGAAATACAACACAGACCATGCAGTTGCTCATGATCAAAGAAATCTTTAATTTCTTCAAATTTCTTATATTTATTCAAGTGAATTGCGTACATATTATCAAAACTAACCGGTTTGATTCGAATTAGTAGCATTCTCGGCCATTTAGGCTTATTTTGGCGACTCATTACAAACATTATCCAATTACAGTGTATGGTATGATCATTTTCTTCAGTATACAAACTTGCTCACGATAGAAATCGCTGAAACTTCTACAATACAATTGTATGAATATTTGATGCTTTCTTGTTAAGTTTTATCGTTGGATATTATCTAACACTAGTAATATCTAAATATATAGGTTTGAATTTGGCGCTACGACACCTTTTTTGAGCTTTGTACCAATCAAATTCTCTTATTTAATTAAAAGCAAACAAGGTCTGATTAACGGCTCCAAATCGCTTTCAAGTCCAAATCCGCACCACCTCTTACGCGAGCCGCTACTTAACGTTTTACCTATCAGCATTCTATTCACACTTTCTTGTCAAACCGGTTTTCAAACTAGTTATGTAGTAAAAATACTGGGAAGCCATTCTAGTGTAACGCTTGTAAGATGCATTATAGTTTACTAAAAATGGTCATATAATCTTATTAACTGAGCGGGAGATCTGTACAGGAAAATCTTGACCGAGGTCGTGAAAGTACTATTCTCAAACTCATTAATTATTCGTATAGGTAATCGCACGAATTCGAGTACAATTTAGGATAAATAAACACGAGTCAATTTTTCAAAGACTAACAAAATTGCACGAGACCGCAGGTCGAGTGCAATTTGTGGGCTTTGAAAAATTGACGAGTGTTTATTTATCCTAAATTGTACGAGAAATTCGTGCGATTACTTATTAATAATATACATGAAATAATTTCTGAATTCTGATTCAAGCAGGCGTCTTTGCGTTTCGCGCGCTCAATGACAAAACGTACGGTTTCTCAACTGGATTTTTATTGGTTCAAAACTGACACATGACCATCGTCAGAAAACAGTTTAGACGTCGTTTACAAAATTAAAACATTCTCAGTCAAGTTTCCAATGAGCTAAATGTAAGCTCAAGCAAGTTAATACATGGAAAAAATCCTTCAAGTTAAAGTGTTTTCGTTCAAAGAAATGTTTATTCTATTTCAAGAGTCGGGGATTTTTCCTCCGACATAGAAAGCAATCTGACAGTTGTGGAAAGTGTTCGGCATATTCAAGCACTGCCTTTCGATGTTTTGCTGACTTGACATGTGGCTCTGGTTGCTGAAAGTAATGTTGTTCTTCGTTCCGCTGATGGCAGTTGATAGCTGTCGCTGCTCGTTCTCATCAGCTTCATCGTAATCGTCAAGAGAGGAGATATTTCTGTGTCCAGTGACCTTCATTATAGAGCTTCTCTCGAGGCCGGCTGTCTTCATCTTTTTCACGACCGTTTTTCTAGCACTGTGGTTGGTGAGGTTTTTAGTAGAGCTTTCGAAGGATGTCCCAGCGATGATTGACTTCATCATGTCGTTGATCATGTGGATTCCCATCGGCTGTCTTTTGAACCATACATGATATGAGGGATTTTGCATGCATGACAGGTAAAATGGACCTTGTGCTTGTAGCTCAGGTGGTCGTCAATTCTTTTCGCCAGTTGAAAACATTTTTGGCAAAAAGCTTCTTGGTTTCGCTTTCAAGCCAGCTTGGCGTGTTTTGGTGGGATTCTCTACAAACTGTACGTACTTTGTGCCGTTTTCATATAAGCTTATAGTATATTGCATAGAAAAATCATTACTAACTTCAAATCTAGGAAAGTTTTCCGCCATACTTGTTTTTGTTGTTCAAGAATCGGAGTCATGTACTCGTAAGCAAAATACCTTGGTAACTGTCTATCATTTGAAATTTTACTGTACAATTTCAACCTTTTCCAGTACAATTTCAACCTTTTTGGGATAAATTGAATACTTCTCGACCAATCAGAATTCAGAAATTATTTCATGTATATTATTAATGAGGTAACCAGCCAATCCGGTGCATCAAATCCGGTCACATGATGGACCTGGAAACCCCGGAAAGTCCGCTCAAGAGTACTTTGAAATGCATGGATTTCAAAGTACTCTTTCCTGAGTTCTTACCCTCATATAACAATCATCGGGACCTTGGACAGAGTACCACTCTGTCCGAATGAGATTCAATCTGAAAGCAGGCTCTACTTCATGCTACTCAAGAGTCCAACACATGTGGGATATTATTTATATGCGATGTACTCGACTCTGCGCATGAGCAGAGAATATGCAGACTGGAATTCTTGCTTTTCCGGGCTAAAATCTTGCAACTCTTTATTTATTGCCTTTAGGCCATTGCATGTAATAATTAATGAGTATGAGAAGTCGTTCCAAAACCTCGAATTCGGACTAGACGGGGTTTCCAGTCCTCGGCTTCGCCTCGGACTGGAAACCCCGTCTAGTCCTCATTCTCGGCTTTGAAACATTACGTCCAGAACTGAACCCACTTTTATCTACGCTCGCGACAAAGAGCAGAAGAGAAGAGCTGGGCTAGAGAGAAAGTGGGTCCAGGGAAGTTTGTCTGCGCATGCGTCACCACATCCCGTTTTCGGGATGTGAACATTGAGCAAAAATTGATATGACCCTCAAAGACCACTTGGCGTTTTGTTTTTCATTGGAAAAAGAAAACACTAAAAACAACGTAAAAGTATGTTATTAAAAATCTTGTAATTGCAGCCAGGATGCATTATATGACATTAAAATTGGTTGTCTGGCTTATCTATTTGTTATTATTTGTTATCGATCGAGACATTTCATGCGCAACTAAACTCTGTCAACCCACACATTCAGTTCACCTGTGAAAAAGAAAGCGACACTGGACTTGCGTTTCTAGATACGACGACAACGCGTACATTGGAAGGCAAATTCATCGTTGACGTATACCGTAAGCCAACGCACACGGACAGATACCTAGATTATAATTCACATCATCCAACAAGCCACAATAAATCAGTGGCAACAACGCTTTACGAGCGCGCCCTGAATGTGCCTTCAAGTGATGAGAGAAAGACCAAAGATATCACGCACGTAACGAACGTCCTTGTAGAAAACAACTATCCACCATCTTTTGTCAGAGAATGCGAAATGTTCGTCCGGTTCAGAAATCGATGTGCTTCTTCCACTAATAGTGACGTCAACAAACAGGTAAACCCTACCAACAACAACGGAGTGATTGTTCTGCCATATGTAAAAGGAACATCTGAGAAGCTGGGGAGACTTTTGAGACAACACGACATCAAGGTTGCGTACGCAATTTTTTGGTGAAAAAAGTGAGAAAAGCAAACGAAAAATCTCTTGAGCGCGAGCTCGATGGCGTAACGAGTGCGTGATAGCGCGCGCATTTCACACAAGCAAAACACAAACATAGCTTTTTACGCTAACAAATAAAAAAGGAGAGAACAAAGGACGTTGTTTTCTTTGTGAATCTTGTTGTCGTATAAAATCTGTAAGTAAAACTCGGCGGCAAATGCGTCCATAGTTTCGAAGAAAAACCGATATAAACAATAGAGTCGTTTTCGTATGAGTGGGAAACCTACGGTACGGAGTTACGGTCACGGTACGGAATCGAACACATTGTATTCAACCAATCACAGCGCGCAAATTCATCGCTCAACCAATCAGAATGCTTGGATACGGCATGATGATGGCGCGATACGGTCACCGCACGGTACGAACCGTACCGTAAGTACTTCCCACTCATACGAAAACGACTCTAATAGCGGACGCGTGAGGATTTTTGATTGGATGTGGTGGCGCATACTCAGACAATTCCCTGAACCTACTTTTCTCAATTTCCTTAGATTACGCGCGCGCTTCTCGTACTCTTTATATTTCTTTAGCGCCCAGTATTTATGTAATTATTGAATTATTAGTAATTATTGGACTATGAAAGTACAAACCGAGCGCAGCGATGATGATGATTTCAGTCAAAATTAACTGATCAGCTGTCGGACCGCTTTTCCAGTATTCCTCGGAGAATGTAGATCGGAAAAACGGTCTTAATATTCGATGAAGATTGCTCGATTTGGCCATATAATAATAACCAAGCTTGGTCGGTCTGTACGGGAGAATCTTGACCTTGGTCGGGTACTATGATATGTTATGTTATGCTATGTTATGTTATGTTATGTTATGCTATGTTATGTTATGTTATGTTATGTTATGTTATGTTATGTTATGTTATGTTATGTTATGTTATGTTATGTTATGTTATGTTATGTTATGTTATGTTATGTTATGTTATGTTATGTTATGTTATGTTATGTTATGTTAGGTTATGTTATGTTGAATGTCAGGTTTACGTACATTATTATGTTGTTGTTATGTTATGTTATGTTTTTCATATAGACGTTTCGGCCATTAATGGCCTTATGTTATGTTATGTTATGTTATGTTATGTTATTTCTTAGTCCCATGATATGTTATGAATTATGTTATCTTGGCCCGTGAACCACGCTTCAAGGTTAGTGTTATGTTATGTTATGTTTGCTGTGTTGCTGTGCTATTATGGTTATGTTATGTTATGTTATGTTATGTTATGTCTATGTATATGTTTCTGTTTGATGTTATGTTATGTTGATTAATGCTCTATGCTATGAGACAAACACCAATGTTATGTTAGTTATGCTATGTTATGTTATGTTATGTTATGCTATGTTATGCTATGTTATGTTATGTTATGCTATGTTATGTTATGTTATGTTATGTTATGTTGCTATGTTATGTTATGTTATGTTATGTTATGTTATGTTATGTTATGTGCTATGTTATGTTATGTTATGTTATGTTATGTTATGTTATGTTATGTTATGTTATGTTATGTTATGTTATGTTATGTTATGTTATGTTATGTTATGTTATGTTATGTTATGTTATGTTATGTTATGTTATGTTATGTTATGTTATGTTATGTTATGTTATGTTACTATGTTATATTATGTTTAGAATTTCTATTCCACACGACCCCACAAGCTTTAGCTTTAAATAATATCGTGTTTAAGTAAAAGTTATTGTATTGTATTGTATTGTATTGTACTGCGCTCGGTCAAGATTCTCCCGTACAGACCTCCGACTCGGTTAATAATAATAAGACCTAAATAATATAGACACGAACACAGTACAGTGTTTTATTTGTTCGACACAATAGGTGAACTGAAGACTATCAAAAACTGCATGTTGATAACACATGCATTTCTTGCCTTTCAACTGTAAAAATGTCTTACTTCAACAACTATGTTTTCTAGATGAGGTCGGACATTTCACCAGAGAAGCAAAACTAAGGGGCAATGATTGATTTTAGTAAGACACAATGGATCAATTCAAGCTTTGTGTTTGATTACCCGGGTTGATTAGAAGTCTGTTATAGGCTGATTTACTCTGGAAAGCTGGCAATGGCATTTTAGTTATGAGAATCAAACATCACAACTTCAGGATTGACAGGATTGGAATTTTAACATGGAGAGTCGCCATACTACATTTTCTTTTAGCTCGTGCTATGCAGGCCTAAATTCAAAATTCTGCTCTTGTTGCCTCCGCTTCCAGCGCAAAACGTCTCACAAATGTACTAGGATCTGATGAGACATTGAAAAAAGAAAATAATTGAGCGCCGAAATAGAGCCCTAACTTAAGGTATCAGGGGATCTTCGTGACCGCTCTTCACAGAAACCTCAATAGCGCGCCAATTGTCGTTAAAAAGTATTAAAAAGTATACATTTTTTAAAAGCTGAATAAACATAGAATCCTGTTCAGTAAAAACCCTTTCAATTTATTCAGCCGTGTTTTTATTATTACGATTTTTATGAAAATTTGGAAAATTGACTGTGTCTCACTTCTGAAGTTCCAAGTCCCTCAGGATTAAACCATTCTTTAAACGGAGAGCAGCAGCTTAAAGATTACATGTTGCTCTTCAAAACGGTGTCTCAGTTTTTTTATTCGTTTCCAATAGTTTAAGAGATATAGCCTGGTTTCTGATTGTTTGTAGTAAAAAACAAGTGTATCAACTTCGAGGTCAAATATTTTCCGAAGTAAATAAAATAGGAAAAAACTGAAATACCCTTTTGAAGAGCAACATATGTTCTTTAAAGTGTATATGACACGAATTTTTTTATTTTGAAAATCGATTATATATGAACTGAATAGTGGGATTGTTTCAGTATTTTGTGATTTGAGCTTCGCATTTGCGAGTTATGCTAATTCGGTGACGTCAGATTGTTTTTTTCCATAACTTATTTCTATTATTTCAAGTAGCATTCTTTTCTGAAATAGAAAAAAAAGTTTAACATCATTTATATAAGTTGTAGAAAACTTTTTGCCAGATTAAAAATGTCAATAATTTGCACAAGGACGCTTTTGTATAATAAATTAAAAACAACCTGACGTCACCAAATTACAATATCACGATTTCAAACCTTCATAACTCGCAAATGCGAAGCTCAAATCACAAAATACTGTACCATCCCACTATTCACTTCATATATAATCGATTTTCAAAATAAAAAAATTCGTGTCATAAAGATTTTCGTAAAAATCGCAATAATAAAAAAACGGCTGAAGAAATTAAAAAGTTTTTTACTGAACAGAATTCTATGTTTATTCAGCTTTATAAAAATGTATACATTTTAATACTTTTTAACGACCATTGGCGCGCTATTGAGGTTTCTGTGAAGAGCGGTCATGAAGGTCCCCTGATACCTTAAATTGGCGCAAGTGACCTTTGTAGGGGTATAATTTCTTAGAAATACTAAATAGTCCCTTTTCGCGTTCACAGATCCCATTGTAAAACCGCTGTACTTATTGACAACAGACGCATTTGTACAGGGTTAGCCTCGAGTCAGTGTAAATTATTCATAAATATCAACAAGAACACGAATAAATGTTGACATGAAACAATAGAAACATTTTTTTGAATTGCACGGACTGTTTTCTGAATCGAGGCTAACCCTGTACAAATGCGTCTTTTGTCATGGACAGCGATCATCTCTAAACAACGCGAAACTGTAGTATTTGCTACTTTAATTAGTGGGGCAGGGGGGGTCGTGAATTAGTGGGGGGGAGGGGTAGGATAGGGAGAAATCACAATATATATCGATGAATTATAATGATGATCTACACGCCATATTCGTATTATTTACAATGTAGGTTCATTACCGGCAATTAATAATTCGCAAAAAAAGTAGTCATTATCGAAGGACTGACACTAGAGAACTCCCTAGATCGATAATGAAGTTATGAATTGAGATATATTTACTACGTGACAGTTCTTTCAGGCAACTTTAGTAAGAATGACTGTAATATCGCTCAATAGAACTTTATCTTTATAGTACTTTAACTTTCCCTCGATTTCTATCTGTACTAACACATCTGTACATTTGCTATGATTTGATAGCTTATGTACAAACCACCAAACAATTTCATGTGCCTTTGGTTCGTAGTGGTGCGGTCACTGACAAATGCCCTCAACCGCCAACTAAAACCACCCACAGTCGAACCTCTACTAACGCGGGCCACCTCCCCACAACGGCCACCTCTCTACAACGGCCAGGATATTCTGTCCCGGGCAACAGCCAGCCCATACATTTATTCGTTTATAAACCTCCACAACAACGGCCACCTCTACACAACGGCCACCTCTACCCAACGGCCACCTCTACACAACGACCACCTCTACCCAACGGCCACCTCTACACAACGACCACCTCTACACAACGGCCACCTCTACACAACGACCACCTCTACCCAACGGCCACCTGTACACAACGGCCACCTCTACACAACGGCCACCTCTACCCAACGGCCACCTCTACACAACGACCACCTCTACCCAACGGCCACCTCTACACAACGGCCACCTCTACACAACGGCCACCTCTACACAACGGCCACCTCTACCCAACGGCCACCTCTACACAACGACCACCTCTACACAACGGCCACCTCTACACAACGGCCACCTCTACACAACGACCACCTCTACCCAACGGCCACCTCTACACAACGGCCACCTCTACCCAACGGCCACCTCTACCCAACGGCCACCTCTACACAACGGCCATCTCTACCCAACGGCCACCTCTACCCAACGGCCACCTCTACACAACGGCCACCTCTACCCAACGGCCACCTCTACCCAACGGCCACAAAATTTCGTCCCGAGGTGGCCATTGTGGAGAGGTTCGACTGTATTCAGTTATTTGTCGTCACACATCGCTATCTCCAATGAAGCGAAGACAAAGGAAACAGCTGCGAAGGAGACACTTGAGATACAGTTCAGCTGTCAGCGGATAACTTCTAAACCAGCCAAATGAACCATGCGGGTTAGAAGTGCACCCTTCCTGAATGCCTTGTCCGATGGACGCCAATAAACACCATGGACCTATGTTGTTTGTCCAACTTTCTGTGAAAGCAAACATAAACTTGTTTGGGATTTCTTTCGCGACGGTTGTATCAATTGCTGCGTGTAATTATTTGTCAACGGTTTCAGTTCTAAACTTAGTTTAGGCCATTTCCGAGTTCCTTTTACCTCTGTTTCAAAACGAGTCTACGTGCGAAACCTTTCATATGAAATTAGTTTTATTTACATGAAAAAGGAAAAATTATTTGCATATGAAAGGTTACGCACGTAGACTCGTTTTGAAACAGAGGTAAAAGGAACTCGGAAATGGCCTAAGCGTATGGGTGTCGCCTGGCATGTGATCGACGAGTATGACATCATTCCATGATAATCAGTTTCTCCCAAAGTGAGAGGACATTTTCAAAACAACTGGCAACAGAGAAGAAACTGGGGAAAAGGGAAAAAGGGAAGCAGAGAAACATTTATAAATGAAAATAAACGAAAGGAAATAAAATAAAAGATAAGGAAATCCATAGAGGGAATAATATTCTATATATCTTTTAGACTTTTCGATATGTAATATTAACTAAACGTGTGTATTATCAAATCATTGATTATGGGTAAGAATGTAAGATAATTCTTAGCAAATCAAGGTAATTCGTTCATTATTTATTATCCGATTTGAAAAAATCAAATATTGATTTTTCTACCCACTTTGGTAAAGGCAAGAAGAGAGGATCAATCAATTAATCCATTATTGATTGTGGAGATTTAATCAATTCAATATTAATTTTGCCAACCATTTTTCACAATAAAGATTGGTGCAAAGTTGCTTCGAAAAATAAATTATAATTTTAAGTCAGTTGTAAGAAATAAGCAATGACTCGACATATTTTTCAATAATGAAGCTGTGAAAATATTAAATTACAATTACTTTATTATCAATGAAATCAGTTCACTCATTCAATTATTCCATGCTTTATATAAAATCTAATGCTACTCATGACTAATTGAAAGAATTACAGATATAACATTGACTATAACTGGTTGACAGACGGATTGAATGGAAATACTCGAACCATTGATTCTTTTCTTGGTCTCTACGTGGAACATATATCCCAGAATATGTCAGTTGTACTTCCAAGCTTCGAGTAACAGTAACGTACATAGACGACTCGATTGTATTGTCGATATATACACACCCTATAGGTCGGGCTGTCTGTTTGGTTAACTAGTAACTATTTGGATGGCAGAGTGCTGACTATCTGACTGACAGAATTTCACCCGTATGGGTTGCTTGTTTATTTCCCAGTTTATTGTAAATAGCACTAAATTTACTGACGTTGCTGGTGTTAGTCTTATTTATTATTTATTTACATGTATTTATTTATATCAAATGTCAAAATATCCCTCCAAAAAAGACGGCTTTACTGCGTAAAATCGAGCCGAGCGATTTTGATCAAACTTCACATGCAGTAGAATGCTGTTAACTAATAAGGGAGTCATACAGGATCATCAGACTTATTTTCGCGAAATTTGGGTTTGGTTTAAGTTTTAAAGAGTTTGAAAATGTCAAATTGCAGGATCATAATACTCCAGTTTCGAGTTGTTTAGACACTGCTGTACTTCTTGACAAAAGACGCATTTGCTCAATCCAGAGAATAAACCCGTGGAATTAAAAAATGATTCTATTGTCCTACGTCAACATTTTTCACATTCTCGTTGGTATTGATAACAGCGATTTTTGTATTGCTGACAGACCAGGTTTTCATTCATTCATGCTAAAGACATTTCAAACTCTCTTGTTATATTCTAAAAAAATCAAGAAGATCGAATAAGAATTGTGAGTACGGTGACGAGTTAAAATTCGTGTATCTCAGTTTTATCGTCGCGAGGAGGAGCCGCCTCAGTCAGTCAATGAATCACCTTTCAAGCCAGCCAATCAGCAACCATCCAGTCGACATTAATTAACAATGTCTTATTCATTCATTCTAATAATAATAATAATAATAATAATAATAATAATAATAATAATAATAATAATAATAATAATAATAATAATAATAATAATAATAATAATAATAATAATAATAATAATAATAATAATAAGCCTCGATTCAGAGAACAGTCCGTGCAATTCAAAAATGTTTCTATTGTTTCATGTCAACATTTGTTCGTGTTCTTGTTGATATTTGTGAATAATTTACACTGACTCGAGGCTAACCCTGTACAAATGCGTCTGTTGTCAATAAGTACAGATAGATGGATGGATGGATGGATGGATGGATGGATGGATGGATGGATGGATGGATGGATGGATGGATGGATGGACAGTGGTTAATTCGAAGTAAACTAGAGTACTGACTCAATTTTATTTTATTTTACGTCTAAAATGAAGGGAAACGCAACAATAAATCGATTAATACTGGGTGATCGACCGGCAACTCTAAAACATTGCAAACATTTCAAAACGTCAAAGTAAATTCAAGTAATCTTTCTGAAGTTCAGTAAATTACTACAACAAGTGGTGGTACATTTATCTTATTGATAATTATTATAATTGTACTGATCAGTTAAAAAGCAGTATTGAGGTCGATGAACAAAAACTCTACACAAAACGAAATAATGAACATTTCGAAATCTTTGTAGCTGAAAACCGCGATACATACTGGCATGCAAATTGTTCAGTTTAAAAGTACACTTTCGAATTGATTGCGTGCTAGATCAAGGAACCAAAACTCATCAAAACATAATGATTTTAATAGACATTCGAGTTAATAAAAAGTAGGTTATATTGCAAGCGGATCAATGTTATCAAAAGACAAGTCACCGCTGAGAGAAGAAGGACGCCGCAGTTTGTTATAGTAAACGAACCACAAACTTATTAATTGTAACAGTATATTGCCAGAGGATAACAAAGTGATATTGGTTCGTTATACTCGCAACTTGCGGTTAGCCTATTTGGCGCCATTTTCACACGAGTTCCCATTGCTCAATATTAATGAGCTTAACCGAAGTCTAGACAATCTATGATTTTTGAAGTTCTCTGCATAACACCTTGCGAATTTAGATCATAATCGGTAGCGTTTTTAATATTAGGGGAATAAAGTTTAAATATCTAAAAAAATATGTAACTGATAATCAACATCTACGCAAAGTACGCGACAACTTAAATATCACCAAAATACCTTCTTTGATTTGAGTTTCGTTGTTTTTCTGTTCCAAACATTTAATTATTTAATACTGTACCTTTTACAGTCTTTACAGCTATGACGCGGTAACGTTATTGAAAATCATCATTTTGAGCGCACGAGACCAAACTACATTATTTTAACAACAGTTATTTCATGCTTTCAAAATATCCATTCTGTTTTCGATTCTGTTCCACAACGCTTCAAATTTTACGTTTATCTTTTTCAACAAATTTTTCTCAGCAAAACTGGATATGCAGCATCGGAACAGAATATACAATGAAGAATCGGCTTAAACACGAAACCGCGCTATAAAAGGGACTGGACCGCCTTCATTTCACACCTTTCCAGCTCAGTTGAATCAATTTGAAATGGTGGAGTAACATCTTCGTATTCATGTCGTATTGAACGACTCAAAGTTCATAATTATTATTCAACTGGACTTCGATAAAACTGAGCTAAATATCAATATTTTCAAAACTGATCATTCAAAACTAATAACAAGATTTAAAAAACGAGTTCTTGATGTTATGGGAGGTTTTATGGAATCTTTTTCTGACGTCAAAATCTGTCGCGAGTGGCCGTCAATCCGTCATTTTACTTGCTCAAAACTTCAATTTTAGATCGGTGAAGTCTAAATATCTGTCAAATATACCAAATATAAGTTACTTATAAACAAACAAACAAATGTCATCTAGTTGCTTGAAGAAAAACTAACAGACTTTGAAAGTTAGGTTCGAACATTTTGTAGATTTTGACGGCCACTACGTCACACGTAAAACCTCCCATTAAAAGAACGAAGAAAGTCAACAATTTGAAATTCAATTTTTTTAATTTAAATTTCGCGCCCATTGTTACGATGCAGAGCTCTTGACAGTACGATGGATGACTGACAACTGAAGGTGTTAGCTGCCTGGCACAGGCCCTTTTATAGCGCGGTTTCGTGTTTAAGGAATGGTCAACGCTTAGCGTGCGTCCAAATTCAAATAAAACGAATTGATTTTCCGATTGAATTCAGAGCGCGAGCTATGCCGATGACGTGAGCGTGTGTCCATGGGCGCGAGCGTGTGTCCGTGGGCTTACGGACACACGCTAACCAACCAATCAGAGCGCGCGTTATATCATACCTATGTTCTAAATGAATGCTCTGAATTCAATCGGAAAATCAATTCGTTTTATTTGAATTTGGACGCACGCTAAGCGTTGACCATTCCTTAATTAGAACTGCATGTTCAATCTACTATAAAGAAACAGACAGTGACATGTTTGCACCTATCCAATCAATATGTTTAATTTGTGATCACGATAAAGCATCATATCAGCGAACGTTTTACCGAGTTAAATTAATGTTTTTCCTTTAAAATAAAAATAATGTTTGTATCATAATTTAATAAACGATCGACAGACACAAAGACACATTTTAAACGCTTTCAAGCAGATGCATTTATTAGTGAAAATATTGATTGTTTCATTTATACCGCCAAAGAAAAGTGAAAAGTGAAAAGTGTAATATTTTGGTGGTATTTTCATTGTTGCAAATCTAGATTATTTGGCGCCGAGCACCTGTCACTCATTCACTGGTTCTTATCGGTCGTAGACGATTTCCCGCGCAATTTATCAAGCTGCGCTTCTACTTCTATTTTCCCGCGCTCTTCAAAACACGCATATGAATCAATGAAAAGTTTTTAAAAATATTTTTGTTCGTCGAGGTATAATTTACTAAAGTAAAAGCAATTTAATAAACTGAGGATGAAAGAAGAATGGTTTTCAATTTTGAGTAAAAATTAAAATAAATCTAACGATGACTGAACAAAAGAATGTTTTCACGCCACTTGCCACGTGCAGACCTTTGCTTGGCGCGCATTTATCATACCAGATGTCACCTATTGATTGAATAAAAGTACAGACTGAGAATCAGTCCACACTAATCCGTTTTCGTTTGAAAACGCATACTTTTTCTGATCGTGTTTACCGATCGTCACGCACACTAAAACGATCAAAACGCAGATGTTTGTCTATAAAAAGGAGGTTTTAGATTCGAAAACGCTTTCCAGAGTGAAGACGTTTGAAATCGCAGATCGTACGTCATAACTCATTATACAAGCCTCAGTTTCCCGCATAAACAAACATGCAGTATTTAATATGGCACATGAGCTTTTGTTTATGGCCGAGATAGCTTTAAATGTAAAACTGACGCTGTTGGAGCATGCGTATTGGACGGAAGAAAAGTCCGAGCAGAGCCTGGTGACATAAACACATCTTTGAATCATCGGTTTTCAGCACCTAGTGTGGACGCACGGCTTTGTATCTAGAAAATACCGTCTCTCAAGTCAGCTTCAATCTCAACGACTTAGATCAATACATTCGGAGAGACTGCCTGGAAATAAAGGGCATCCCTACTGTGGCCGATGCAGACACGCTGGTGAGCTCTATAGCTGAACTAGCTGGTGTCAATGTGCAGCCAGAAGACATCTCTGTCAGTCATCGTTTGAAATCATTTAAAGGATCCACCTCACCCCCTCCAATCATTGTCAAGTTCGTCCAAGTTCGTCGTTCGTCCGGTACTATGTATGTATCCGGCGAACCACTAATGGAGGTATTCAAAAACGCGTTGGTGCCGTGGACAGGGTCTGATCATGTTTAAATAAACGAATAAATCATTGAACCTATAAAGATGATTCGCTGATTCGATCCTGATAGGCTCAAGACACAAAATCAGCAGCTTGGATGTCCAACCCAGAGTTACAATTAATAATGAATTATAACATAGCATTGATATAACGCGCGCTCTGATTGGCTAATTAGCGTGCGCGAGCGTGCATCCATAAGCTCTCAGTCAATAAGAGGACAGACACATAGAATGACGAATCGCTCGCGCACGGAGCCAGCGCGCGCTTGAAACGGTTTTTCTTTCAAACTTTATCCTTGCTTTTAATTTGGATGAGTTTTGACTTTGTTATTGTAAAAAAGAAATCGCAAGCGGTTTTCCATTGTCTGTTCTCTTATTGACAATGGATTTGACGTCACAAAATGTTCAAAACTTTGCAGTGAAACCACTAGACTTGCCACAAGTCGATCTCTCTTGTATACCAGATGTGCGAGCGAAGCGAGCCATTGAGGTCGCGAAGCGACCGCGAGCGAGCGACGAAGTCGCGAGAGGTCGACTTGTCCCGCTTGCAAGGTTTTCATTTGCGTTTCGCGCCATAAATTATCAGGGTCGGAGTTTTTTCACACACACCGTCGTGTCTGGTTTCATTCAGGGTCAACTCCAACACTCATCACAAGATCATATTTGTTCAGCTCTGAACCAAAGTTATTTGTAACAAAGACTACAGACGAAAGCTTGTAACATTCGTTAAGAGGCTTCCTCGTATTAAATTCTTTGTATTCTGTTATTCTTTGAGCTTCTCATATCAAACTTATGTACTGTATCATTGAACATTTGCTCCTGTTGGGGATCCAGTATCGCGCGGACAACGTTTTTGAATGCGCTTGTGCAAAATTATTACTCGGGCCCTTCCGAAGGAAGCCCGAGTTATAAATTGGAGATTTGTTTATTTTTTATTTTTTATTTTTCATGGCCACGGAATGAAGAAAAAATGCGAAGAATGAAGAAAGAATGCGATGTATTTGATCGTATCGAGTTTCAAGATTACTCAGCAGATAAGGGAAAACTGCAAACGACACACAGGACTCAAGTAGACTTGAATCTTAGTTTTGAAAGCAGTTGTAGATCTTCAAGCTATTAAAGGTCAGGATTCTAGTTCATCGTTCGACGACTAGAAGTGGTAGAAGGACTAGAAGCTCGTGCTGGATCGAGAGAGAACAAGGCATCTTGTTATAATTAAACTCACGACCAGCGATGTAACTACATCTATTGACAGAAAGCTATATCTAGTACAGAAGTCATGCAAACAGTCGAGCCAGTCGAGACTGAAAAGCAAATGAAATGAACTCAAAAACTATCATGACCTCGCTATGCCATGTTTGTTGCTAATTGTAATAGTACGTGTACAGTTATGTCCTTGAGTATTTATAATTAAACCGGTTCACGACCAGCGATGTATACTCAACGCCTCAGATATTAATTTCATGGCGAGTTGACCCAAAACAACGTGAGATGACGCGACGCGAGGGAGAGGGAGAGGGAGAGGGAGAGGGAGAGGGAGAGGGAGAGGGAGAGGGAGAGGGAGAGGGAGAGGGAGAGGGAGAGGGAGAGGGAGAGGGAGAGGGAGAGGGAGAGGGAGAGGGAGAGGGAGAGGGAGAGGGAGAGGGAGAGGGAGAGGGAGAGGGAGAGGGAGAGGGAGAGGGAGAGGGAGAGGGAGAGGGAGAGGGAGAGGGAGGAGGAGAGGGAGAGGAGGGAGAGGGAGAGGGAGAGGGAGAGGGAGAGGGAGAGGGAGAGGGAAGTGCTTTATTTTTTTTTTAAATCGGGAAAAAATTTCCTTCGATTTAAAAGTACTACTACTACATAAGAAACGCAAGGGAATGATTTGTATTTATTAATTATCTCCACTTCTTTTCATTTGTACATAAGCATAAATGAGAAAGGGACAGATAGGACGAAAGACAAGTTAATAGAAATAATAATCAATGAATTAATTAACTGATTTGTTTGCCCACATAATCAGGAGAGAATTCGAAATGGGCGCACAATTTTCAATGTTACCGGCATTTCAGAAAAGCAGATCATTGCACTATAAACGAATTCAATCCTAAATTTTCGTATTTTTCCGAAACGTTTCGCCGTTTGGTCCATTGGATTTCTGACGATGTTTGTGAAAATCAGTGGTCTATTGGAAAGCGCTCCTCGTTTTGCATCTATACATGGAGACGAGTAATTAACTGGCAAAAAAATCGCACGCTAGTATGCATAATGATCAAATTCAAATTGGCGACTCGTTCTTTACCAATCTCCTCTCAAATCTCTAGCTAAAGCAAGCCCCATATAAAAAAATGAACTACAAGTTCTTGGAGATACGTGACACTGTACTTTTTAGATTGAATAATGGTAACAAATTTCTTAAAAGTGTCAATTGTATTTTGAACAGGGTCGTTGGATAGTAATAACCCTTTGACCAGGGTGATCTTTGAAAACCCACCTGTTGTCGCTTACAGACGCGACAAAAGTCTACGTGATACCCTCGTCCATACAAGCGAAGGTTGCGTCACTTCGCAAGCTGGTTCAAGTACTTGCAGACATCCTACAGCGGTCGACAAAAGTATCGCGAACACCCCTACCCCCATCTCCAATGTTGAAGACTTAGCAAAATGATCAGAGCGCAGCAGATTGAAAACCAACTTTGTACTGGTGGAAAGGGGGTCACTGTAGAGCTAAGTGTTCGTGGACTTTTGTCGACCGCTGTAGATACCTGCCAGTATATAACACCTGATGGTGCGTACCCCCAAGATGACGTATGTACCATTCACGAGAACTTTACGTGTAAGACTGAGAACGTAATATATGCTTTATCATGCTGTCGATGCCCCCAGCTCTACATTGGGGAAACCGGTAGAAGTATAAGAGAATGTTTTGCCGAACATCTCCGCAGTATATAACCAAACAAACTCCCGGTTTTCCCGTTGCAGAGCATTTTAGCACAGGTGGTCATTCAACCAGGGATATCAGAGTGAGGGGACTCAAGCTCTGCCATGGTTCTACACTGCAGCGGAAACAGACAGAAATGGAACTTATTTATAGACTAGGAACATTACAACCTCGCGGAATGAACATTAATTTTCACTATATAAAAACATTAATTTTAAAGCTTGTACACTTTTAATTTCAGTTTTACCAGGGCGCCCTGGTTTTACACATAATTCACTGTAAATTCGATCCACGTTAGTCAGCGCGCGCGCCTTTAATTATAATCACGTTGCACAGATACTGATTTCAACATGCTCAGTTTCATGTCACGAACTTAATTTCGTAATTGCATTAATTCTAATAAACTCGTTCCCAGTCCTCGTTTAGGTAATGGCTAATTTACCGCTCTTTGCATATCTGGCATGGGATGTTGATTGGCAACTTGTTTTCCACATGGACTTATACTGTGTTTATTCAGTTTGTGCACTGTAAGTGTTTTGCTATAGTATACGTAATGCTTTAGCGGTACGGTAAAAAAAAAAAGAGTTTTTAATTATTTATTGTCGTATAATTTATATTTTTTATATTTTTCTGTATATATTTTTATATTTTTCTGTATATTTCGATTAATATTGAAACTATAGTTATGCTGCTTTAGAAAAAATGTATGATATTCTCGTGGCGGCCGTTATTTTTAGAATTGGAATCACTAAGAAAAGAAACCAGTTCTGATCTTACCTTAAAATCATCTAAATTTATCAATATTTATTCAACTGGAAAAAGGATAGATATTTGTGAAGGGACTTCGTGATCCAAGAAACGCGAATGCCTTCTCAGCAAATTATAATCACAGGACCATGCATCATATTATTACTATCCATCAGCCTATTTAACAATAACAAGACGCTCAATGAGCGTACACTCGGGCTTATGACAAGGACAATGTCAGTTGCGTGAGGAGAGACCTTGAGTTCATTTGATTACCTTTTGACTTTGAGTTCAATTGATTTGATTTTGATGAGTTCGTGTAAAGGCCCCCTCTCTAGCTTCAGATCCCGAAACGTCGAGTTTGGAATCGAGTTCGAGTTCGGGTTCGAGTTACGGTTCGAACGTCGAATAAAACAAGGACATCTTCTTCAATACAATATCATTTCTCTGACGTCATGACAATCAGTGACAGTTGAGTGACGAGGGAGACTATGTGTCGGGTGAGTACGTACATGATACGTCTTGAGGTTGCATAGGTCAGATGGTTCTGATAACGCCCTCACGTTTGTTTTTGTTAAATATATTTTAAGCGAGCTTCTAGTCCTTCTACCACTTCTAGTCATTGAACGATGAACTAGAATCCTGACCTTTAATAGCTTGAAGATCTACAGCTGCTTTCAAAACTAAGATTCAAATCTACTTGAGTCCTGTGTGTCGTTTGTTTTTTTCTTATCTGCTGAGTAATCTTGAAACTCGATACGATTAAATACGTCGCATACTTTCGTCATTCTTTAACCGAACAAAAACTACGACTACTACCGAAAAACGCATTTTATAACTCGGGCTTCCTTCGGAAGGGCCCGAGTAATAATAAAAATAATAAAGGTTTAATGCAGTGTATCCACAAAATTAATAGGTTCGACTGAATTAAGTTCATGGTTCGGTTCGACGTTTGCCGTAGGCCTTAGAGAATTTCTGCTACGGCTGTCTTTGATCTTCAAACAATCCATTGCGCGTGCTCTGCTACTACGCCATACTTGAAATTGAATCGTAGTTTACGGTATTTAATAATTATACGTCTTTCATATCCTTTCACAATTTAATTATAATCTTTGAATAAACTATTATTATTATTATTATTATTATTATTATTATTATTATTTAAGTAATATAATATACAGTACACTGTTACGATTGAATCAATATTTCGATGGAATTTTTCTATAGGAACATTGAACTATAATACAATAAATAACTCATCGACAACCTGTGTTGTCGAGTCTAATAAATTAGTTGACATGGATTAACCATCAAAGACCGTTCTGTAAGTTCATATGGGTTTGAATAATATCTCTCTTTCTTGTAGAGGAATTGGGAGGATAATGTTCCGTCGATCGTTTGATTATTTTCGCCGTACGTGGTGAAACTTCACATTCTTTCAAATCATCGTCCTTTGATTTGTGAATAAATTCATCCTTTGGATTTAAAGTAAAACACAGCGTAGATAGTTCACTGTCCAGTGAGTCGAGATGTGTTTGAAGCTTCCTTTTTCTAACGATTTGTGAGTCGCATTTATTTTCTTGAACCATTTGTCGAAACTGACTGCCATGACAGCTTATGTTTAATCCACAACTTTCGTCTTCGCTTTCATCATCGCTGGAATCGTCGCGGGCAGTCAAAGTTAAGGTCAATTGATCTAACGCTTTGCCTTCATCTCCTTGTGCTAGTTGTACCATATTCTCGTATTATCATCAGCATTCAGTTTCTTGCGGTATCTACGCTTGGTATTCAAATCTCGTTGGGTTTTACAGGTTCGAAAATAATGTTTGTTCCCAAGGGTACGTAAATAGACAATAATATTATGACATGTTGCCATGGAAATTAATTAAAACGTGTTACGTATTCCAACACATGTACAGAGATTTCGTGACTTTAATTGGTGGAAAAATAATTGCTATTCAGATTTTACTAGATAAATGACTTATTCATACCAGAAAGATCACGATCAGCGTTAACTAGTGGAAATTATGCCTAAATTTATAATCAATCGCCGAAACGCCGATGCAACGCGACGATGTTTGCAATGTTCCAGTCTTTTCGTTTATATCAACTATTACATTACTCAGGTCAAAACTTTATCATTATTTTCTTTTCGAAAGCTGCCACGCGTGATGATTTATTTAATGTTTGGTCAGTAGGAATTAAGAACAGCGATTACTCATAGAAAGTGAGTCATTTCTATTTTAATTGCTGATGGATACATGTATACAGTACTGAATTAGTATCGGGTTGAAAAGAAAAAAAAGAAGTCGTTAGGTTCGAAAATTCAGACCAAAGGCAAAAGTGTTGTTTGATGATTGTACCTATGCCTAGGCGACATCTGTATAGTAACCGTTTCTTTGTTTTCTACGCAAAAAGATGAATTGTTATCGCCTTGTTACCGTAAACGCACCGATCAGCAGTGCAGTCGGTAGCAGAGTCGTCACAAGTCACTTAGGCTGCGTTTACACCGGAACCGGATAACTTTGGATCCGATATGAGATTCGTCTGGTTAGCCGGGCCTTGCGTTTACACGGGTCTGCTCTATCAGGACTAATGTTGTACCGCTTAACCGGACTAGTTTTATACCTGCAAAGTAGGAGGTATACAACATTGTACCTGACCAGTTCCAAATTCGTCCTGTATACGGTAAACACTTTTGACCAGGTTAAGTTTTGTTCCGATTGCTCGGTTTATTTCCGGTACCGTGTAAACAGAACTGCAACGGGTTCAAAATAAAGACGGCATCTTGTAAACACAGCTAAATCGATACAATTTCATATCGGATCCAAATTCATCTAGCCTGCGTCAAGTCCGGATGTGACGCAGGCTAAATTCATCCGGTACCATCAGGTTCCGTGTAAACGCAGCCCCGTAGTGCACGAAAGCACGTGCACCAAAGTGGACGATACTTGAATATCTTTATTCAATTCCACTGAACAGTAGAACGACTTCAGCCTACTTGATTTAATAGTCAATATGTACACAACAAGAGACGAAGTTACGGATTCAATACCGAGTGAGATACGATCGCCCTCCTCCTAGCGACGATGAAAAATATCGAGGTTCAGTCACACAAGCAAACTGTTTGTTTACTAGACCTCCGCGGTTTTCGACGTCCGCACTAATACGATA
Source organism: Actinostola sp. cb2023 (assembly GCA_033675265.1). Taxonomy (NCBI): domain Eukaryota; kingdom Metazoa; phylum Cnidaria; class Anthozoa; order Actiniaria; family Actinostolidae; genus Actinostola; species Actinostola sp. cb2023. The sequence goes on along the minus strand of JAUJYZ010001375.1, from coordinate 86,585 downwards.
GGGCTCAGTTTTCCAAGTTTCGTTTGCCTACTGTATGATTTGAGTTTATCTAAGGGTTGCATGGTGACGCTACTTATTGTGATGCACCAACGGGAGGTTGAGATGGAGTAGCCTTTGGATGAGCTGAGTGTAGGGAAATGCGGTAGAAAGTTGTTATCGTGCAATTCAACACAATATATAACTAATTGCATAATCGTTGTCGGGTTGAAAATCATGAAAGCTATGACCAAGAGGAATTCTGGGAAATTTTAATTAATAATTTTAATTTTAATTTTAATTTGAGTTTAAAAACTCAAATAACACCGTCAAGCAAATCATCGACCTTTTTATCCAGAGTCGTAGGTTCTTAGTTAATAATAGCTCATATATTTTTAAAACTACGAGAACATTGAATATATCTGCATGTAACGTGGCTCATGAACTGATTTCCCATCCATCCTTGCGGTCTCAGCTTCTATCATTTATGATTTTCAACCCGACAACAATTATGCAATTAGCTATATACACCGAGGGAAACACTTAGTGTTGTTTTCCCGTGGAGTTGCAAGCTAGACGTGTCTTTGACGTCACAACTGAATGCTGCGAGCGTCGCAACAGCAGTCTTCGTCGTTTGGCTTATTTCTTATGTCGAGAGGTTAGAAAAAGCTTTTTGTTATCGGAGGCTCCATTTTTAGTTGAAACTCCACACTACAAACAACAACACACAGAAAACAAATCAATTTTCCCGCCAATATATATCCGGCTACGCGGAGGCTCATCAAATCCCGCCATTTTACGAATTTAGTCTCTGCCACATGACCTCGAAGAAGCCAATGGGAACGCGCCGTAGACCCAAAGACACTCTAGCTATATATACCTCTTATTTACCGAGCGCGAGGTCTGTACGGGAAGTTATGGACCGAGTGTTTTCCCACGGCCTTGTGGCCTAAGCGCGTAGCACGCTGGCCATAAAAAGTGGGGGGAAACGAGGATCCATAACTTCCCGTACGGACCGAGCAAGCGAGGTTAATAAGATATTTATTATATAGTTTTTCCTTACTTTTCTGTTTTCAGCGGGCCGTACGGGAAGTTACGGCCCGCTAATTGACCAGTAAGAGCGCGCGTAGTATCTGTACTATGTAATAAAACTAATTATCGTTATTTAACGACGTACAGTCGATCAATGTACTATTTGGTCCCAAATACATCAGAAACAATGGAAACTAGTCCGACGTCTGAAACTCGCCTGAGCAGGTTCTGTCTGCTTTAGAACATTTTCAATAAAATGCGAAAACTGGTTAGAATCATTGAAGGTGTAGCACACCAAACGTGCAAGAGCCATGAAAGATCTGAATGCGAGTTGCAATTTCATAAAATTGTTATGATTTAAATTATCTATTTTTCACTCCAGCCCTGGATTGCACCTTTTCACGAAAGTTGCTATGATTATCAGTTGCCATGGTTGCCATTTATCAATGAAGATATCATGGCGTGGATTTTTCCCAAAAGCAGTTGTGAAACTGATCAATAAAACACAAAACCACATTTCTGTTTTAGCCCCCCTGTACAATATCTTTTATTTTCATTTCATATATTTTCATGATTCTTGTATATATATGATATATATTTTTTCACTACAAAACCAAGGTGTTGCTGTATTTTTCACAGTTGCGACAGGTTTAAAAAGCAATGTTCTGATATGGATGTTTCTTTTGACGATTGCAGCACATGAATGGATTTCGCCATTTGTTTGCTTATCCCGCTACTTTTAAGTTATGTAAAGTAAGCCCAGGTACCTGTTCAGATGCCTACATGATTATATTCATATATGATGCAAAACACGTGCCACAGGGTACCCGTATTTGGCGAACATCTCTACCATCAAAGGATTAAGGAATAACATATTAATTACACAGATACTCAGATTTAATGAACAGAATATCTATGAAAGAAACTTTATGAGGACACATTAAGGAAAAAACAAAAAGAGGGCTGATTTCTAGCGTATTACTGATGCTTTGCTTCACCAAGTCAGTCCAAAGTTTGCCGACAAAAAAACAAAAACAGCTGGTCGTCTCCGAAGGCAGGCCATAATACTAACTGAAAACAACTAAAAATTACAATAAACGCTGAAAGGAATTAAAACTCCGGTATTCACACCAAGTTCAGCAAGTGTAGTCGCCCATGTACCAGGTAGTGTTTGTTCACTAGAAAACGTGGTGTAACGTAATTTAAAAGCCGTTATTTAAACAGATTTGTATGGTGTGAATAGGATCATAAACTTAGATAGATGATGGAAAGAACAAAGTCAAACCCCGTGATATTGTTGTCATAATAAGGATAATTTGCTATACAACTAGACAAAATAAAACGTGGAAAATGTCAACTTAGGAGTTTTTATTACAATGCTGTTGATCAATGGAAATGTTGTTTGATAACAACAAGAGAAAATAACAATGTTGTTTTGTGTCTGTTACTTCTTACAGTACTTTACTTCAAGGTCAAGCACCATGATTGTCTAGTTTATATAGCTGGAATATGTAAAATATATAGAGTTAACTTAATGACTATAAAATCATTCAAATAGTTAATCCAAAATAGCAATCTGGAAAGAAAAATGTGGCTATCGGCTTTATGAGTCAGTTTCTTCTATAATTTTATTACACAATTGAACCCGCCTCTCTATCTCTCCGCCCCCCTCCCCTCCCCCACAAAAAAAAAATCAAGATTAAAGTTAAGATCACTAGCAGAAGCGTGAACGTTTTTGAAATAGTTGAATATCATTTTTAAACGTGTTCCTTTCACTTCACACGTCGCTTTTACTAGGGGTTGTTGGTGGAAAATCCTGCTTCTACAGTTATTTCAGTTGTCTAGTGTGAATCAGTAGTACTGATAGCAGCGCTCAATACGTTGAGCTCAAAGAGTCTTGTTACATGATAATAAAAGATTAACAATCAGTGATATCCATAACGACTAGTACTGAAAAACCCTAGTAAAAGCGACGATGTTACTTAGCTTCACGTCATTACCACTAGCAACACGATGAAATATCAGCCTATTTCAATAAAGGTAAAGATAATCTAAGACAAAACTTGACTTTTTCTTTGAAATTATACTATTTTATAATAATAATAATAGTAATAATAATAAAATTAATAATAATAATAATAATAAAAATAATAAATAAAAAATTAAAAAAAATTAAAATAATAATAATAATAATAATAATAATAATAATAATAATAAATACTTTATTTATATAGCGCATTTTCAAAAGTGCCCAAATGCGCTTTCCAAATGGACTTGTACTGAATCTAATAAAAATATTAAAAAAACTATATATATAAATAACTTTGGTTTTGTTGAGCACTCTTCTTCAGATTGTACCATTGCTGTTTGCATTAATGCTGGCCCACTACAACGTTTTCGACCGAGGTCATCTTCAGAATGATTCTGAAGATGACCTCGGTCGAAAACGTTTAACTATCTTTTGTCGTAAGACTTATTGCCTATATCATACAACGTTATTATTATTATTAATTGCATATACATACACAAATCCATAGTTCCATCTGGTCTTAGAATGACCATACTCCTCTTACCTAACATATATTTCTCTCCTACAACCTTTTTTGAAATAGGTGCATAAAATAGATAAAATATAGACATGTTGGAATGCATATAAAACAAAGGGAAACTACAATAAAATAAAATGATTGCATCTATTGTATTGCAATATCACGTGACAGATGTTACATTCTCATACAAGAATTAAGATGGATGCCCAAAACTATATGGTTATTCAACCTTTACACAAGTTAAATATTGTAACGCCTGCCCGATGAATGGCAGTTTCTCCTAGTAGTGTATGGTTTCATATGTTGTAAATGAACATAATAATATATTGTACACATGCGCATTTATCGATATTTATTTACAAAATGCAAATTATTTGAAGTATCAAATTTTTCTAGTTGAAATTGTATTAAAACTGCAATATTTGTTTGACCATTCCAAAGAATCTATCATTAACAAAAATACAAAAGTGCGACGAAAATATTAAGAAACAAAAATGAAAGAACAAAGCATGAGATAATAAAATCTTATTTACAAAAATTAAGATTCCAATGAAATGGAGCATTCAGCTGAAATGATGTTCTAATCTAGAATATTGACATTTGTATTTGGACTAAAACGTTACAAAAGGAGACTGTGCAGAAGGTATGCTTAATGAGTTTCAATAAAGTTTAAGTACGCAGCAGCAGTTATCTCAATGCAGTTACACTGCTTAACTTTGATAGTTTTTTCAATAATTCTGCATTTTTTCTTCGTTGCTGTTCTTTCTCAGTGAGTAATTTCTGTTCTTCTTTTTGTAAACCTGGTATCAGTTCATAAGCTTTTCGAAGTATTGTTATTTTTGCTGCTTTGTCGTTATTACTCAACGATGGAAGGCTTTCTCGTAGACAGTTGAAGCGATCCCGTAGCTCATTTCGTCGCTTTCGCTCTAAATCGTTGTGAGAAATTCGCGTCACTTCGCAGTCGCTGTCCGAAGTTGAACTTTCTTCTTTTTTGTCTTTCCCTTTTTGAAGAGTAATTTTGGGTTTATGACGTGTGGTGGTTTGGTGTGTGGTTTGTGGTATAAACGTTGACTTTGGTTCAGTCTCATCTTGAATACTGACGACATCGATCTCTTCTTCTGCAAGATAAAGAAGAAACGTTAGTCTTTTCTAATTATTTCAATACTTTTCAGATTTTTGTATTTATTATTATTTATTCAGTTGACGTCCACGTGCTGAAATACTAACAGTCTTCAATGTATATAACTATTAATTTAATGCAGAGAACATTAGACTGTCTATTGTTCGCCTACACACAAAGCTGTCAGTCAAATATAAGGAGGGTAGGATTAGAGTGTTATCTACCTGTCAGCATGTATCTTATCTTCCTATTCTATTGTTAGAAAAAACTCCATCGACACTATTTTTAGCAGAAACGAAAACCGAGGAGAACGTTTTCGATAGATTAGATTTGTAGTAAGTGAACTATTTTCACCAAAACGTATAAAAACGTTAAATGTATATGTGCATGCACGAGGGAAAAGGAACTGAAAAATGTTTTTCAATTTTTAATAAAAAAAAAAAGCTTCCAGTGGCGTAGTGAACCTTATTTGATTTTCTATCAGGATGAATGGATGCATGCATGTAAATAATATCTAACATATTTATATATAAATAAATGAATAGACGAATAAAAAATATTAATTGAAAAATATAGTGCTATAAATATATTTGTACAGTCTTTTGGGACGAAATCATAAATTTACATTTATATTTACGTTGTACATTTAAAGATGTAGATAGATACATTGTCAAATACAAACAACGAGAGTTTCTTAACCAAAGTATGTTATAGGAATCAGTTTATAAATCAAGTTGTCTCAATGTGAGAACACTTTTAAATTAACACTGATCATGAGATAGATTAATTGATGTATTCAAATGTCATTTAATCAAAACTGCCATTGATACCCAGTCGTTACGGGTGGCTCGTTTCTTGGATGATTTTGTAAGAACCGAACTCTTTGTATTGTAACGAAAGACCAGAGTTAACGTTGTTTTGAATTTATTTGAAGTTTGTTTTGTTGATATATTTTATGAGTAGTTCATATTGTTGTCTTGCGCAATTCATTCGTCGCTGAACGGTCAGCGGCTACAACAATGACAGTGAGCCGAAACATTGATTTACAAAATCCGCCATCTGCATTCTTCGAATATAAGAGATACAATTTTTGGTACATTAAATGCTTTTAAATAAATGGTTTTAATAATTGGTGTGAGATTTCTGAAGTCAGTTTAATGAATTGGTAAGCAAATAATGAACAATTGATTCGTCGGCTTTATTTAAGTTGGTTAAAATGCGAGTTTTCAAAGTAAACAAATAAAGAATTCTTCTAAGAATAAAAGTCTGTCTTACCTGAATCAGAAAAGTCTTGGAACGGACTCGAGACAGCGTTGTCGCATTCTGATTCATCGTCAGTTCCGTGTTGTGATTCGCTATTGACGCAATTTTCAAATAGTGAAAATGAGAATAATTCTGCAGTATCCACAAATGTATTTGTAATCGGCTGCTCAAAACTTAAAGGCGTTCCATTTAGGTTGAATCTCACATCAATGTCCATGGCAGAGTCTGGGCGCTTGTGTTTTTGACCAGAGTTCCACATAATGTCATTAAGAATAGCAGGAGAAGCTTCTCTGCCCAAGTCCCGTACGCACGAGTTTAAAAAGTTTTCTTCCGGCAGCTCTGTGATAGCTCTCGATTCGTGACTTGATAAATGTCTGATTACTTCTTTATCGTTTGAAGTGGTGTCCACAGGAGTTAGAGGCGGAGTGATAAGAGAAAGAGAATCCCAAACACTCAGCTCTGAATCTGGAACGGAGAAAAAATTACTATCTTCCTCCGGTCGATACGGCGGCGAATCTTGAAAACCAACTGGTGTGAAGTCCATTTCTCAGAGAATCAAAAATAATCATCCAGTCTTGATTGTACTTCAATCTTTCTTGTGATTTCAGTTGTTATGAGCTGATAAGAACGCTAGGCTCGTCTAAGATCAAATGATACAAGTTAATTCACGCTGGACACTATATATACACCTGACAAAATGCAAATGTGCAACAGCGTGCTTTGAGCCTGAACAATGTGCATCCCAAATGAACAATACAAATTCTTAAAATCTTCAAAAAACTCTGTTGTCAAACCTTGCAGAATCTTGAACGAGGTTTTCACTCCTCAAACAATCCCAAATAACTAGTTTTTAAACAACTTGTTTTGGAAAATGGATGTTTTGTTGTAAGTTTTGAAGCGAACACGCTTGTTCTACGAGGCTATGAGGCACTGATTATCTGTTGTTTATTCACATTCTGAACAGAACACCAGTCATCACTGACAGAGAGATTTTCTTTAGACACACCAGCTGAAAGGCCTCCCCTAAACGACAGCAAAATAAAACATTTGCCCTTTGACTCATCGGGACTCAAACATCATCAATACAAAACCTGCTTTGCCTCAGTTGGTTACGAAGTAAGAGAACAACGAGCGACAATCAACTTCATAAATTTTTTAACGTCAATGACGGCTTATGCTAAGTCGACACTTTTCAGCGTTTTTCTGCTGGTCCAGGTGGGCGGACGAAAGGAAAAGGCCACCGGCACTGTAAGAAAGAGAAATATATTTTGAGAGAATTATTAGAAAGAGAGTTGAGTTCCATCTCTAACAATCAAGCAAGAGTTTGCTTTACTCATTTGACATTAAATAATATTTTTGTATTAAGTGATAATATATAAGAATTCTTGCACAATAAGGTTTCGCAACTGCTGCTAGTTAGTGTAATCTCATAACAATAACTAACTAAATTGAATTAACTTTCAATCAAATAATTATTTCAGATTCAGCTTGGCGCAGGAATGAAAGGGTTTGATGATCAAAAACGCTTTTTGGAACAAGAATGTTGCTATAAGTTTACAAGACAAACAATAAAACAAGACATTTTAAATGATTTTTCAATTCGCATCTGCTGGGGTATTTGAACGAGTACGGAACTGCAGGCTGTAGTCAAAAATTGCCTGCAATATCAGGATACTCAACTCAGTACAGCTGATTATATTGAGAGCAAAATAAATCAGTCGACTGAGAAGATCTAGTAGACGAAATAGATTCTCCTGGTCTTTCTGTAATTTCTCTTTATTGCGTTGAAAGCCATTGTAAACGAAACCTGCTTGTTTATGTTAACATTGTAACAAAAAACTTACATTTAACGAATCAAAGCAAAGAGAGAATGAGACTGAAACGCTTTATCTTAAAATGTCAGATTAAAGAAAGAGGAAGAAAAACGAACAACGCAGAAAAATGAACAAGGATATCAAGAAAAAACACTGAGTAAGAAAAGCAGCAAGAACAAGTACCGGCAATAATGAACTGCGCAAGGCTTAAAAGAGCTTTGCTAGAAAAGTGGTCAACTTTAATTATTTTATAATATAATATATATTCACAACAAAATAGCAGCAACATAAATTGTGAAATAGTTTTTTTGTTAACACCTTACGTATGAGATATACTACTATCATGACGCCGTGTCTATATTTCGTATTACTGTGAAAAGTGAAAAACCACTGCACACGACACCGTCACGGCACTGATTCGTTTGAAGTAGAGCAGATTTCCGTGAAAAGCCACGGCACACAGCACGCCGGTCACCGATTCATTGGAAATCATCACGGACACCTCACACACCTTCTTTGAAAGCTTAAGACCCGTTTACAAGTGTCTTTTAAGGGAGGTTGACACAAGGCCAGTATTGGTGCTCGCACACTAGATTGGCGATATAATGGATAGCTATGGATACTAAGCCAATCGACATGGTTTTCTGGAGCGTACACGTGTATCATTTGATAACAAAAAGAACGTTGCGAAGTCCGTATGTCGAGGTTCGTAGTCAAAGATGGATTTATTAAGTACGAAAGAGTAGACCACAAAACTTTCAATGAAATACGTTTGTTATTTTATTTACTGCAAGAGTGTCTTCGCTAAAATCACTGCCGTTATATACATAGAGGTTATTACACGGATCGATAGTTGTGTAATACGTGTGAAATACGCGCGCTATCACGAACTCGATACGCCATCGCGAGCTCGCACTCAAGATATATATTTTTTCGTTGGCTTTTCTCACTTTTTTCACCAAAATATTTTGTTTCTTATTTTCTACACATATATCATTGAAAAGTTGTTGTGTGTTTCCCTATTTACGGGTCTGAATGGGGTTAACTGACTACTGACAAACGGCTTTAAAAATAACTGTGAACTGACAAATAAAACTCAACTGTCAACTGACAATCGAAGTATCAAACACGTTCAGTACCGACAGTTAATAGTTAACTAATGCTTAACTGACAAGGCAAAAAATTAGCTGTCAACTGACAAAATATTTGACTGACAACTGACATACAGACACCCCCCCCCCCCCCCCCCCCCCCATTCAGACCCTCCTATTTATTTTAGAAGTACTTTTCTATTGTTTTATAGTGTGTCTTCTTTTTCCAACGAGAAACAAAACTAGTTCAAACCGGTTAGTTTACCGTATAATACGAATCTCAAAACCGTGTAATACGCTGGCATATTTTGCATGTTCTCTTGTTAATAATAATTAATAATTGTTGTGAATGAAAAATTAATTAACGACTCGTAATTTGACTTTTTCAAGAAGTCAATATTTCTCGTAAATAGGCATTGACCATTCACTATGAAAATAGGCATTTACCATGCTCGATGAAAATAGGCATTGACCACTATGAAAATAGGCATTTACCATGCACTATGAAAATAGGCATTGACAATGGACTATGACAATAGGCATTGACCACTATGAAAATAGGCATTGACCACTATGAAAATAGGCATTGACCACTATGAAAATAGGCATTGACAATAGTTTATTTATTCACGTAATTTTTAAAACACAAAAGACCACCATGAAAATAGGCATTGACCATGCACTATGAAAATAGGCATTGACCATGCACTATGGAAATAGGCATTGACCACTATGACAATAGGCATGACCATGCACTATGAAAATAGGTATCGACCATGCACTATAAAAATAGGCATCGACCATGCACTATGAAAATAGGCATTGACCATGCACTATGACAATAGGCATGGACCACTATGATAATAGGCATTGACCACTGTGATAATAGGCATTGACCACTATGAAAATAGGCATTGACCACCATGATAATAGGCATTGACCACTATGATAATAGGCATTGACCACCATGATAATAGGCATTGACCACTGTGATAATAGGCATTGACCACCATGAAAATAGGCATTGACCACTGTGATAATAGGCATTGACCACTATGATAATAGGCATTGACCACCATGAAAATAGGCATTGACCACTGTGATAATAGGCATTGACCACCATGATAATAGGCATTGACCACTGTGATAATAGGCATTGACCACTATGATAATAGGCATTGACCACTATGAAAATAGGCATTGACCACTGTGATAATAGGCATTGACCACTATGAAAATAGGCATTGACCACCATGATAATTGGCATTGACCACTATGAAAATAGGCATTGACCACTATGAAAATAGGCATTGACAATAGTTTATTTATTCACGTAATTTTTAAAACACAAAAGACCACCATGAAAATAGGCATTGACCATGCACTATGAAAATAGGCATTGACCATGCACTATGGAAATAGGCATTGACCACTATGACAATAGGCATGACCATGCACTATGAAAATAGGTATCGACCATGCACTATAAAAATAGGCATCGACCATGCACTATGAAAATAGGCATTGACCATGCACTATGACAATAGGCATTGGCCATGCACTATGACAATAGGCATGGACCACTATGATAATAGGCATTGACCACTGTGATAATAGGCATTGACCACTATGAAAATAGGCATTGACCACCATGATAATAGGCATTGACCACTATGATAATAGGCATTGACCACCATGATAATAGGCATTGACCACTGTGATAATAGGCATTGACCACCATGAAAATAGGCATTGACCACTGTGATAATAGGCATTGACCACTATGATAATAGGCATTGACCACTATGAAAATAGGCATTGACCACTGTGATAATAGGCATTGACCACTATGAAAATAGGCATTGACCACCATGATAATAGGCATTGACCACTATGATAATAGGCATTGACCACCATGATAATAGGCATTGACCACTGTGATAATAGGCATTGACCACCATGAAAATAGGCATTGACCACCATGATAATAGGCATTGACCACTATGATAATAGGCATTGACCACCATGATAATAGGCATTGACCACTGTGATAATAGGCATTGACCACCATGATAATAGGCATTGACCACCATGATAATAGGCATTGACCACTGTGATAATAGGCATTGACCACTATGATAATAGGCATTGACCACTATGAAAATAGGCATTGACCACTGTGATAATAGGCATTGACCACTATGAAAATAGGCATTGACCACTATGATAATAGGTATTGAGCTGTATGATAATAGGCATTGACCACTATAATAATAGGCATTGACCACTATGAAAATAGGCATTGACCACTATGATAACAGGCATTGAGCGATGATAATAGGCATTGACCACTATGATAATAGGCATTGACCACTATGATAATAGGCATTGACCACTATGATAATAGGCATTGACCACTATGAAAATGATAATAGGCATTGACCACTATGATAATAGGCATTGACCACTATGATAATAGGCATTGACCACTATGATAATAGGCATTGACCACTATGATAATAGGCATTGACCACTATGATAATAGGCATTGACCACTGATAATAGGATTGACCACTATGATAATAGGCATTGACCACCATGATAATAGGCATTGACCACTGTGATAATAGGCATTGACCACCATGATAATAGGCATTGACCACCATGATAATAGGCATTGACCACTGTGATAATAGGCATTGACCACTATGATAATAGGCATTGACCACTATGATAATAGGCATTGACCACTGTGATAATAGGCATTGACCACTATGAAAATAGGCATTGACCACTATGATAATAGGCATTGACCACTATGATAATAGGCATTGACCACTATGATAATAGGCATTGACCACTATGAAAATAGGCATGAATGATAATAGGCATTGACCACTATGATAATAGGCATTGACCACTATGAAAATAGGCATTGACCACTATGATAATAGGCATTGATATGATAATAGGCATTGACCACTATGATAACTATTGACCACTATGATAATAGGCATTGACCACTATGATAATAGGCATTGACCACTATGATAATAGGCATTGACTGATGATAATAGGCATTGACCACTATGATAATAGGCATTGACCACTATGATAATAGGCATTGACCACTATGAAAATAGGCATTGACCACTGCAATAGGCATTGACCACTATGATAATAGGCATTGACCACCATGAAAATAGGCATTGACCACTATGATAATAGGCATTGACCACTATGATAATAGGCATTGACCACCATGATAATAGGCATTGACCACTATGATAATAGGCATTGACCACTATGATAATAGGCATTGACCACTATGATAATAGGCATTGACCACTGTGATAATAGGCATTGACCACTATGATAATAGGCATTGACCACTATGATAATAGGCATTGACCACTATGAATAGGCATTGACCACTATGATAATAGGCATTGACCACTATGAAAATAGGCATTGACCACTATGATAATAGGCATTGACCACTATGATAATAGGCATTGACCACTATGATAATAGGCATTGACCACTATGATAATAGGCATTGACCACTATGAAAATAGGCATTGACCACTATGATAATAGGCATTGACCACTATGATAATAGGCATTGACCACTATGATAATAGGCATTGACCACTATGATAATAGGCATTGACCACTATGATAATAGGCATTGACCACTATGATAATAGGCATTGACCACTATGATAATAGGCATTGACCACTATGATAATAGGCATTGACCACTATGATAATAGGCATTGACCACTATGATAATAGGCATTGACCACTATGATAATAGGCATTGACCACTATGATAATAGGCATTGACCACCATGAAAATAGGCATTGACCACTATGATAATAGGCATTGACCACTATGATAATAGGCATTGACCACTATGATAATAGGCATTGACCACTATGATAATAGGCATTGACCACTATGATAATAGGCATTGACCACCATGATAATAGGCATTGACCACTATGATAATAGGCATTGACCACTATGATAATAGGCATTGACCACTATGATAATAGGCATTGACCACTATGAAAATAGGCATTGACCACTATGATAATAGGCATTGACCACCATGATAATAGGCATTAGGCATTGACACTAAAATAGGCATTGACATAGGCATTGACCACACAAAATTGACCACCATGAAATAGGCATTGACCATGCACTATGAAAATAGGCATTGACCATGCACTATGAAAATAGGCATTGACCACTATGACATTAGGCATGACCATGCACTATGAATAGGCATTGACCATGCACTATGAAAATAGGCATTGACCACACTATGAAAATAGGCATTGACCACACTATGATAATAGGCATTGACCACTGCATGACAATAGGCATGGACCACTATGATAATAGGCATTGACCACTATGATAATAGGCATTGACCACTATGAAAATAGGCATTGACCACCATGATAATAGGCATTGACCACTATGATAATAGGCATTGACCACCATGATAATAGGCATTGACCACTGTGATAATAGGCATTGACCACTATGATAATAGGCATTGACCACTATGATAATAGGCATTGACCACTATGATAATAGGCATTGACCACTATGAAAATAGGCATTGACCACTGTGATAATAGGCATTGACCACTATGATAATAGGCATTGACCACCATGATAATAATAGGCATTGACCACTATGATAATAGGCATTGACCACTATGATAATAGGCATTGACCACTATGATAATAGGCATTGACCACTATGATAATAGGCATTGACCACTATGATAATAGGCATTGGCATAATGGCATTGACCACTATGATAATAGGCATTGACCACCATGATAATAGGCATTGACCACTGTGATAATAGGCATTGACCACCATGATAATAGGCATTGACCACCATGATAATAGGCATTGACCACTGTGATAATAGGCATTGACCACTATGATAATAGGCATTGACCACTATGAAAATAGGCATTGACCACTGTGATAATAGGCATTGACCACTATGAAAATAGGCATTGACCACTATGATAATAGGTATTGAGCTGTATGATAATAGGCATTGACCACTATAATAATAGGCATTGACCACTATGAAAATAGGCATTGACCACTATGATAACAGGCATTGAGCGATGATAATAGGCATTGACCACTATGATAATAGGCATTGACCACTATGAAAATAGGCATTGACCACTATGATAACAGGCATTGAGTGATGATAATAGGCATTGACCACTATGAAAATAGGCATTGACCACTATGATAATAGGCATTGACCACTATGATAATAGGCATTGACCACTGTGATAATAGGCATTGACCACTATGATAATAGGCATTGGCCACTATGATAATAGGCATTGACCACTATGATAATAGGCATTGACCACTATGATAATAGGCATTGACCACTATGATGATAGGCATTGACCACTATGATAATAGGCATTGACCACTGTGATAATAGGCATTGACCACTATGATAATAGGCATTGACCACTATGATAATAGGCATTGACCACTATGATAATAGGCATTGGCCACTATGATAATAGGCATTGACCACTATGATAATAGGCATTGACCACTGTCATAGTGAACACTTTATATATTCAGTCACTAATAGAAGAGTAAATACTAATTATTTCATAGAAAGTGCGATATACGGGTTTATATTCACGAGGTGTTTGTGTCACAAAGCACTTTCTATGATGTAATCTCTTTATATTACATATATAACGAGTATTTTGAAACTTCAATAGGGAAGCAAGGGTGGCCGAGTGGTGAGAGCCTCGGTCTGTCACCTCTGTGTCCCGGGTTCGATTCCCGGACCTGGCATCACATGTGATTTGAGTTTGTCAGTTCGTTTTCTCCCTTGCTTCGAGGGTTTTTCTCCGGGCACTCCGGTTTTCCTCCCTCAATAAAAACGAACTAGTGAGCTGAAAGTTGTATGCATAGAATATTAGAATGTAGTGGTAGTGTGTGTGAGAGTACAGTGTCCCCCAATTAGTGCACAAGCGCTAAAAACACAATGGACACTTAAATAAACAGTTATTTATTTTATTTTATTTTTAATCGATTTATGTTTGATTTATGTCTCTTCAGTCTTTAATATTTTATTTTCAAAGTGCAAAATATAATTACTGTATGTGATAAAAAACTCAGGAGAAAGAGATTGGAGCTTCAAGATCTCCAATGCCCGACTAGGTGAACTAACATCTCCCAATCCGTGACTTCTGCTACCTGCAACCTCTTAAGTACATTTCACACATCTGCAGCTAGAATGGATAATAGTGCACTTCAAAAGCAGATTTTGTTTGATAAAAGAACATCTCGAACAATATGGACTAGGATAGAGTCCCTGCTGGGTATAGACACCCACCAGGCTAGACGATCAATGATGAAGACACCAGCTGACTTTATGCGACTTCTGGAGACGAGATTTCCCACCCTATCCAGACAGAAGCGCCCCAGGGCCTCAAACGCGCCTAACGGGAAACAATGATGATGATGATGATGATAAACTATTCGTGTATTAACTCTATTGTTCTCGTGTTTTTAGTTTTATATTTTTTTTTTGCTCTTTCTTACTAAGCGTTGTTGATTATAGATTATAGAAAATTAAGCGCGTTGATTGGCCGAGAACTTCGGACTATTTCTCGATAATCACCTACAGCGTTTCGGCAAGATGGCGGCCAACCAGGTTCGTCGAGGTTTCAGAAGAGAAAATAAACATACTGAAAGACAACGTTGTCCCGAAAAACACAAATGTGCGACAAAATATAGGATAAAGTTGTGAGTCCATACTTTGATAAGTTAGATAGTTTTCTGCGTGGTTTAAAAAGACCGTAAACAAACATTGAATTCAAGTCATAACAGCGAATGATTGCCGATACTTTTCATAAGATTCTCCCACGTTTCCTTGTTTGTCTTTTTTTTACTTGTTCAACTCAGTAATTATACTAAAACAATTATTCGCCTCGGCTAACGCCTCGTTGGTTATTTATCAGTTCAGGTGAATATCAGAGAAATTTGCAAAAATAACAACAGTAGGCATAATTCTAAACGAGTAGTTTTAAATTCGGCAGCCATTTTAACGCGTTTAGTTAACTAAATGTTTCCTTGGAAAACGTTGATAAACGATAAATTCATTGCAGAACCTCAAGATATCTTCAAGCCAAAATTTGTGTCTTTTTTTGTACTTTTGGCAAATGCATTTTCCTTTATTTTCGTGCGAAACATCGATAAAACGACACACGGCCATTTTCGTAGATCACTTTTCTTTTATATTCACCTGTAGATGATTAGAGCGAATTAGTATAATTTTAGACTTGAATATAGAGTTTCGCGCGCTGTGATTGGTCGAGCGACCAGTGATTATGAGACGATAATCACTGCTCGAGAGCGAAAGTAACATCACCAACGCGGAAATACTAATAAAACGTTTTTTTTATCCTGAATTTCGTTTTTTCTCTAATATTCAAGTCTCATAAACTGATTATACTAAAACAATTATAAATATGACGTAATTTTTTACCAATCAGAGCGCGCGCATCTCAATAATCACCTGTGTAATTATACTAATGAACAAATATATTTGAAATATATCAAAATAATTATCTCGCAATGCTGTGTCCTGCTCTTCATTTTTCCCCTTTCAATAATGCAAGCTAAGATTTATAGAGATGTTGCTAAATTAATGTGTTTTTGTTGGTCTGTTTCTCCATGGATCATGGATTATGATCTATGGTTTCTCTAATGGGGACAAATTTTTCAGGCCATTTTATAAACGCACAAAATCAACCATCGTCTCGCGGACGGTGAGAGCTAATCAAATGGGTTTTTTTCGTTCTCTGATTGGCTGGAGATTCCAATTCTCGATGGTGATTAGTTATATTTTCACGTGTGAAAAAGACTATAATGATTGGTTGTATTGCCTTGTATTGCCTATACTGAAGCTGATTGGTTGTATTGCCTTTTTCACACGTGAAAATATAGCATACAAAATTTTATTTGAGAGGTTTATGACATATAATTATTGCTATATATATGTAATAAATGTGCTTTCGTCATTATCTATCGACATCCATAAACAAGGGGAATTAAATTAAACTCACGAGAAAAACCACATGTTCAGCTATTATTCGCATACGTTCAGTTGTTTTTTTGCATTGCTGTTCTTGGTTATGCTGGTGACGTAATCTGATGACGTAACTGGTGACGTAATCTGTTGACGCACGTGTTTGATACGAGGTGTTTAATTCAAGGACCAAATCTTAAAGAAATTATTTGCTAGTATAGGTAGTTTTGAAGAAATATAGAATAGCATTCTACTCATTTGAAACCAGAAAACAGTGTTCATCTCTGAATTGGATGTGGCACTGAGTTAAACAGTCGCAATACTGAGAAATAAATTGACATACAATTTTTTTTACAGTAATTTTATTTCAAATAACACTTTTGTTTACAACTTTCGAATTTCTTTAACATAATTACACCATCTTCAGTAATTACAATAACAATTTCAATTGCTTTTACTTCTGCTACATACGGATCATTATTAATATTATCTTTCGCAACTTCAGCGCAATTTATTAAAACCTTTCTATAAATAATAGACATATGATTTATTTAACAAATAGAAAACGTTTCCCGTGTTTACATAGCCTGATATAAACACGAGGGAAGTTTGGGAGAAGTCGAGAGCTATTGTGTAAAACCGAGCCGTAGGCGAGGTTTTACACAGAGCTCGAGACTTCTCCCAAACTTTCTCGAGTGTTTATATCAGGCTATGTAAACACGGGAAAACGTTTTCTATTTGTTTTGTAAAATAACGAGACGCAAAATTATATTAAAGGTGAAATAAATTAACTTTATTAGCCGAAGCAAACGCTAAATTCTCCTAACATCAAAAATGGATTGAACAGCCAATCAGCGTTCGTTTTATATGAACCGAGCTCGAGCTTGTTGTGATCAAGTAAAACACGGCAAAGCGTCAGTTCAGGTATTCTCTAAAACAATCTTAAAATCAAACGTTTCTTCAACTCTGGTGTTGAAAACATTGCGATACACCGAAACTATGGATTTTTGATTAAAAAAGAACAACAATGGTGACAAACATGACAAGAAAGTTGAGGATTCTGTTATGTTTTTGAATAAAATTTCAGTTGAAGTGCGCGCGCTACTGACGACAATCGAGCGCGCGCTGGGTTTGTTTTCTTCAGCCGTGTTTACATCATAGGCAGCCCAACCATTGCTTTTGAGGCTACTAAATAATCAAAGAAAATGATATGTGCGTCTTTTTTGATGGGTTTCCTGTGGTAGAGCGCGCGCGCAAGAAGGTTGGGTTCCCTGTGCATAGAAATGTATGATGTTGGGCTCCCTGTGTGTGTCCCGCGCGTCCCGCAGTACATGTCCCGCAGAACGTACACAGGGATCCCAACATTATACATTTGTATGCACAGGGAACCTCAGGGAACCCAATATAATACGTATCGCGTGCGCGCGCTCTACCACAGGAAACCCATAAAAAAGACGCGCGCATGCAAATATAATTTTTAAATAATTATAAATAGCCTCAGAAACAATGGTTGGGCTGCCTGTGGTTTGCATAGCCTCATGTAAACATAGTAGCTAACCAATCAGAGCGCGCGTTAGAATTGTGTTATTTTACAAATGGTATTTATGTATGGTATTTATTGTTGAGATGTTCAGTATGTATTGTTTCATGATTTTTATGTTCACTTGTGATGGGGGAGGGCCACATTTGTTGAACTCAAATATGGGGAGAGCTAAACAATTTAAGACTCCAAACAGGGGGAGGGCCGTAAATTTTTGGCTGAACTTTTCTCCGACATAGCAGCCCTCCCCCCCACTTATTAATGACCGGTCCCTAAATATAAGGCAAGTTATTCCATTTATTTCAAGATAGCCACAAATACGATTGATGTATCCGTATTTATAAAGCTGTAGCGACGGATGTAATTATCAATGTGAACCCACATTTAAGTTGTCGTTGTCTAGCAGAAATGTTTCGATTTCGAAGCCACTGTGGATCAGATACATAAAAAATAATAGAGCTAAAAGTGCGTAAAAGACAACCACTTTCTGTAAATTTCTTTATTATCAGTTTGAAGTCGTTGACTAACACCGGTTAAATCAGCGATCCTTTTGTTTCGTATCTCTTCACGTTTTGGAATAGACGTTACTCTGCTCTTTATCACTGATATACACCATTTTTCAAGGAAGGTTTTTCAAAATACCACTTAGTAGCAATTTCAAAATACCGAGTTGCAATTTCAAAATTTCAAATTGGAACTTGAAAGTTACAAGTTGCTCACGGAAGTTGCCAACGTCGACCAATCAAAATTGGAATTCGGTTCGGAAACGATCACATATGGTACGACTGTAATGTCATTTATATTTCCTAAGCCCTAAATTATCAAGGATTTAGTTCAAAAGAAAGTCTAAATCTATCGAGAAGTGACTCAACTCAACTTCACCTTCGGCCATCTTGTTTTAATCTACATTTTGACGCAGAAATATGACGTCACGTAAACCTGCATAAACCATCATTCGCGCGCATGTTATATTGACGTCACTTGTGGGCATAAATATCCTATAATGCCCTCGGCCCTCTGTTTTCCTGACTTTACAAATGGTTTTCTTAGAATCTACATAGAAATTGTGAGTGATTTATGCCCTCTAAATCCTTGATAATTTAGGGTTTAGGTAATATAAATGAATATTATTATCCTATCGCCCGTGACCTAAGTGACTATTTTGATGATTTTTAAAATGTTTTGCAATTGCTTCAAAAATAGAACTACTGGCTTCTAAATACCTATACAAACATTATTTGGTATTTACTTGGGCTTCCTTCCTGCGGAAGGCCCAAGTCTAAAAATGCAAGTTCGTCGTCGTTGTACGACCTCAAATATGCAACTACAATCCTGGACGAAATAATTGGGACACCGCAATAGTTTTTTAATATAAGCAGCCAAGAGAGCATAAGGGACAGAGAGGGAGTCTCGCGGTCATACCCTTGGGATATCTTAATTTCACCAAATCTATTTTTAAACACGAAGTGATGGACGCCAAAGGAAACATATTTCCGGTTCCAATAGACTCTGTCAGTGGAGCTGTGTAGCGCTAATTTATTACAAGTTGTGTATTATATTATGTATCACAGTATGTAGATTTACAACACTTACACGTTTTGAGCAGGATGTTTTTTCTTCATTTTGAATGTCCTGACGGTGCGCGTGGTGGTGTGATTTGTAAAGTGTGCGGGCGCAGAATAACTGAAAAGGCGAAAATGACAATTTATACACAATATGATGTAGCTATAGGTTAAAGAAAAAGGAGAAAAGACGAGATACCACTTTTCTTTCGCATTGTCTTGTTTATTTATTATTTCTCATGAAGCCGTGAGTATGTTTCCATTGGCGTCCGCATTCTAAAATAGATTTAGTGAAATTAAGATATCACAGAAAATGTGCGAGACTCCCTCTCTGTCCCTTATGGTCTCTTGAAGCAGCTTATTGCCCTACTCATCCCCCTCCCCCATGGTACATATTCACGATGGGGGTCGGTGTAGACAATCATCAACATTTCTAAGGGGGAGGAGGGTCAAGTTACATGGATCTTGAGATCGATATTAAGCATTGTTAAAATTCTGTTCTCACACTGAGGTGATGTTTGCTTTTGAAATTAAAATTAACTCCACGCGCGCAAAACGAATATATTACGAGACACGTGACATTTATTGCAGTGTTAATCTATTTTTAGCTGGACAACGTTAATGTATATTTAGTAGTATTGATATAAGAGTATATAGTATTGTAAAAGCATTGACATTTTAAAATTATTAATATTATTATTAGTAGCAGTAGCAGTAGCAGTAGCAGTAGCAGTAGCAGTAGCAGTAGCAGTAGCAGTAGCAGTAGCAGTAGCAGTAGCAGTAGCAGTAGCAGTAGCAGTAGCAGTAGCAGTAGCAGTAGCAGTAGCAGTAGTAGTAGCAGTAGCAGTAGCAGTAGCAGTAGCAGCAGTAGCAGTAGCAGTAGCAGTAGCAGTAGCAGTAGTAGCAGTAGTAGTAGTAGTAGTAGTAGTAGTAGTAGTAGTAGTAGTAGTAGTAGTAGTAGTAGTAGTAGTAGTAGTAGTAGTAGTAGTAGCAGTAGCAGTAGCAGTAGTAGTAGTAGTAGTAGTAGTAGTAGTAGTAGTAGTATAGTAGTAGTAGTAGTAGTAGTAGTAGTAGTAGTAGTAGTAGTAGTAGTAGTAGTAGTAGTAGTAGTAGTAGTAGTAGTAGTAGTAGTAGTAGTAGTAGTAGTAGTAGTAGTAGTAGTAGTAGTAGTAGTAGTAGTAGTAGTAGTAGTAGTAGTAGTAGTAGTAGTAGTAGTAGTAGTAGTAGTAGTAGTAGTAGTAGTAGTAGTAGTAGTAGTAGTAGTAGTAGTAGTAGTAGTAGTAGTAGTAGTAGTAGTAGTAGTAGTAGTAGTAGTAGTAGTAGTAGTAGTAGTAGTAGTAGTAGTAGTAGTAGTAGTAGTAGTAGTAGTAGTAGTAGTAGTAAACTGGCTTTATTCAGAATTTTAAGAGCTAGAAATGTTTTAGGTTTTTAAATGAAACCAGTGGCAAAGATGCCATGACTGGGAGCTTGGCAAAAAAGAATAAGAAGGGTGAAAGAAATGGCAAGAAAATTAAGAATTATGCACAGGCGGCCCAACCATTGCTTCTGAGGCTACTAAACAATAAATAAAAATATATTTGCGTCTTTTTTGATGGGTTTCCTGTGGCAGAGCGCGCGCGCAATACGTATTATGTTGGGATCCCTGTGCGCGTCCCGCAGGAAGCGCCCGCACAACATTTTTTTTTTTTCATGCATGGGTTTCATGTGGCAGAGCGCGCACGTAATACGTTCTTTAATTTCGAATGCAATGATTAAATTAGTGTAGTTTTGAATTTCAAAATTTGTTGGCATGTTCATAACGCAGGAACCCATAAGTAGGAGCATTCATGCTACATATTGGGTCTATGTCACGGCGTTTGAAAAAGTTTGGCTATTTTTAGAACAAGATTTCTCGAAATTGACGAATCACTGTGCACTTCCGGTTTTATTTGCAGAAACTCAGTTTTATTTGCAGCAACTAGTTTTATTTGCAGCAACTCAGTTTTATTTGCAGCAACTAACTTATCATTCGACTCATTTAATTCTATCCGCAGTTCTGATTGGCTGAAAGACCTGCAAATAACTGCATACAAATAACGGTCTGAGCATGCGCAGTGAAGATTAAGCAATGTTCGCTGCAAATAACGGTCTGAGCATGCGCACTTAATTGATCATTCACAGTGTAAACATGGCAGCTCGTTTTACAATATTTTTTCTTGATGTTTATATTCAATAAATTCCTTATTGATAGAAATGAGTCGAATGATAAAACAATTATTGAACTCGGTTATCGCAAAATATCGTGATTTGTCAGTGTCTCGCAGATTAATTATTTGCCTCTGCCTTCGGCATCGGCAAATAATTAATCTGCTCGCCACTGACAAATCACGATATTTTGCTCAACCTCGTACAATAATTGCTTATTATTTGCAGCAACTCGTTTTATTTGCAGCAACTCGTTTTATTTGCAGCAACTCAGTTTTATTTGTAGCAACTCGTTTTATTTGTAGCAACTCGTTTTATTTGCAGCAACTCAGTTTTATTTGCAGCAACTCGTTTTATTTGCAGCAACTCAGTTTTATTTGCAGCAACTCGTTTTATTTGCTGCAACTCGTTAATTTGCAGCAACTCAGTTTTATTTGCAGCAACTCGTTTTATTTGCAGCAACTCGTTTTATTTGCAGCAACTCGTTTTATTTGCAGCAACTCGTTTTATTTGCTGCAACTCGTTAATTTGCAGCAACAGTGATTGGTCAATTTCGTGTTCTAAAAATAGCCAAACTTGTTCAAACGCCGTGACAGATTTTAATGCTACATATGGATGCTCCTACTTATGGGCTCCTGCTTAACGTCATTTTCCCGCCAAAAATCATAAAAATGAAAAAAATGAAAAAGAATAGATTTGTTGCCTTCACATATGCTGTCATGTTGCCAGATTTCATTATCATTGGATTAAAACTGTAGAAGTTACAAACGTTGTCGATTTTGGGTCCTTTTTTGCCCACTTGATCAGTGTTGGGCTCCCTGTGCGTAGAAACGTATGATGTTGGGCTCCCTGTGCGCTTCCCGCAGCAATGTTAGTACGTAGTGAAACAATAAGAGAGTACAAACAATGGAAGACTGCATGCGATTTGCTAAATAGAGATAAGGACGATTCAATAGAGTGCAAACCATATGTCCGTGAAACAGTACTAACTAATTAGTACTAAATAGCACTGATGAAACAATAGAAAACAATAGAGATAACACTATTTAGTACTATTTAGTAATTGTACTATTTCATGGACATATGGTTTGCACTCTATGAGTATATATATACTTTTCCTGTATAACCTTTACTATGACGTCACTTATTAAGAGAAGAGTCTGGGTACGAGATTGATTGTTTACGTTTCATATGGTAAAGACTGGGAACGAATTGGAATAAAAATAATGGCGGCTTCGTCGATGTGGACGAATTTGTCGAAAATGTGTTCAATTTTCTCACACCGAAAGCTACAAATCAGGTGTTTGCATGGTGAATCTCATACTTTACATATCCCAGTCATGAGTCGAGAATGTTTAGGGTTTCTATCGCCGAAAGATAATGAGGTAGGTCTGTAAACAAACTCACTGATATCAAGATTTCCTTTAATATAAGCTTAGGTTCTATCGATTACGGAAGTGAATTTATCCAAGTATCCATTATTATGTACTATCATTACGAATACAAAGTCCACTGGCTAGTCCAATGAGAAAAGCCAGCTCTATCACCACAGTATAAACTACATCGGATTTATTTCACTTAAGCTTCAAATTGAATAAGCTTAACCTTTTACTTTTGTTGTCTGACTTTTGTTTTAAGTCTTACAAGAACTTATTGAACACTTTTACCGTTTTTTCGTCGTTATTTTCTATCCCCGCTTTGTTGATAATAAGTGTTTTTTTAGTAAAGTAGAATTTTCTCAATAAATTTATGCATATTTATGAATTTATGTGATAACTGTAAATAGTTCCTGCTGACTTAATAACTATGTATAATACTGATGCATGGGGAGGTGCAAAGGAATTGCTTGGGTTTGAAAGGGGGATTAGAAGAAATAGTTTTTGGATACGTACATGCAGTATGATTTTTGGTCTTGACAGTGCAGTCCGAACCGTAGGCTATTTTCCTTTGTAGCTATCAAGACATGACAAATTGTAATCGCCCACTGGCATTACCGCAGAATCTTGTCCTCTTAAACAACCAATCAGATCACACAATTTTACCAGATTAGCTTATACCATATGTATATCAACATAAATACATGTACATTGTATATGCACTACATAACCAAGTGTAACAATCTATCTGAAAGAACTTATAAACAAGGAAGGCTTTTGTGAAGCTGTTGTAATCTTTTATCTTATCTTAACTGCATTGTTTTAACAAAATAAGTACAGAATCCATGATACTTCGGCATCGGCAAATAATTAACCTGCTCGCCACTGACAAATCAATTGTTATTATACATTGTACTCAGTATCTGTATTCTCATTGGTCGAGAGCCTACAGATAATTCTAACTATCACTGCACGCCAGTGACATTTCAGCAGTCTGGTGGTTATCTGTAGGCAGTTATCTGCAAAAACGAGCATGCGTAGGTCAGCGGATTGGTTGTTATCTGTAGGTTTAATACTACAGTGCTGTCATTTTCCTTCGTTTTTTGTTGTTGTTGGTTTGCTTATATCTTTGTATTATAAGTCAATCCACATAGACAATGTATAATCAAACAATTATTGAATTCGGTTTTGATGATATCCAAATAATCAATGTCTTGGCAAATGTTATTGGCCTCAGCCTATGGCTGTTGGCCAATAACACTTATGGGTCATTCCACAGTAAGTCGTCTGTTGCGGAGACTACATTCAGAGACTTTTCCCATTACATATCTTGAAATCTAGACTGCATAGGAGATTCATTCCACTTTTGTATGGTGGATGTCTATTAGAGCTATGAACAAGAGTAGTATCTGATTCACCCCTAATCACATGATTGGAATGTCACACTAAGTTATATGGCTGTTGCGGAGACTACACAGAAAAATCTTTATTTTCAATACATCACACTAATGTGAAAAGTTCTCTGAATCTATGATAAATCTAAAATGTCTGTCTGCTTTACATTAAAGGGCTTTCTATCTAGCTTATATAAATACCAAAACATTTAACATCTATTCCTCATATTCCCATCATAACCCATAATTATAAATGGTGGTGCTGTTGCGGAGACTACGTTGCGGAGACTACATCAGGTACTTTGATTCAAATGCAGCAATTAACAACAAGGACTAAGCAGTTAAGAACAAATTTTGAAGTTTGAGCTCAATGTGACAATATCATATTAAGTAAAATTCAATTACTATATTATAATGAGTAAAAGACACAATGCAATCAAGTACATGATTGTACAGATTCTGTCAATTTGCTCGATCCAGTCGATTATACCACACTACACATCAAGTAATCTGAATCTGGGATAATTTACAGTGTCTGTCTGTCTTAAACTTTATGGCATGCTATCTGGTTTAATGTGACATGCCAAACCATTTAACTTGAATGCATGTATTCCCATCACAATTAACAATTTTAAATGATGGTGCTGTTGCGGAGACTACGTTGCGGAGACTACATCATGTAATAGAAATCAAAACATTTCAGTACTGCTAGAGAAAGTGAAATTCACTGAGAAATTTAGGTCTGACATGCCTTACAAAGTTGTCATTGAGCCAAATATAATTACCCACAATACTCTAATCAAAGGCGCCCTATGGCTAACTCGTGGATTGTTTTCCTTTGTAAACAGAGCAGCAATCGATCATTAATCCTGGGAGCCCCCCTCATTTCGTTCAATAAATCGACATGTGTGTTCTTTGCATTTTGCATGTTGTAGGTCTTTTCGTTGAGTCTTTCATTTTGCACTTTTAGATGGAAGGTTTTTTTCATGTCGAGCCACTTTCGCTTCGTACTTTTTTAAAGATTCTTGGATTACAACGTCATTCACTAAATTTCCATCAGACTAAGGTAATATCCGCCTGAGAACTGATGAAGGTTTTTTTCGTTTTTATAGATTTGTGGTAATACCCGCTGACCTTAACACAATACATTCGCCGATGGCTTGTTTGGCTTGCGGTAGGTTTTCATGAACATGCATTCATGTGCGAGATATTCGGCCGTACAAAACCCCGCTAAACAGACACACACCAGGTTTGATAATATCATTTTGTAAAGACATCCCATTCGCTCTACAATCTGACGATTGTGCAAAGAATTAGTGATCATGCGTAGTGTTTTGATTTGACAATGTCCCACATCGATTGGGGGAAAGATACCTTTTTGTATGGGAGGTTTTACAGACTGTACGTGTGACGTAGTGGCTGTCAAGATCTACAAAATGTTCGAGCCTAACTTTCAAAGTCTGTTAGTTTTTCTTCAAGCAACTAGATGACATTTGTTTGTTTGTTTATAAGTAACTTATATTTGACAGATATTTAGACTTCACCGATCTAAAATTGAAGTTTTGAGCAAGTAAAATGACGGTTTGACGGCCACTCGTGATCATTTTGACGTCAGAAAAAGATTCCATAAAAGCTCCCATATAAATGGTACAAAGACATACACAATTTATAGGTACTAAGCGTTCCAATCCTTTCTCCCCTTGGCCTCCCCCTAAGCTATCCCCAACCCTCTCCTATTCCACTCGCCTCAATCTCCCCGGCCGGCACTTACTTACGCTGGTCAAGAATTCTAAGGCTCAGAAGTTTACAATGTTACTCTAGTGAGTGATACATTAGCATATTCAGACCCACACCAATAACTCGAGGATTTTCAATCCACGAGTTAAAAATGTGAACTGCATACATGTATGCTCAGAAGTTTACTAGTGCCCAGTCTCCTAATATTGGTTGAGAATGGTAAACATGTAGTGCAAAGTGGTTGTACTAAGCCACAAAACAGTGGATTCTGCTGTATTTTGTTCTCACATACAGAGAAGACATGAATCTAGAAATTTGCTCTTATACTTTTATCAGTTTGGCTCAAATTATACCTAACATTTTAGATTTACCTCTCAAAAGTTGTAGTCTCCGCAACAAAATTGTAGTCTCCGCAACAGAAAACCAATTTGATTTTTTGCCCTTATGAGAAAAAATTTAGGGCATGTTGATCAATTCACTATTGGAAGCCAAATACAGCATAGCTGTAACAGCACAGACAACTTCAACCATGTGTTTTAGAAAGTAGACCAGTATGAGAAGATATTCAGTGGTTTTGCTAAAAGTTTCAGCTTTTAATTGTTTATCAATCAAAAAAGATATTTGTAGTCTCCGCAACACTGATTTCATGATTTTTTATAATTTATTATAATTTATGCAACAATGCCGACTTGTCAAAGTAAAACATCACTTGTAAAGTAAAGTTAAGCCTCTTAACTACATATTAAAACATAATTTGGGCCAATTAAATACATTTCTAAAACTGATCTTCAGGTATCACAATCCTGTGGAATGACCCTTACCGTAAATGCTCGATTAAGCGCCCTGCTTCCAATAAGCGCCCCCTCGATTAAGCGCCCTCCCCTAGTGGGTCTAAAAAATTCATAGACGTCCCCATCCAATAAGCACCCCACTCCTTCCAATATAAGCACCCCTCCTTCCAATAAGCGCCCCTCCTTCCAATAAGCATCCCCTCCTTCCAATAAGCGTCCCCTCCTTCCAATAAGCGTCCCCTCCTTCCAATAAGCATTCCCTCCTTCCAATAAGCATCCCCTCCTTCCAATAAGTGCCCCCTCCTTCCAATAAGCGCCTCCCTCCTTCCAATAAGGCCCCCCTCCCCCTAAAAGAAATGCAGAAACAACTCTCTTGTATTATTTAATAAAACAAGACGCTCAATGAGCGTACACTCGGGCTTATGACAAGGACAATGTCAGTTGCGTGAGGAGGGACCTGACAATGACTGACAGTTGCGTGACGAGGGAGACTATGTATATATGTGTCGGTGAGCATAGATAAAAATCTCCGAATCGTATTTCCGTAGCACGTACTTGGAACGTCCAGTTGAGGTTCATATTCATGGTCAGACGGTTCTGATAACGTCTTTGGTTTCTTCGTTATCGCAGAGGAAAGTCGAACTTCGTATCTTTGAAACATCCAGTTGATTCAGACTACGGTATGATGTGACCAAGCTCGACCAATTTGCTGTCTCTGCCTATACATTGAAAGATCTTGTTCGATTTATCTCGAAATCAGAAAGGAATTATCGATTAAAAATCAAAAGCTGCTTCTGTTAGATTTAAGATGTGACCTCAAGTGACCTCAAATACGTTTAAAGACGTACGACAGCGTACCTTGAAGAGTCGGAGATCTTTATCTATGAGTCACCGACACAAATAGTCTCCCTCATCACTGAGCGTCTTCTGTAATAGATCCCTAAAATCTAAGGACGTTTTGATTTCGATTGTATTTTTGCCGTGGAGGGTGGAAATTCTGTTCTAAATAGCGCTACGTGGCGGTTCTAAAATATAGGTCACGTAATATATGTATGACTCACACAAGGATCACACAACTGTAATCGTACTGAATGTTTCAAACGTGGAATAAAATAAACATCCATCGTGAGTTACTGAAAACTGAACTCGACTGGCTCGATTGTTTGCATGACTTCTGTACATATAGCTTTCTGTCAATAGATGTAGTTACATCGCTGGTCGTGAGTTTAATTAGTCGGGCTTCCTGTGGAAGACCCGACTCTAAAAATGAGAAGTGTTCTTTGTCGTCTTCGTTGGCCTCAAATCCAGCGCATGCGCCCTGTGCCGGCCGAAGGAGACATGAAGTCTGGCCAAAAAAGATTAGAAAGCACAAACCAATCAGGGAAAGCACCGGAGGTCAAGGGGCCAAAATATAAGTCTTTTCTCGTCTAAATCTGAATTTAGATTGAAACAGGAAGCTCTAGTAGCGTGAAGTCGGGCTATATTAACGTTTTTACTGATATACTGTAAAGTTCGCAGTACTGAAATTGCAAGGAAAGCATGTTCTATCGACGAGTCACGCAACGATGAGCAACCAAAAACTGTTTCAATCGCACTATAAGATATCTATATTTAGTTCAAATAGGTTGCATTTCATTTTTGTAGAAGCGATCGTTTATCTCGTCAAGTAGAAGACATGGTAAATACTCTTGATGATTGTGATATTCTAGAAAAAGCTATTCTTGTGCTGGGAGATTTGATTATTGTACATATACAATACTTTATGATCATTCTAAACCATAGTGCGTTAATGAATTACCTTGCCTACGTGTTTGATGCATTAGTCTAGGGCGCGCGGGCTCTTGCTCGAGCTTTATTGCCATTGACAATATTTCATTGACAATGGATATATGGTCAAGAGCAAATCAGATTCAGTCGAGATTACCGATCGCAGCAACCACTGCTTGCTCCAAGAAGCCCGACTTACGCTACTAGAGCATCTAGTTATAACTAGAATCCTGACCTTTAATAGCTTGAAGATCTACAGCTGCTTTCAAAACTAAGATTCAAATCTACTTGAGTCCTGTGTGTCGTTTGTTTTCGCAATTCCCTTATCTGCTGAGTAATCTTGAAACTCGATACGATTAAATACGTCGCATACTTTCTTCATTCTTTGACCAAACAAAACTACTAAAACCGACGAACAAGAGAGCCCATTTTATAACTCTGGCTTCCTTCGGAAGGGCCCGAGTAATAAAACATGCGTTTACCAAGTACTGCACGGTACATGTTTACTATTTGTATTCACTGTATATGTACATGTATATTACGGTACTGTATACTGGTAATAAAGAAAACATTGAGTTCAACATCTGAGAAAAGAAATAAGCGCCCTGCTTCCAATAAGCGCCCCCCTCAAATAAGCGCCCCCCCCCCCCCCCCCCCCCCCCCCCCCCTGGAGGTCTAAAAAATTTAAAAGTGCCCAGTGCGCTAAATCGAGCATTTACGGTACCTCTACATTGATAATTCCGGATATCATCAAAACCTCATCCAATAATTGTTTAATATTTTGCGAAAACCAAGTTCAATAATTGTTTTATCATTCACATTATTTTCTCTCACCTAAAGCAACAACTCTGGAAAAAATCGAGCTGCCATTGTCGAGGAGAACGAAAGCATTTATTTGTAGGAAGTTATCTGCAGTGACGTAGTCGTCTCTCGGCCAATGAAAATCCTGGAGAAAATTATGTGAATGATAATTAATGAGACTTGTGGGTTTTGTGGAAAACTGCATGTTGCTACATGTATAGCAAGGGGTGGAAGGATTGATTAGGAACTATTTTAATTTATTAGCAGCTGCAAGCTACAGGCCATTCGTTATTGTGTTGAAATGATATCTCATCAAAATTCTTGTCCCTAGGTTTTTATTGATGCAACATTTGGTGCTGGTGGCCATTCCTATGCAATATTAAACTCAGCTAAATGTAAAGTATATGCACTGGACAGAGATCCTACTGCCATAGACATAGCACAAGTGCTTTCAACATGGCCTGAATACAATGGCAGACTTATCCCAATACATGGAAAATTTAGTCAGCTCTTAGAACTAGCAAGAAACAACAATATCAAAGAAGAATCTGTTCATGGTGTATTGCTTGATATTGGACCTTCGTCAATGCAGTTGGATGACCCGTCAAGGGGTTTTTCTGTCAATAAGGATGGTCCTTTAGATATGAGGATGGATGGGGAGTGTACTGATAATAAAAGGAATGCAGCATTTACTGCTGCAGATGTAGTGAATTCCATTGGAGAACAGGAGCTTGTGTCTGTATTGAGAAATTATGGTGGTGAAAAGGATTCAGGTATGATTATTCTTGTTCATTAAAAATGACTGCATGAATCAATTAAAAAAATATTGATTCAGTAATAATAATAATAACATTTATTAGTATAATTTTAGACTTAAATATAGAGTTTCGCGTGATGTGATTGGTCGAGCGACCAGTGATTATGAGACGATAGATGTAATCACTGGTTGAGAGCGGAAGTAAAATCCCCAATGCAGAAGTACTGTTTAATAAACAAGCAGGAGTGTTTTATCAGGTTTAAAACCACAAGGCGAAGCCAAGTGGTTTTAGACACGATAAAACACAATCTGCGAGTTTATTGAACAGCTTCTAAAACTCCATCCCAATTTACCTTGATTTATAACAGTATTACACGAATTCTAAGCAAATAATACAAGATAATTACAAAACTTTCGTGTAAAGGTACTTGTGACATCACTGTCATGCGCAAGATGCACCTCAACTCATCCCACATTGGAGAGAGGTTTTGTATTCTTAAGTAGGAAGCCGTAAAGATATTAAAGGTCAATGATATGAGTACCTTAAATGAGACCTTTGCATGACCTGTGTTAAAGGCAATCGGTCTTTATCACTGATAAAGACTGCGTCCCCAGTTTAGTGTTTTGACAGGAAAAACGTTTTGAAGAATGCTATTTTCTGTCAGAAAATTATAGAAGAATGCTTCTTACGGCCTCCTTTATCAGTTTGTGTGATCCTGTGAATGCGAAACATGAAGAAAAGCTGAGCTAATGAAGACGAATCGCCAACTTTTTGAAATATTTGACAACTAGATGAATGAACACGAAGTCAGGTAGCCAAATATCCACAGTGTTTGTCGTATTTTTGAATCTTTTCAGTGTTTTTTCTCAACAAGAATGTATAAACGATGGACGTTTTTAAGACATTTTTTCTCTTTGACATATATGTATTTTACTAGAGATATAAATTTTAGGCTAACACTTGTCAATTTGTACATTGTAGCTACAAGAATCGCTCTGTTTTGTGAGTATGTACATGTATTAAATACGGCTATCGTTGCTTGGTATTTTCATTCGTTAACTTGAGAAAATATTTGTAGCTATAGAACTCATAGAACGGTTAGTATGTGATTGAGAAAACTGAGCAGTTAGATTATTTAGTTCTCTTCGTTTATATTGTGATTTGTGGACAAAAGTGGACGATTCATTGCCAGAGTTTTTGGGAGTTTTTTGGTGTGTTTGAAGCTCAATTCTTGCAAATTTTTGGTTTCAAAACAGCAAAATCATCACATCTAATAGAACTTGGACTTGAGAAAACAAGAACAACTAATTGTATGCCTTTTGTTGAAAAAATAAAACATGTTTAACAGCAGAAAAAATACATATTTGGTGTCGATCAAATCCACTGCATCGCTTCAAGGTTTTTGAAGGTCATGACGTACATGTAGCGTGTTTATATATACTCTCATCTAAAACAGTGTTTTGACCAATCAGAGTGTGCGTTATATCTAAATTATTTTATAATTTAAGAGCATTGAACATGGAAAATCGTTTTATAAAGCTTAAATATAGCACTTACAAATATGGTAGATAAATATGGTAGATGCGACCACACCCAAATTTGTATCATTAGGTGTGTTGAAACATGTTTTATAGATAAAATAATAATAATAATAATAATAATAATCTTTATTTTAAGTGGGTATACACAGCAATACAATAATACTGGTTTCCAATTTGGCCCACTAGATACAATAACTACTGATTACAATAATTACAGAACAATACTAGTTACAATTGAAAACACTGACATAGTGAGATAATATTTTACAATAAATAGAATGATAAATAAACTACAATAGTATTTAAATTTGCTAATTAAAAATGTGACACTTGATTTAGTTAATTAAATATATAATGCGGTGAAGATAATGACATGCATGCTCGCTGTCCATATTAAATGGTTTTAGCTCGGGCACCACTTTTTCCTTTTTATGTTTATCAATCTGATAAACTTCTGAATGAGCTTTTGTTCCATAGTCAGTCAGAGAAAGTGAATGGATGTAGGTCATGAGTACAAGGACGTAGCAAGGGGAGTCCTAGGGTGCCCGTGACCCCCCCTCTCCCCAAGTGACCCCCCCAATCAGTAGTGAGTGGGGGAAGACTCAAACAATCTGATAAGTCGGTAACGTGGGGTTGAGAGGAACAATCAATCAATCAATCGTTTATTTATCCACGTTAACGTCAAAGAGCAAAAGCTCGTTCAAAATACGAACTATGGATAGGATAGAGTAGATTTACCTTAGCTTGAAAGTACGTTGAAATTGCACTGCAGGAAATACCTTTTAAGCGGACCTAGATTTTAAAATTTTCGTACCTCCTAGCTACCTACCTACCATACAGGCTTATTTTCGGTAACGGAAACGAAACATCTCTGCACCCCCTCCCCCCTCCCCCCTCCCCCCCCCCCCCCCCCCCCCCTCTCCCCCCAATGAGAAATCCTAGCTACGCTCCTGAAGTATTAACAACAAGACGCTCAATGAGCGTACACTCGGGCATAATGTGACAAGGACAATGTCAGTTGCGTGAGGAGGGACCTCACAATGACTGACAGTTGCGTGACGAGGGAGACTATGTATATATGTGTCGGTGAGCATAGATAACAATCTCCGAATCGTACTTCCGTAGCATGTACTTGGAACGTCCAGTTGAGGTTCATATTCATGGTCAGATGGTTCTGATAACGTCTTTGGTTTCTTCGTTATCGCAGAGGATAGTCGGTCAATTCAGTGAATCGTCGAATCAAGAAAATATATTTGCAATACTCTTTCATAGTTATAAGAGCTCTCTCGGTGTGCAGCATCTGTGTAATGTAAGCTTTAGTGCAATTCTAAATTTAAAGAAATGAATAATCGAAATGACTATAAATAAATGGATGGATGAATGAATAAATATAAATGAATGAGTAATTTCTTAGTGTAATTTTAGACTTGAATATAGAGTTTCGCACGCTGTGATTGGTCGAACTGTTCAAGTGCGGAAGCTAGTGAAATCACCAACGATTATGGTGAATATTCACTCAGCAATTATGGTGAATATTCACCGTGATTGACTTGGCATTTTGCAAAAAAGTTGTTAACTAAATGAATGAATTATGGATGACTGAATGAATGAAGAAATATATTGAAAAGATGAATGGATGACTTATGTATTATTCAATATGTTGTTGGGGAGTCCAATTGAATGTGCATATTCATTAGCCATTCTGAGGTTGCGAAAGGGCCTGGGATCGAGAGTAGACTACATCTGTACACAATGCAGATTGACACAATACTTTCCTGTGATTAAGATCTTTGTGGGAAACCATATATTGTGATTGTCTACTATTGTATATCAGTGCACATAATGACATAGCTACACATTGTTGTCCTGCAGTTTGACCAAATACCACAATACTACCTTGACTATAAGGTGCCTTCGCTGTTTTATTGGGATCAATCAATGGAGTGGGACCAGGATTTTTTTCTACATCTGTACACAATGCAGATTGACACAAAACTTTCCTGTGATTAAGATCTTTGTGGGAAACCATATATATTGTGATATTATTGCATTGCATTTCACTTTAATATGTCTTTTCAAACCCTTTACTATTCTCATTTGTTGTGGAGACCCATAGGTAGTTTTGCTGAAAGAATGTCTTCTACTTCTGTAGTGTACTTTGCATTTAACATCAGAGTAAGAGTAAACATTCAGGGCAATAATACGTATATTCTTGAGAAAAATATGAATATTTGACGATGCTAGAACCTGTTTCTTGATGATACGTCGAATGTACTTTCTTAATTTCCTACTTTTTCGGAAAATAGACGTCAAGCTTTTGAAAGATATTCTGCTTGGCTCAGTCTCGATCACGATGAGCATGGCGGTGTATTCTACTACTAGTACTAACCGTGCACGTACTATCACAAGAAACAAACAAGGCATAGCGAGATCTTACATTGTTTATTGTATTCAATTCATGATTATTGACATTCAGCTTAACTTGTACACTGGCTTCAGATATATTTACAAAGGCATCTATAGCACTTATAGTGTCTATTTTCAGTCAAACTTGCTTGTTCACCTTGATCGTTGGCCATGACGGTATGACGGTGATAACGACGGTATATGCACTCCATTAAAACTCTCTCTTTGATATAGAAAAATACTATTTTTAACAGCATTAACACAATAAAAAATATAAACAGAATGTAAACAAGGATTGACTTCATTTTCGCCTCAGATTAATGTGTTCTTCTTGATGCGATTTCAAAGTTGTTTTCTCACCTTTGGATTTGTCCATGTTGGAATCACACTTCTGAATCAGTACATCTGGCTTCAAGTTGTGGTATACATGCTTGGCTAGGCATTACTCAGTTGAGTTCACATTTAAGTCAACATTAGAGTTCATTTGTATTATAGTTCTTGAGTTCATTTGATTTGCTTTTGAGCTTGAGTTCAATTGATTACCTTTTGACTTTGAGTTCAATTGATTTGCTTTTGATGAGTTCATGTAAAGGCCCTGTCGAAAACGCTCAACATCTTTTAGAGTGGGCCCACACGAATCGGCGTATGCGTTTGTATGTGAGAGCGTATTTAAGAGGAACTGATGGATGACTTGCCTTGGATACAACATAATTTCTCTTCTGCACAAGTCAACTGCTTCTTTCACTTCTAGTCGTCGAATACGATGACTTAGCACTATCTCAGTATCTGCCCTGAGCGAACAATACTAAGTTCGATATACGCTCGGAAACTATTTGACACGTTTGAGCGACCGTTTGAGCGATGTTTGAGCGAATCATACTTTCGGATTTAGTTCGACAGGCGTTCGGAAACTATTCGATCCGTTTTTGGCGACCATGAATATGCAACCTCAAGTGACCTCAAGTACGTTTAAAGACGTACCATAGACGTACCAGAGTCGAAGAGTCGGAGATCTTTATCGATGTTCACCGACACAAATAGTCTCCCTCGTCACGCAACTGTCATTGTCATAATGCCCGACTATACGCTCATTGAGCGTCTTCTTCTGTAATAGATCCCTAAAATCTAAGGAAGTTTTCACTTCGATTGTATTTTTGCCGTTTACTGACCTGGTTTGAGCGTGGAAATTCTGTTTTAAATAGCGCTACGCGGCGGTTCTAAAATTAGGTTGCGTAATTAATGTATGACTCAGACAAGGATCATACAACTGTCATTTTTAGTATTTTTACT
This sequence comes from Actinostola sp. cb2023, assembly GCA_033675265.1. Classification (NCBI taxonomy): domain Eukaryota; kingdom Metazoa; phylum Cnidaria; class Anthozoa; order Actiniaria; family Actinostolidae; genus Actinostola; species Actinostola sp. cb2023. The sequence goes on along the minus strand of JAUJYZ010001375.1, from coordinate 50,472 downwards.
ATTTGACCCTTTGAGCATAGAATTACTTCATTAATAGGCGTTTGGATATCATCGCCCCCGTTTTCAGCCAATCGAAACCCTGAAACAGACATTCCTGACCGATACGATCACATTCTTCACATTTTGTGTACTACCAAGAATACGAAGAAAAAAAATATACAAGAAAGCCCATTTTATAACTCGGGCTTCCTTCGGAAGAGCCCGAGTAATTATTCCACGAAATCGGATTGTGAGAAATATAACATTTTTTATTTTTAGTTCGGCAAAACCGGTTTGCCATTGTTGAAAATCTCCAACTTTCTCTACTCGTGGTATGTGAGCTGATAGCCTACTAGTAGAGTAGCCAATCAGAGAGAGCGCTTGCTCGTATCCAGTGGTTGTCTATATAATAATAAGCAATTATTCGACGAGGTTGAGCAAAATATCGTGATTTGTCAGTGGCGAGCAGATTTTAATTTTAATTAAAATTATTTGCCGATGCCGAAGGCTCGCCACTGACAAATCACGATATTTTGCTCAACCTCGTCCAATAATTGTTTTATCATTCGACTCATTTCTATCATTAAGGAATTTATTGAATATAAACATCAAGAAAAAATATTGTAAAACGGGCTGCCATGTTTACACTGTGAATGATCAATCTCGTCCCCAGAGCCCACGTTCCTCTTGGTCAGCACCGAGAAACGAGAGGCTCTGGCTGCAACCGATTTCAGTCTGAAAATCTCGGACCGGAAGTTTAGACTGCGCATGTTCCACAGGTAGCCCAAGCTGTGTATCAGTACATTATTCAATCTCGTCCCCAGAGCCTGCGTTACTTTCGGCCAGCGACGAGAACGTAGGCTCTGGCATAATCCATTTTTTGGGAACAGGATTTCTTGTTCTTCCGGTTTTAGAGCGCATGCGCAAGTTAGCTGGGCAGTTGGTTGTCGATTCAAATTGTCGATTCAGTTTCAGTGGAATCCTTCGAAAGGTTTCATTAGGGAATAGAGTACGCTTTAAAAGCACTTGGTAAAGAAGATATAACAGTGAAAGAAGCGCAGTATCTGAAGTCTTTATTAAAAGCAGTGGTTTTACAGCAGAAGGATACGCGAACAGTTCTTCCAACGGGTTTATATTTACTCGTGTCTACTTTAATTACATATCAGTTAATTATTTGAATCTATCATCTTCATCTTCTCTGGTTATTGTTGTCTCTCCTTCAAATGTGTATTTCTTTTGAATCTTTCGCCTTCGTAAGCACCTCGATTGGCACCGCCTTTCAGTTGCTAGCCTAAAGAAGTTAGATTTACGATCGACATATGTTCTTTGGTCTAAATTTTGAGCTTCGTTTGAAAACTTATCAAGACACTTCGAGATACATATTTATAAGCTTAGATAAACTGGATTTTTCTCTGCTTAGATATTTTAATATTGCAGATCGAGGCGACATGTTAAAAATAACATGTCAATGAAACCGTTGAAAAATGTTAATTTTTGTGTTTTGAACGGAAGTACGTTGGGACACCGGGTTGTTTTGACAACTCAATTTTCATTGGATATATTTCATTTCCGGAATCTTGCGCGTGCGTAGTTTCTAAAATGGAATAGCCAATCAAATTGTCTCAAAAATGGATTATGCCAGAGCCTACGTTCTTCGCCGCTGGTCGAAAGTAACGCAGGCTCTGGGGACGAGATTGTACATTATTATAAGAGAATGTATGTGGATGTCAATAAAATCAATAAGATAATACAGTTAAAATGAAATCCTCTATAAAGCCCTCTGTATCTTCTTCAATCATTTATTTATTGCCTGTGAAGATTTGAAGCGATTTGGACGAGAATTGAGCGAGTTATAGCCATTTTAAAATTAGCCCTTCTCTGGCCGTGAATTCAGTTCTAGAATCCTGTCCTTTTGATATCTTTTATTACAATACAAGTACTTCTAAGACTGCTTTCACAATAAAGATTAATATCTACTTGAGTCCTGTGTGTCATTTGTTTAGCGATTAGAATGGTTTTTAGCGAGTTTTGGGACAGCGTGTAGCTCTCGGGAGCTCCGTAAACATGGTAAACTCCGCCATTTTCTAACTAGTCAGTTTACTTACGGTCCTTCTATTGTTTTGCCAAACCAATCAGAATGCTACAAAAATCGGTTGCAGCCAGAGCCTCTCGTTTCTCGGTGCTGACCAAGAGGAACGTGGGCTCTGGGGACGAGATTGGTGAATGATCAATTGAGTGCGCATGCTCAGACCGTTATTTGTACGCAGTTATTTGCAGGTCTTTCAGCCAATCAGAACTGCGGATAGAAATGAGTCGAATGATAATAGAAAATAGCCTGGAGGCTAATAAACTTATCAATATGGCCCTCGAAAACAAGTAGTAAGACAAAGCAACACATTGGGACCCCTCTTATTAAACACTTTTGGTTTATCTTTTGGAGGGACACACATAACGTTTTACTATAATTGTAGAACATGTATTTTCAATGGACTTTGACTAATCGCGTGCGTATATTCCCCTCTCACGCTTCGATCACGTGCATTTAATCGCGCGGGAGTTATGCACCTTTTCGTAGTTTCCCAGAATTCCTCAGGATTCCGCGCGCACAAGCGAGGTCAGGGGATAAAAATATTTAGAACCTAACCCTAACCCTAACTGTTTTTTTTTTTGCTTGAGAATTTGTATCTGTCTTTGTAATTCTTCTTACGCACTTTTAACCATAAGTAGCCTACTTATGGGCTCCTGTTTTAACTTAACTAGACGCTCATTGAGCGTTCACTTGGCGGACGGGATGATCAGCTGGAACTCCTAGCCAAGCGCCGAGTGGCCAAAATATAGAACTAGACGCTCTATTAGCTTACGTGAACTCGGGCTTCTTAATAAAGCTATTTTAATAGAAGCCTACTTTTGTATTGTCATCCAGCTGAGTAGTTTTAGCCTATTACTTGCACAATTTAAAGCAGAATTTCCAGTCGACAATACCTGCTCAGAATGGATATAAACAGCGAAAAACATCCTTAGATTTTTATATGGAACTAATTCAGAAAATAGTGCAGAAAATAGTTAGAATGGAACTAAATACAGTGGAACCCCGTTATAACGGACACCGAAGGGACCAGAGAACGTGTCCGTTATAACGGGATTCTTACAGATTACGTCATTCTTTATTGAATTTATTAGAAACCTCTATTATAGCATACACATCAATAACGCAACATTTGAAACATCTCAAATGAAAACAAAACATAAAATCTTGATAATACAAGTGATCAGAAACTTTGTTCTTTTTCTAACCAAATGCTTATCCTCTGGCAAATATTCAGTTCCATTCGTCTATAATCAGGAATAAATCTTCACGAACAATGGTGTGACGAAAGATTGTACTCAGACTGTCCGTTATAACGGGGTTGATTGTGTATTAAATTTTGCTGTTCGGGCTGTAAAAAAGTGTCCGTTGTCCGTTATAACGGGTGTCCGTTATAACGGGGTCTTTTTAACAGAAAATGTATCACCTTTCCGCCGGGACCTATAAAACTGTCCGTTATACCGGGGTGTCCGTTATACCGGGGTGTCCGTTATACCGGGGTGTCCGTTATACCGGGGTGTCCGTTATACCGGGGTGTCCGTTATACCGGGGTGTCCGTTATACCGGGGTGTCCGTTAGGCGGGGTTCCACTGCATAGGCATTGCAGCGTGACTTACAATGTAACAAACGGTCACTCGTTGCGTGACGGTACTCGGTAGAACATGCATGCGTAATTAATAATAATAATTAGTTAATAATTAATAATTAGCAGTATCAAGTGGTAGATTGTAGACGATATTCGACCATGGAACTATTGTAAATATAGCCAAGAACTAAAGCTTAATAGTTGATATTTAATCTGGACTTCATTGAAGTTCAGTAATTGTAAATACTGCTCTACAAGAGCAGAGAGTTCAGAGGAATTTACGCTTCGCGACTGTTGTTGCATAATTTTCTTGTCGTGTCATCAGCAAGTGAGTAATATTTTACAGTACAAGAGTTTATAGTCATGTCTTTAGTCATAGGTTCGTGATTTGTATCAGTTTGATTATTTCTAGTTTGCCATATATTTTGCTCATTTGATCTTACTCATAGTTTGCTTTGAATATAGTTTGCGGGACAGCCCGGTCCAAAATCGCTCACTGACATCTTTTAGAGTAGGCCTAGCGTTTGTAAGCATAGTAAGCGTTTGGAGAAGAAGGTAACGAAGAACTTCGAACCACATCTTTTCAATCCTCAAAGTGAAGAGAACGAACGATCGAACCGAGGGAATGCTCTCGGGCTTCCTGTGGCCGGGATGGACTGGACACTTCTAACACCAAAAAAAGCCCATTTTAAGACTTGGCGTCTGCCACAGGCATTCTACTGAATTTCTTCATTCTCTCTTAATATTTTCGATCTATTTTGTACCCTGACCTCGCTTGCGCGCGCAGAATCCTGAAGAACTCTGGGAAACTACGAAAAGGTGCACGTGATATGCTCTCGACCAATAAGAAAACGAGTTTGACTATGGGGATATACAGGAGCCCATAAGTAGGAGCATCCATGTAGCATTAAAATCTGCATTTCACGGCGTTTGAACAAGTTTGGCTATTTTTAGAACACGAAATTGACCAATCACTGTTGGTGCAAATTAACGAGTTGCTACAAATAAAACGAGTTGCTACAAATAAAACGAGTTGCTACAAATAAAACGAGTTGCTGCAAATAAAACGAGTTGCTACAAATAAAACGAGTTGCTACAAATAAAACTAGTTGCTGCAAATAAAACGAGTTGCTGCAAATAAAACGAGTTGCTGCAAATAAAACGAGTTGCTACAAATAAAAGGAGTTGCTACAAATAAAACGATTTGCTGCAAATAAAACGACTTCCTACAAATAAAACCGGAAGTGCACAGTGATTGGTCAATTTCAAGAAATCGTGTTCTAAAAATAGGCAAACTTGTTCAAACGCCGTGACATAGACCCAATATGTAGCATGGATGCTCCTACTTATGGGCTCCTGGGTTATAACAATGCTATTTCTCTTTCCTTTTCTTCACCTTCTCTTGACTTGTACAAAGGCTATGCAGGTTATTTAACGGTCGGGAGGTTCGGATAGGGAAAAACTGTGCTAGAGGTCTTGAGTTTTCAAAGGTGAAGGCACAGTTTTTCTCTATCGAGAAAAACGATATCTTCGGCCGGCAAATAACTTTTTTCACCTTTGTGATTATTTTCTCGAAACTATTGTCATGATTACTCAAAACGTCAAGAAAAGACAACAACAATAACAAACACAACACAACAACAACAAAAAAAACAAAGCACGGATGAAGAAAAAATTTAAATTGTGTTGTTGATGAGTGGTTATGTGAAGTTTATAAAACGAGAGGCCGTGTTGTATCGGTGGATATAGATACCTGGTTGGACCAATTGCCCATGCACTATTAATGAGTTTGCTAAATTCTGCCCGCTTCAACAACCAATCAGAGCGTCCGATCTCTTAGGATACCAAACCAGAAAAAAATTTAGGAATTTAAAAATTGCTTCAGTTTTCACCGATTTGTGTTTCTTGTACTGCCTTGCAAGTTGTCATATAAATGTTCATATATCTTTCATGTCTCAGGGAGAATATCAAGGGCTATCATCAGAGCACGAGAAAAAGAAGACATCACTACAACAAAACAGTTGTCAACTATTATATCAAACGCTATAGGATTTGGTCGTAAGAACAAACTGAACCGTTTTGCTCACCCAGCCACTAAGTCATTCCAAGCACTACGTATCTTAGTGAACGATGAACTCAATGAACTCCACAAGGCTTTGAAAGCAGCTCAAAAACTTCTCGTCCCTGGTGGAAGACTGGTGGTTCTATCATTCCATTCTGTTGAGGATACCATTGTTAAACATTTCCTTAAGGACCCAGCAGTTGAGTCAATTTCTAGGCGGACTACAACTAATCGAGTGGGCTCTAAGAGTTCAACCTCAGCCTGGCTGCCATTGCACAAGAAAGTTATATGCCCATCTGATCAGGAAATACTTTTCAATCCACGATGTCGCTCAGCCAAATTACGTGCGGCCGTAAAAACGAACAACACCGTACTGAGCTTAAATCAGTTGACTCATATTTTAGATAAAGTTACAGAGGGGTCGCTAACTGAGGGGCCTACCCTATGAGGGGTAGACTTGAGAGGATGCCATTTTAATTTTATTGGAGAGGGGTGAAAATAAGAGCACTTCTGACTTTTAACTGTCAGTGGTGAAAAGATTTAAATTATATAAATACAATACAATTACTGTACAAATATTGTCATCTTGCTGTCGTTGATTTTTACATGGAATTCACAAAGAAAATGGAGACTGTGACTGTTCAGCCAGATGAAGACTAGATGAAGTTATGGTGTCTTTTGATGTAATTTCGTTATTCACCTCCATCCCTATCAACTTAGCCTTGATGGTAACAAGAGATCGTCGAAACAAGTTTATGTGCACGCACGAATTTATCAGTAAACAACATAATGAGACTGTTAGAGTTTATCCTACAAAATTGTTTCTTTATTCACAATGGTCACAGCAAGTGTTTGGATGTCCTATGGCTTTCCGGTAAGCGCACTTTTGGCGAATTTAGTAATTGAAGACATGCAACATAATCATAGATCATAGAAATGACGTCATAAAATTTATGGCCGCTTAGTATGGTTGTGTTGAAGTAAGTAATTTTATTTCTTTTTTGTATTTATTTCATCTGTAGGCTTTTTTTTATTAATTAATATCATTATAGATAGGGTTAGATAGGTGTCCCCAATTAGTTTACTGACACGCTAATAAAATTATTATCATTATTATTATTATCATCATTATTATCATTATTATTATTATTGTCATCATCATAAACAATTATTGGATGAGGTTTTGATGATATCCGGAATTATCAATGTAGAGGTAAGTCGGCTGAGGCCAATAACATTTGCCGAGACATTGATAATTCGGATATCATCAAAACCGAATTCAATAATTGTTTTATTATACATTGTCTATGTGGATTGACTCATAATACAAAGATATAAGCAATCCAATCCAACAACAACAACAAATGAATGAAAATGACAGCACTGTAGTAACCTACAGATAACAACCAATCCGCTGACCTACGCAGGCTCGTTTTTGCAGATAACTGCCTACAGATAACCATCAGACTGCTGAAATATCGCTGGCGCGCACTGATAGTTAGAATTATCTGTAGGCTCTCGACCAATGAGAATACAGATACTGATTACAATGTATAATAATAAGCAATTATTATTATTATTATTATTATACTGATGGCGTCGGAACTAATCGTGCTCAAAACACACGAAATTGATTGACTGGAGTTTTGTGACGCCTGCTAAATAGCTCTAAAATGTTGTTACAGTATGAGGTAGTTAATGACCTCGGTCAAGGGCATGGACTGGGAACCATGCATTCATTCCGCTCTATCTAGTTCATTCTATAGGTCTGATATAGATTTAGTCGTCACTCGCATGAACTGGTTCGAACCAGTTTCGCGTAATAATGACCCAAAATTTATATTTTCTTAAGCATTTTCTTGTTTTGAATCTTTCAGTTATCAAAAGTGATATTTGTGTCATTAGCGCGTGAAGTACTTGCATTAATAATATTTGTTTTCTATGCGTTCATCAAATCCACGCTGCTGTGCCGAGGTCCGTTTATTGCAGGTCTTCTCTCACGCTGTGAAAAGTATGACGTCTCATGAAATATTGATGTACTGATTAGGTGACCCCCGCACAGCGTTACATCATTGTACATTCGGCTTTTTATGTACGCTTTATTTCTGTTCTGTGCTTTAATTTCCTTCCATCTAACTGCCATTTCTACTTCTCTTTTTATTTCATTTAATAGACACTGATTTCACAAATTAGCCGTTTGTTTGTCCCACTCAATTCCTTCCTTCTCCATCTTAACATTTCTTCACATTTTCGATTCCGGCTGCCGCAAGAACTAAAAATCAGTTCATTCGGCATTCAATCCTGTACGTTTTGTTATATCTGCACATTTTTTGTTTGCCTCGCATCTCTTTTCTTTACATATTTTATTATCGCTTCCATCTGTATAATCGATAACAACTGTTAACATTTTTACAAGTTTTAAAATTCCACGTGTTTTTCAACTCGAATTCAGAGGCTTTCCACCCACCAAACTTACGGGTGGCCACTCATACTCATATACCTTGTGACAATCACAAGGCTAACAGGTGATATGATGCAGAATAATCTCCCCCCCCCCCCCCCCCCCCCAAAGTACAAACTATCTGAAATGAAGGTGTAGTGAACAACTTTAACACAGTCATTTTAATCGTTGTTGTCTGAAATTTGTCAAATTATACCAGGCAATTAAATTTTTAGAATGTTATATTGCAGAGCATTTGGATCATAATATCATTAAAATAATTATCCCACTCACAGCGTTGATTGGCCAGTTTTAAAACATTATTTACATGCCTACTTTATATAAATACAAAGTGAGGACTCAGCAAAAATATAATCATTTTATCTCGATAAGTATTAGGTAGCGAGTGTCAAGCATTTAACACCATCAATGGATCGGACAAGAACTCAGAATTCAAACAGTTTGGAATACCTCGTGCTTTGTCACGATTCTAGCTCCTTTGAAAACAAGCCAAACTTGCCTTCTTTCCGTGGGTTAGAAGTCTGTGGATCTACAATTACAAACCCTTTTGACAAAAACATGGATTTACAAGTTGTACCAAGTTGTTCTGAAGATATTTTTGGTTCTGTGCCCGCGAGACATAAAGAAGAAATCATTGCTCTCCATCAAAGCGTACGGAAATGTAGTACTTTAGATGGTGAATCGTCACTCACATGGCGCCAAGATTTAAAGAGCGTGTCAACTGCAACAGAGACAGGTGAAAATACGAAAACAAACGGAGAAACTAAGCTGGATTCAAATGGAGAAGATTCAACAAAGAGAAGAGAGAGTCTGACTCGGACAGTCTTGACGTGTATCTGAAGCCGTGTGTTATTACGCCGACCAAAGTCGAAGACCTATACAGTACATTAGAAGAGGAAGACGACGTTTTTCAATTTCCGCCAAAAGAAACTCGAGAAATACTTACTAGTCAAGAGCAGACGCACTGTTTACAATCGTTTCAGCTTAGTGAATTTACACACTTTGGTTGTTATATTGACAGTAATAATTCGAACAGCGAAGGGAGTTCATACCATGGCAACACTCAGTTCAAGAAAGAATCCATCGATAGTTTAAGTTCAACGGCGTATCACTCACATGAATATGATGTTCGTAACCAGTTAATGACAGACAAAACTAACAACGACAGCAGCGTAGAAATAACACATGTTTCTTGTAAAGAATCAAGGGACAGACAATTTAACTTGCACAACGAGATCTTTCCATCCATTGAAATTTTAGCTTCGAGTTTGTTTTTCCCGCCATTCGTCACAGATTTACCGCTAGAACACGCGCTAAAGCCAGACAGCGAACATTCCACTTGTTTACCAATGACATTGGAGAGAAAAGCTACTTTAAACAATAAATTCCAAAACTTTCAAGATGGGCAAAGTTGTGATATTCATGAAATACTTGATAACGACGATAATGACGAAGAAATGATACTATGTGGTGAGAATAACTTACGATGTGTGAGAGCTGTTCACAATGATACAGAAAAACAACGGAGAGACCAAATGAAAAACCGCTTTGAAAGCCTTCGTAAGAATATCCCAAAAGTTGAACGACTTGAAAAAGCTCCAAAAATATTAATACTACGAAGAGCGTGGGAGTATATTATATATTTGGAAAAGGAAGGCATGAAGCTCGAAGCATCAAGAAATGCACTAAAAGTAAAGAATAGACAACTACTAGACAAATTACAAGTTATTTTGAAATAGTTATAGCATTAGTATGTGTTAATTTATGATGAGCGCGATGTTTTATTGTGAAAAATAATGATAGTTCACTCAAAAATATCTGAAGGGGCGCGGTGCTACTGGCAGGCTATTATTTGTTTTGAAAGTGAAGTGGTCCAAGTGAAGGAATACCTTGTGACCAATCCGTTGGATATCACGCTTTTCGCGTGGTTATTTGTATTTGAATAGCCCAATCACAAATGATAATAATGAGAGGCCAGGAGGTCGGACGCCAAAGTACATCTAATACCGCTAGCCGGACCAGGATAAAATCAATGTTGTCTATTGACATAAAAACTAAAATGAGATAGATCTCTTTCTAGTCTGTAAGTATTCTTAGGGGAAAGTATTTACATGACTTCTCTCCCGCCTTGATAGGCGCCATACAACGAACGGTTGAATACATGGTTTTATTTCAAATACAATGACATCGTCACGATATCCAAATGCGTTTTTAGGCTCAAAGTATCGCGAGAATGACTGCATGCACGCTGATATAAAGCTATATAAATTAATAGAGTTCGGTTATTCATCAGCCTTGCATATTTCATTGCATAGATTATTCCGCGAAGCGATATTACTTAGTATATACGGTAGGCTCTCTTGCTCGCTTTATCCTTATCATTCTGCAGGGTTCTGAAGAAAGTTTCCCATTAGCCAGTCGACAGCCCTCAAATTTGTGCACTTAAATATCTAAGCAGCAATGCAAAACAAGAAGTGCACAAAAATATTGCACACTCGCAAGCACATTGGAAATGACGTCTATAACATTCTTATACATGTATTATATAGCTAATTTCATAATCGTTGTCGGGTCGAAAATCATGAAAGCTATGACCAAAAGGAATTCTGGGAATTAAAACTCTCAAATAACACCGTCAAATCATCGACCTTTTTATGCAGACTTGTAGGATCTTAGTTAAATAGTTCATATACCTTCAAAACTACGAGAACATTGAATATATCTGTATGTAATGTGGGCCATGAACTGATTTCCCATCCATCCTTGCGGTCTCAGCTTCTATGATTTATGAGTTTCAACCCGACAACGATTATGCAATTAGCTATATATAGGTGACTTTTATTAATAAAGTTTTATTATTATTATTATTATAGTTGTTTAATAGGCCAATCCAAGGTTAATTCCGCCATTTTGTAGGGGGTGCCTACAAAATAGGGGGTGCCAGATCTCCCGCAAAATATAATATATTAGTATTGTTATAGACACTTGAAGAATAAGATATGCCGGGAAATGACCTGCAAAAAGGACTGGTTTCGCGTGACGCGTTGTTATACAGGTCTTTATGGTTCCTCCATGATATCAAAGAGATATCTTTCGACTGTGCGATAGGCGGCAGGATTTCCCAAGCCTATAGAGCTAATTCCAAACGCAAGACGCTTTGGGCAAGAACAAAGTTGGTTACACTAAACACTTAATACGGAGAATGGACATATGTTAGAAAGTGACACTCAGACAGTTGCAAGGCCAAATAATATTCAGTCTCCGGCTAGGATATTTGCTTATTTAACTTGAAGATGTATTAATGAACAACTCGACTGGCTCGAGTTTGACTTCTGTAGCTTTCTGTCGATGAGATGGCATGATGTCGCTCGTAAGAGATGATGAACTTAAAGTAATTGTATCACTTTACATCGCTGGTCGTATTAAAGCGACAAGGATACAAAAAGTGAATAAAATTGATTTAATTGACCGTCAATTCAGCTCGTGTGATGGTTCCAACATGTTTTGTTCATGTTTTTTTGTAAAGCCTTCGGTAATTTCGAACATTGAATTATGGCACTCGGCAATCTACCTCCCGATGGGGGGGGGGGGGGGGGGGGGGTGTACTGCCATATATAAAGTGGTTGTGATGCTCGTCGTACCTTTCAGGGGTCCAGACCTAGTTATGGTGTCACAAATCTAAAAGGACCACAAGAGACTAAGCCGGTACCTATTAGGGTGTTTGTCAGTAAATAAGATACCCGAGATAAGATAATGAGTTAGCCACTGCATTTCATTTACTTACTGGCTATCCAACGGATTGATCCAGCTTTATGTAAAAGTTTCTACTCATCGATCACTGCGGTAAAACGCTTGCTTTTTAGTGGGCGTAAGCTCACTTCGTGAGTTCACTTCGCATTTTACGCCCACTAAAAAGCAAGCGTTTTACCGCAATGATCGATGAGTAGAAACTTTCACATAAAGCTGGATCTTCTTTAAAGTGTTTTGAGAGGAACAATCCGTTAGATAGCCATGCGCATGCAGTAAGTGAATGAAAATAAGCTCCAACTTCATCAGACAATAAATACATACAATTGCGGCTTGTTTGACACGATTTCTCCGCCAAATATGTATAACCTTCAACATTTATTGCAATTGCAGTTTAGCCAACAAAGAAATTGCCAATAATTACTCTATGTGAACTCGAAGAAAATACGAAGACGATTCACCGGAAGTTGAGCTGCTCATATTAGTAGATTCCAGGCCATCTCGGAAAAATCCGCCATCTTGAAGTGGGCGTAAAATATAAAATCGCCCGTACCGGTTCACACCAATTTTCTTCAATGTGAAAGTAGGTCCAACTGGGTGAACCCCCGGTTGAACCGACAGTTGTAACCCCGGCTGGACCTCCAGGTGGATCCCCAGGTGGACCCCTAGGTGGACCCCTGGGTAGATCCCTGGTTCACCCACAGGTGGATACTGGGTGGATCCTAGGTGGACCGCGTAGATCAGGTCGATATGTCAATCCTCACCTCTAAAAACTATTTATTTGTCAAGCTGGTACACCCTCTCCACCCGTGGGTCCACCCGGGGGTCCATCCGTGGTTCCATCCGTGGTTCCATCCGTGGTTCCATCCGTGGTTTCACCCGTGGTTTCACCCGTGGTTTCACCCGTGGGTCCACCCGGCGGTCCACCCGGCGATCCACCCGGGGGTCCACCTGGGGATCGAAGTTCGACCGATTTTCTTCAATGTGAAAGTAGGCTACTCCATGCTACTCAAGAGTCCAACACATGTGGGATGTGATGTCCTCGTCTTTGCACTTAGCTTGAGCAGCGCATGTGCAAAGACTGGAATTCTTTCTTTTTCGGATTGAAATCTTGGAACTCTTTATTTCTTGCTTATACACGTTATTATTTCATGAAGTGTGCTTTTTTCGTATTTTTAGAGCTCTGTGTTTGACATTGCACGGTCAACTTCAGCGTTCTTTTACAAAGGCAAAACGACTCTAACGCCATGATTTGTGATCAAAATGACGATTAAATATTCATAAATTGACTAAAAATACTCGACGCTGAAGTTGACGATGCAATGTCAAAAAATACGCCAAAAAGCACACTTCATGAAGTGCTAACGTTTATAAGCAAGAAATAAAGAGTTCCAAGATTTCAGTGCGAAAAAGAAAGAATTCCAGTCTTTGCACATGCGTTGCTCAAGTACAGAGTCGAGGATATATCACATCCCACATATGCAGGGCTCTTGAGTAGCATGGAGTAGCCTACTTTCAGATTCAAGAAAATTAGTCCAACTGGGTGAACCGCCGGGTGCACCCTTGGGTAGATATCGCCGGTTTACTGGATGGATCCTGATGGACCGGGTAGATCAGGTTGATATGTCATACCCCTCATCTAAAAACTATTTAGTACTAAATAGTGATATTTCTATATATTGCCTTCTATATACACCTGTTTCAAAAAAGGTTGTCGTAGACATCAGTCTATAGGCAATAGGTCAGTTTACGTCGTTGCAAGACCGAACTGCATTATGGTAACAGCTTGAATAGCCAAAAACGTATGAAAGCCTATATGATATCATGCCTATTTCCATTTCAACAGACCAAGACACATTTTGAATCGAATTTTATGAAATATTTCTGGCATACATGCCATTCAAACTGTTACCATAATGCAGTTTGGTCTTGGAACGACCTATAACCTATTCTTGGCTTTCACCTACATGTACGTCATCGAAAATTTTCACAGGACTTATATATAACAAAACCTTCATAGGCCGAAAGAGCAGCCAAAGTTTTAGTTAAAAGAAGTTTTAGATACGAAGATATGAGCGATCGCTTATGCTCATAATTTAGTTAAAATGTATAGGTCAACATGGCGGCCAAATCACAAAGACTGAAAATCATGTTTATGTTGCAAATACTTCAATTTTTCAATACTATTTTCATCAAAATAAAGTTATCCATCATCTACTAAGTTAAAATCATATTATTTCAAACGAATTTTCCTATTTCTACGGCTTTTGAAAATGCGTGACTGTATTGCGTGACAGAATTTGACTCGCAATAAAACGAAAACCAAATATCTAAATTACAAAATTGTTTTGGTAAGACGCTTTTTATAACGATATAAACAAGATATCCAACAAACAGTTTTGTGAGGTGAATAGTTTGGATTTTAGCTTTTTGAAGACGTCATGTACTCGACAACAGGAACAGGAATCCCATCGCAACACAGGAAACCCAAGTTTAGTTTCGCTGCTGGCTTCGCTCGCAGCAAAATTTAAAAATACCCTAAATTGCTGGAAAACGGATTTCGCTTGGACAACATTGTCAGTGCTTTAAAATATTCTAATTATAAGTCGACGATTTCAAAAAATCTAAATATCTACGACGATACCCAATTACCGAATATGTCCTCCCCACTCCCTCCCCACTAAGAGGAATCTAATCACGTGATCTGTTGTATGGCGGGGATTATGGCGGGTAGGTTGAGTTGAGAGTGTGTTTCTTTGATTATGCTCTTTCACTCTCTTAAAACTCGTTTTCCTTTCCAGATATAAGGTTTTTAGTAGAAGATATGATGATACGGGGGAAGATCAAGATGATGGTATATTATTTGCATTATATTATCGTAGTTTCGAGCTTGTCGTTTAGCTTCGCTTGATCGTTTCACTGCGAGATTTGTTCAGTCAGGACGTGAAGTTATGACGAATTTTAACCTTGGATGGTTTTATCACAGAAGAATGCGACGTGGAGCAGGATGATCCTTCTATACTCGATCAAATATCTCCTGAACAATTACTGAGTCCCATTGTAAGGATGGAGAAATATCTGCACAGTGATGTGATAAGGTAAGAAACCCCTACAACACACGTGGATTGCTTTATGTTTGCTAGTTCAATTCATGGTGGATTTATCATTGCTAGGCAAATGGCTGCTACTTACATCACTCACATTCTTTCTAAAGTATTTCTCGAATGGTTTCTCGTATTTATTGATCTTTTTGAGGGATTTCTTTAAAGTGCTACTTGGACGAAAATCGATCGAAATTTAATTTAGCTGAAACTTCACTGAATAATTCTTCAAGGGTCTAATAATAACTAGTTAAAATCTTTTTTCGATATTCCAGAGGGAAGTACTATATTTTTATGAATCTTTAGAGGTATCAGTGACGTCATCTACTCAACCCAACATTCAGCTCCATACATTTCTTTGTATTTTGTGAGTCAAAATATCTCAATGTTTTGTTCAGATAACAGCTCTGCATTGAAGACAACTGGTCAGACAATCAATCCTAAGCACAAATAATGTAAGAAAACTCCTTCACCCAAACTTTTAGCTTCATAGAAATAAAATAATTCAAGAAACTAAACACAAAGAAATGTATGGAGTGAAGCTGTGTTGATTGTTAGGGTTGAGTAGATGACCTCACTGACACTTCTAAAGATTCATAAAAATGTAATACTTCCCATAGGAATTTTGAGAAAACACATTAACCAGTAATTGTATGGCTCTTTGAGATTATGTCAGTGAAGTTTCAGCAAAATTAAATTTCGATCGATTTTCGTCCAAGTAGCACTTTAATCTTTAACTATTAAAATATATCAGAAGTGTATTTTTGTTCTTAAAACTTTCCATAGTATTGGACCATATTAAATCACTGTGGATCGAATATCCATGTGAAGTGTGTTTATTATTACCAACATGCGGGATCAGGGTTGGGAGAACACTTGAAAAGCTTTAACATCACTCGCCATAAAATAACTACAAGGATTTCTTACTTACAAAAATCCTTTATTTACTCGAAGAAGAGGCTTCAAAGGAGATTCAGCTGAGCTAGTCATTTCCGATCGACTGATTCAGAGCTCAGTAGGTCAAATTTTGTATTTTTTTCGTGAACGTTTATGCATTAGAGTATCTTGAAAAGATGAGCTGAGAGATTTGCTGTCTTGTGACAGTTGTGTATTCCGGGCCTTTCCTTGCACCATGCAGAAGATACTCGCTTTACCGATTCATCAGGCTTACTTTGAGGTGGACTACATGTAGCTGCTCTGTTCTTTAATCGCCCTCTTCGCTCAAATTTGAACTCGAAAGGTTTGAATGAAAAGCTTGCTTCTCTGTCTTGTCTGCCTGTCACTGATTTAGTGAGTTCTGATTGGCTAAATTATCCCTGCTCTGATTGGTCGGGGTGTTTTTCGTGCGAACTACTGATTTAAAAATAGATTTATCATCTAATACGCTGTGACACATACCCATATTAGATGGATGCTCCTACTAATGTGCTCCTGACAGTGTAGTGAAATTTATAAATATTGTAATGATACCAAAATACTTTAAAGGAGTACTTAGATCAAAATTGGACCAATTTGAATAGCTTTTAAAAGAGTGACTTCCTGTAAGAATCGACCAAATCGTGGCACAAGTCGAAAAATCAATGTTGCTCTTATTTGGTGTATCGATAGGTTATAGTAAGAAACTAAACGGTGCAAAGTTAGTTTTGAAAAAAATTAAATCGTTTCGAAGAAAACAAGGATTTTCATTATAGCCCTATTTACCGCTAAATCAGTTTCTAATTGATGTGTAGCACAATCACATGTACATTTGTGTAACATAGGCCATTTTCATGAACATTTGCAAGCTATGGCAAAACCAACTCAAATTATTATAATACTTAAAAGTATGAGCTAGTAATTGCCCTATACCATTATGACGTAACGGCTTATTTATGAGGGGGACAGAATCGTGAAGAACAATAGAAATTTGAACTAAATCTGCTCTGCTGAGGTTCGCTAGATTTCAATTGGCTAGTTTCCAGATATTATGTTCATCGATGCTTTTCCCACAATATTTACTGTGTTTGGTGACTTTTATCGCTTTCAGACCGTCTGTAAAATACATTTATTTGGGTAATCCTTTGTGTTGTTGCTGTTTTGTCCCCCTCTAGCGACCATGATCCTTAGCGTTTAAACAATAGATTGTTTTGATGTGACGTCATAGTGGTATAGGGCAATTACATTTCAGATATTTTAAGCAAATTTCTGTCATTAATTAGACATTTACAGCACATTAACTAATTACCCATGATCCTTTGCGGGTGTGGCACTTTGCTATATGACTTGTTAAAATTACTATAATTACTAAAAAAAATGAAAAAAAAAAATGTACAATTGATACAATTAGATGATTATTGACTTTACAAAGAAGCAATGATTTCTTCATTAACATCCAGAGGGACTTTATAAATATTGTTTCTTTTCTTTTTCAAGTCACCACAAATGTGTCGCACTGTTCCAGCCATCACGAAAGCAGTTTTCCTCTGGTCCAGTTTATATGTCATATCAATTATGTTCTCTCGGATATAAAAGTTTCCTTTAAGTCCTACAGAACCTCTAGGGAAGCTGCAACCATATTGATCAGTTATTGCATCTTCCAATTCTACTACCCCATCACTCGTTACTTTCATGAGGTAGTACTCGTACTCAGGATCATCTGCTGCTGCAATGGCTACTATACTCCCCTTGGCAGCAAGATAGGCAATGCAGACTGCTGTGTCTCCAAGGGTAGTTTCAGTCTCCTCCACAGCTTGTCTGGTTGTTGCAACAGATGACTCCCTTTCTAATCGTACCTCACGCCAGTCATCCACCCATTCTTTGTTTGTACAATGTTCCTCCTCTCCATTGATACAATCAATACAGTAGCATGAACGATCACGTACAAAGATTCTGCCCTGCTGAGTGGTTGTCTTAACAGAGTGCAGTTTCCTGATACCCTTGAGCTCTTTGAAAGATCTATCTGGTCGACGTCGCACTACAGACCCTTCACCTTCTCTTGGGACATAGAAGAAAACCCTGCAGGCTAGCCCCACCGCTTTTGTGCGTGAAGCAAATGTAGATGTTGAAGGGGTGGTGAAGTTCTCTTCAAGGTATTTCATCATGTCCTTGCCATTCCTAATCACTGCAGTTTTCCTGAGTACAACATGGCTCACCTTCTGTTTGATATGTGCCCCTGCAGCATCCTGCTCCCCTTTTGCATGTGAAGTCTCGAAGAAGCTCCTCTGCACTTGGAATCCATAGTCAGCAAGACAGCAAGAGAGATCCCCAATGCAGTGCCGAGACTTGTATTGTGCAGCACATCCATCTGTGAACTCATGCAGCTTGTTGATCTTCATTTGTAGTTGTTCTTTCAGGTAGGCTATGATTAGCTCTTGAGCTTTGTGCACAGAGTGGTAGTCCTGGACTTCATCATCTGAGATCACAAACAGGTGCTCTTTGACAATCTGTGGACCTTCTTCTGTGCTTATCTTGCCATCTATGGATTCCACTGCATGTCGGTACAGAATGGTGATGTGAAGGGAGACTTTGGCCACATCAAAGTATTCAGATTGCAACTCATCTTGTTGCCTGCAGCTGTAACCTTCTGAATAATCATGGACGCATATTACTTCATTGTGGGGCAGGTGCTCAATGAGGTTGTCCATTTGATCTCTTTGCCATTTTGCCATGAAAGAGTGATAGGGGTAGTCTTTTAAAAGTTCCTGAAATTTTTTAAATAGTTCCTTTGGTGGGGTTTGCTTTGAAACCAAAGTGATCTTTTTCTTTTCTTGCCCATTTGACAAGAATTTTCCTGTTCCCACATAGGCATAATGTTTCCAAACAACCTGTTCATCATTGCTTACAGAGACCTCTTCTGGCAGTAATACAAATTTGTCCACCCCACATTCATTACACTCCCTATTCAAACATTTTATATTATTGTAGCTATGCTCATCAGACTTGTTGCATAATGTCAAATTAACAGCTTCTGTTAATGTAGAAGGAATTGCAACATCATTTCTTCCATTCTTTTTGCATACAGCTTTCCGATATTTCATGCAATCCTTGAATACAATTTGCATCTCAACATGTTTCCTGCAGAGACATGACCTTCTGTCTTTTTCCTTTGCAGCACGGATGAAAAATGGCTTTAGAGATTCAAACTTCCGTTGCTTGATTTTCACATCTGGATAGAGAGCCTGAAACTCCAAAAAGGCTTCTGTTTGCGTCTTTTCGAGGACGTGCTTGGCATGCTCAATGTACTGCTTACCAATTCTCTTTCTGAGGACATCCTTTTTATCTCCTGTTGGTCTGCTGGCTGCGTTTGTCCAGAAATTGAAAACAAGCTGTTTATCTTCCTGGCTGACTGCATCACCTCTTGTTTTTCGTTCCAAGTAAACCCAGCTTTTTTTCTCGCCCGACATAATTTTTTGCCTCTTGATGGACTGCCTTACTCACACTTCTACGTTCGATATTTACAAGTTTTGAAAGAGACTTCTTAGCTCTAGATTTAACAACATTTTTTCCAAAAGCTATATTTTTAAATGCATTGTATGCAGCTCTGTTATCACTTGTAACGTTGTTTTTGAGATGGTCAATCCCTTCGGTGATGTCTGCTGCCAGAGCGCGTAGTGCCGTTGTTTCTTTCATGTCCTCTGGAGTTTTTATGAGTCCTTTATCTGTTAGCAATCGTCTTGTCCGTGGGCTGGATGAAATTGTTTCTAACAGTTCTGCTTTTTCTGTTTTCGGCATTGCTTCCATTGTTTTCTTTAGCGCGCGAGTCTTTGCCATCCTGCTTTTGAAACTGGAAAGCGAAGGTTCTTCGTCGATTTGCTCTTCGCGCCTTTCTTCCCTTCTTTTTTCTCGTAATCTTTTTACTCTTTCTCGCGTTTGTTGCCGTATTTTTTCTCTTCTTTCATCGGCAGCATCTATTTTCTCCTGCTTAGATCCCATGTTTTTCTTCTTCTGGGATCTCCGTGTCACGCCAGTTTGCCGTCCCGTTTTTCGAGCCGCTCTATTCTCTTGAACTTGTGAAATTTTACGCTCACGATTCTTTTCATAGTGCTCTTTGTCTGCCGCTTTCTTTTTCTTGATCTTTTCTTCTCTCCACTTTTTCATCTTTTCGGCATTTAAAGAGCTTTTTGTTTTATTATCCATCTCGAGAAATTAACTGCTTTGTATGGTGCACGCTTTGTCTGACCTTTTGTTGTTGTGAAATCACGCATTTCGCAAGGCACGTATTTCACGTGCCGTACACGTGCTTTTAGCCCTTTTATCTTAGCATGAACTCCCCACATATACAGAGGAGTGGTTACACAGGACTACTTCGACGTTCTTGCACGATTTCGAAGCAAATTTTACGATGAGGTCTTCGTATATGCACTTTTCTACTCCAGAGTGTAGCGGTAATTCGATCGTTACACCTGGGTAAACACAAGACCGAACTACAGATATGTTTCCGAATTACTTCAAGTGAAATTTCTTCATTTCTATCGAATGTAAGGCTGTAAAACGCGGGGAATTTGCAGTCCAATACATGAACTGTGCCGTGGAGATGTATCAACAATCAAAGTCATCTCAAAGCTGATATACGGACTTTCATATTTGTAAGTACTGTACAATTTTACTCGATAAAAATGCACAACAAAATTGTTTCCGAATCACCAAATCCTTTATTTCTCCGTCGCTATAACTTGTTTAAAAAAATTACTTTCCACAACAGCATATAGGTTAATGAACTTTACTCAGACATATTAACTTTATTTCTAGGTCCGTGTACGAAGTTGCTGTACCAATTTTTGTATGGAGTCAAGCGCTGTTGGATATGCAGCGTTACATAAGCACTCAGATACGACCGGATTTTTTATTCCCATTCTTTCAAATATAGACTGTAAATGCTGTTACTTTGGATATGATGTCCTTTAATACCATTAAATAAATGAATGCAGTCACTTTTCTTATTCGTAATCTTTTTCGGGGCAAAATATATGGTTTTTCCAATATTTATGCAAATGAGGTGTTATGCGTTACATGCGTAATTTCATAACTTATCGCATCATCTTCAATATTTTTTCATACTAAACAATTTCGATTGGCAATATTTATATGTATTATTAAACTTCAATCATTTTTACATCAAAATGGAAAGTTTGAATCGAATCCATCATTTGCTTACGAAGATATTGTGAAATCAATTTGAACAACCCTAAATGTACATGTGATTGTGCTACACATCATTATGCATATTTTTACCCTAAATCAGGGCTCGACACTAACTTTTTGAGGTACTAGTCCTTGGGCTAGTGACTGTGGATAATTACTAGTCCCTAGGTCTAATTGATAAGATTTTCACTAGTCCACAGCAAACTTTCACTAGTCTGAGACTAGCAGACTACTGCTAGTGTCGAGCCCTGTAAATATTATCGACTTGCTTTACAAAACCATTCCACAAATTAATTTTGAAACATTTTCTCTGTAATATTTAGACATTTCTCTTCCTTCTTGATGAAAAAAGAATTCAAATTGTATGATAACGAAGGCGGGGGGAAATTCTAAACAAAGGCTGTACTTTTCGCATTTGCGAAAATCAATTTTTATGGTAAAAATACGGTAAAGGTTCGGCATGTGCGATTTCTCGAAATAACGTAAACTTTCACCCGAAGCCTTATTACAGGGCATCTGACAGGTTGCACGGTTGCGGGTCCGCACAATTAGGTCAAACCCACACAATCCCGCACAATTCCTCAAAATCTGCAAAATCCCGCACAATTTGTTGAAAATTTTCATTAAAACAGACATTCCTCTTGATCTTTGGGAAAAATTTGATGGATATTTTTACGCTATTTACCTTTGAAAACACGTCCAGAAATCCCTTGTTTTGTTCGAACGGCTCGAGCAGATGTAAAAAACGACAAGGAGTTCCATTCATAGCTTGCGCAAGCCTGGGCTCTAGTTTGTAAAAAATGCCAAGGCGTTCCATTCGCTTCAATGATCGTTTCGCTCTCGAGCTGAGTGTAAATTTGAGGTTTGTTTTTTGGCTCGATTTTGCGAGTTTGAAAGAAAGAAATCAAAATAATACCTTCTCTGATATCTTTTCCTTCAAATTAAAGTGATCTGGACATTTTGGGGTCAATTTTCTGGGAGAAATGTGTACCGAAACCTTAAAATATTGTGCAATCCCACACAATTTTCCGCACAATCGATGTTTTTCCCCGCACAATTTACGTCCAAAATCCCGCACAATTTTACTTTTTTTCCCGCAACGTGTCAGATGCCCTGTTATTAGACATTTGCCTTTCGAAACATGAAGAGAAATCTCTGGGCAAATTACTTTCACACACCCTACGAGGCCCGTTTTCACCCTATAATTACGCTAATATTTTCGTTGGGTAACGCAAGTATCAGAGTCAACTCGTGACATAAATTTGTCAATAATATATCGGAAAATGTGAACAGATCTCAGCTGAATTATGTGAAATTGTTCATTTGCTATATTTACTTTTAGTTCAATCGGAAGGACGAATATGTCGAAAATAATCCAAAAAAATCAATGTTATTTTTGAACAGCTTTTGTGTTGCGTGACATGCCCGACAGCGGATGGAAACTTTTCTGTTCACAAGAATTTGGAAAGATGCATGTATGTATCTTAAAAAGATGATAAAATGTCTGATTGTTCCTTTCTCATATTATATTATTTTCCACATTGGGAAACAATATTAGACGTCTTGAGAAAAAACTTAAAAATTTGCATATACAGCGTGCGTAACAAGCCGCTGAGTGGAAACAATAACATATACTTGGTGGGAGAGGGCTGTTATGTTTGGGGGGAGGGTCACGACTTTTTAAGAAACCATAATTCATCACAGCCCAATTCTCTGTAGTGGGTAGTACATAGTATAATTACATCGGTATCAGGAGACTGGATGATGACTCTATTTACAACTTGTGAAGCATGCTTGGCATGTAGCAACAATCTCGTGTCAGCTTCCTCGTGATTAGATTTCAATTCTCTCACAGTTTCCCAGTGACCTTTCGTGATGGAAACTGCACTCAGGCCATCCTTGCAACCCCCTCCGACCATAAGCTTCTTGTTGTCTGGTAGCTTCTCTTGGCCTAATATGCAGAATGCATCTGTTAAAAATTGGCATATGTTGGTCTTGTTCTTTGGATTCGAAATGTGCTGACATAGTTTCTGGAGGTGGGGTGGGGAGTCTCGGAAGGACAGTCGCATTTCGCTCCAAAATGGAAAATAGGATGCTCTTGTTTGTCTTTCTGAGACTGCCATCTGGATGTGCAAGAGAAAATGGTACAGGGGACAGTTCATAACTCAAAACTTCCTCAAGATCGATCTGTCTCACATTGGCCGCAATGAGAAGATGACCAAACAAGTCTCTGTCTGTGCCGACTGTAACAAATTTCTCTTCTGATGCTTTGACCTGCATCTTCTTTGTCGTGGTGTCGAATGTCTTTATCTTAAGATTTTTGGTACAGGGTCCCAGAAACTGACTGTGTTGGTATTAAGACGATTATGAACAAAGGTATTCATTTGTTGCCGTCCTTTCTCTGTACTGTTAATCAAACTATCCGCAACTTCACAAGGTAAAACTACACCTGTAGCTAGATTAAGAAGGAGGTCTGTGTCTTGTGCAAAAGGGTCTGTCATCAGGCCAGATGTGAAACATGTAACAAGTTTCTGTACGTCTTCTTCATCACGTATTAACCTCTTTGGTGCTGCTTCTTTATGTGTTCCTAATCTATCACTGTCCTGGATTTTGTACATTTCCTTGATTGCTGTTGAAACAGATGCACGCTCATGACTTGTTAGGAACCACCTTTCAAGTGCAGTTGGACTCTGTGTGATGCCAATGATTCCGCCTTTGGACTTGGAATCCGAGTTGATGGACTGCTCAAGGGCCATGTCTGAGAAGGCGAACATCTTTGATTTGGCTCGAGACTCCCTCTTGAATTCCTCAAACGTGGATGTAGCTGTTGCATGTCCAATTCTAATTCTTCAACACTTTCTTCAACACTGGACTGCAACTCTGCAAGCTTTTATCTTTCTCAACAGGCTCTCATTAACATTTGTTTCTTCTGCTTGGTTGATGCTAAGCCAATGTGAAAATTATTTCCACAGTAGACGGAAGAATGCTTCCATGGCCAACTTGTGTGCTCGGACACCTCTATTGTATGATTTGCCTTTCATCAAAGCACTTGTCGATCCAACACCATACACACCTGACTCTATGAGTAGGTCATCGAGTCCTGAATTTGAGTATTTCTTGCCTAATAACAACAAGAAGTTCAGGGCAATATGGAATCCTCCCATTCGTATAACTACATTAGAGAATTCATCTGGTGATCTCCACTGTATTTGCTTGGCCTTCATATAAATGGCAAGGTCGAATGTTATAACTGTATCCACTTGACCTATGCTATCACTGACTTTCTGAGCATGTTTCAATACTGTGTAAATGGTACTGAATTCAGCAGACGAACCATGGATAAATGGGCAATACCCTATTGTCGTTGACCGTGGAATATTTGGGAAGAGGATGGGATTGAAGCCACTCCAGCTGGGTACAGACTGATTCTGTTGGATATCTCTCAGCGTCAGATCTCTTAAACGTGAGGGGTTCATCCGCAGCAACGCCCAAAGCACATCGATGTTGCTCGCTCTTACTAAGTTGTTTGTTATGCCATGATACCATAGATCGTCAATGTCACCAAGAAATGTAAGCGCTGGTCGTCTTCCATAGGCAGAAAATTCTTGAATTGGGTAGACGTTCCCGAAGTCGAGCAGGGTTCTTCTTCTTTGCGCATGATCTCCAACAACAGTTGGTTTAGGTGCTGGTCCAAAAATCTTCCGTTGATAAATTACCATAGTAGTCACGTGAGTTGTGTTCTTACCGTCAAGAGTTTCCTCATTAAAGTCGTTGTTGTCTGCAGCTAGCTGTACAAAGGAACCTGGTGATATGTTAGAGGGCAAAACAGTTCCATATTCTTCCGATTTGGCAAGGACTTCCATTGCTAGGCTTGTATTAACACCTTTCATTTCATCATAGGAAGCGCAATGACCCATGCGATTAAGCAGCGTAACAAGTTGTTTTGATGCTGTCTGATGATGCACTACCATTGAAATACCAATGTGTTTTGGCACTTTTACTCGGGCATTGGATGCACAGTGAATGATGTCTTGCGCAATGCTCAAAACTCGTCTTTCATCTGCCATGTTTTTGCAAGGGTCTGAAGAGTTTGTATCATCTCTATTGCCATCACAGCTTATGATCCAGCGTAATAACCAGTACAGACTTTGAGGAACAATACTTCTAACAGACTCTTGGTTGATATCATTTACATCTAGGGGTCTGATGGAGATACCAACACATTTCTTTATTTCAGCCTTTGTTGGCAGCTTTGAAAATCTGATCTGTGTGCTCTTCATCACCTAATGACTCTCCGTCTTCTTTGCTCTGCTGCCTTGAAGGATGTAAGTCCACGGCTGCGTTGATGACGTTTTGTACAGATATCTGACTTGAATAAACTACTTCAGACTTTCTTTTGTCAAATGGCTGATGGAAAACGATTCTAGACGGAAAATGATTTTGTAATCTTTGCTTTAGTCGTTGTTTTGTGTAGCTCTCTGCATTTACACCTTTTTTTAAATATATTATTATTATAATTATTATTTTTATTATTTTTATTATTTATTTTTACACCTTTCTTTTGCAAGACACTGGTACATTGACAGTAGGGATGTCATATCATAGGCTTTGCCATTATCTATGCCTTTTTGAATATTTTCAACCATTTCTCTAAAAGCTTGGGCATACAGCGATTCTTCGTCTTTTTCTTTGAAGCACTTGTGTTTTAGGTTAGACTTGCTTATGTAAAAGGCAAAGCAGTTCTTGTGGTATTTGGCTTCAGATGCAACAAGATCGTTATTAACACCACGTAATATATGTACCATTCTTTCATCACCTATAAGCCTCCGCAGCTCCCATGATCGTCTCACATGCCTCAAAGGTACTGACATTTTGCATCTCCTTGACTTTTTTATGAGTTTTATTGTTACAAAACAAACACTTTGACCAATCCATCGGGCTCACTACAGATCAGGAAAAAAAATGGGGGCCACCTTGTTCGTTTCGGGGATATTTTGCCGTAAATATCGGAAAATTGGCCGCCATTTTGAATATCGAGGGGAGACTGGGTACTAATGAGAGTTCGTTTCTTTAAAAATCGCTGCTTTTTGCGCTTTTCAAAAGCAAAAAGCCGTTGAGTATCGAAAACATGTTAAGAAAGCTATTTTAGATATCAAATAAAGAAAAAATGGATCATATTTCGGAAAAAAATGTTTTTGGTCATTTTGACCGCGAACGTCCTTAGGTGGGTCGGTACTATCTTTTGATGCTCGTTGCTAGGGAAAATGAAATTGCCATAAGTCAATTAATATTTGGTTTACAGCCGTGAAATTTGGAACATAGTCATTCAGTGTAAGTGGGAATGTAATGATGACGTCACTGGGCCATGCCCATTGTCACGTGACCCAAAGCAGAAAAACACGTTTTTCAAGGGCGTTTCGATTTTTTTTCAAAAATTATTGTTATCAGTATGTTTTTAAGAACGTTTCCAAAACATTCACGCATGCGTTTTTTGAATTTCGGAAAAATAAGAAAATGACGCTAAAATTCGTGTTTACAAAACCACGTATTTGCTTGTAACTTTCTTAGTTTTTAAAATATAACAAATCCCATGCGCTAAGTTTTAGATAATTCACGTTTATTTATTAAAATATCGAAAAACCACATATAAACTTTTTTTCCGACGAGAAAAACTTGATTTTGCAGACCGGAAGTAATTTGTTGAAATGCAAGCAGCCAGGTCACTTAGCTCCTCCGCCATCTTTAAAATTACCCAGAATGCATTGTAACAAGCAGACTGAAACTCGACAAAAGTGGCAAGTGGCAAGTCGCTGTACATGTCTTTATATCTTGCAAAAGCGGCTCAAATATTCCTTGAATTGCGTAGTTTAAGCTGCTTCTGCCCAGACACTGAAGTACTGGAGACTCCTGAATTGATGTCGAACATGTTTCTCCAACGCAAAACTTTGGAAATGATGGTTAAGTACACCAGGCGTGGGCAATCGATAAAATCGATAATCGATAATAATCGATAACATCGATGAAAATTAGCTAAAATTATCGGTAATCGATAAAAATCGATAAAAGTATTTGTTGTGAGTAATCGATAATTATCGATTCTCCATTTGACAATATCGATTTTATCGATAATTTAATCGATAATTATCGATTTTATCGATAAGATATTTACTTGATATATTGTACGCCTGTTGAAGACTGTTGAATATTTAGATAAGTATAGTAGCATATAAGGAGAAGCCGGACTGAGAAGATGGTGTCACTGAAGAAGTCCGCACAAGCCTACCCGGCGCAACATTGTAATTGAATGAAGTTGTTAAACAAATGTGTGCTGTTGTGAATTGCTTTTCAGTTACAATAATTGCTCAATAACGATAACTCAGAAAATTTGTGCAACTTGTGTATCGGAAATGGAATTTGATTAGGAAGTTTTGTGGAACCGAAAACCGGATCAGTCGATTTCACGTAACGCGTCCCGGGAACGCGTCGCGGTAAGTTTGTGTTTAAAATTAGTTTGACTCTGTCTTGGGTTTTTCGATTAGTGAAAGTCACATCCTTCTGGTTCTAGTTAATGATAAACATAGATAAGTTAAAAGAAACTTAATTTTAAAAATCGATAAAATCGATAAAGTTAATTTCGAGAAAAGTTGTGAGTATCGATTTTTATCGATTGATCGATACAATCGATAACGTTTAACTTAATTTTATCGATTAAGAGGAGATTTTTTACGAACGCGCGTATTGAGCGCCAAAAACCAATAGCATGGAGAATACGTTTTGTACAAGGCTAAAACTGCTGTAGCAAAGAGTTCAAGTTATTTGTGATGGTTTTTGACCGGTAAAAGTGAAATTAGAGTGTTAATCCAAAGTGAAAATTTGATTTGAAAACTGCCCACGTGGGCTAGATCTGTATATTTGCTAGTATTGCTGATGTTTTCCCCTGAATTAGCTCAAATTTGAAACAAAAAGCAGGAAAATGGCTTTGTACAACGCTAAAACAGCTTTAAACAGACAATTTACTTTGTTTTTAATAGTTTGTGCTTAGTTAAAATAAAATTAGAGTGTTAATCCAAAGCGAAAATCGAAAGTCAAACTGTTCAAAAGCGCTCGTTTTCGGCGCTTTTCGCGGATATTACGCGATGTTCAAATAAATATCCTCTTAATATCGATTTATCGATCGGTTTTCCGATATCGATTTTTATCGATTGCCCACGCCGGGAGTACAGGTACACAGGATTTCGCCGGTTTGTGTTTTGACATTCACTTCAGTCACACTGGGAAGTCTCGGCTAGTGAGTAGTGTATGTCCAACGATTATTCGCTTATTCTTTTGCTCTTTGTTTTCTATCTTTAGCGAGTCAACTTCCTCTTTTTTTTCAGTGAAAATTTGTTGTTGTGTTGAACTTGAGTCTAAAATATTGAAAATCTCGGCGAGTTTTCAGTTCTGAAAAACAATGTCACTTCTAATAAAAGTATACTTAGTGAATATAATTAATAAAACCTGCTACAAAATTATTATATCGTGTATTTTCCTGAATGAAACAAAAGTAAAACAAAACAAAACAATGTTTGCGTAAGTCAATTCGGAAAGAAAATATCACTTCCGGTCTCGCGACATAGCAACCGTGTTACCTGGCAACGAGATAGTACCGACCCCCCTTAAGCTGTATTTGTACAAGTTTACTATTTTCCCACACTATGTGAATATAATGGCTATGTGAAATTACACATAGCTGCTTGATTAAGCTTTCAATAAACTATTACAAATATAGTGAAAGCAATGACAAATTATGTGTATAGACCGCGAAGGTGAGGGCCATAAACCGCCGCAGCAAAGCACAGCAGTGGCACGCCCCACACCAAGCACAAATTTCAGTCTGACAAATAATTATAACTATAATTATTATTAAATACTATTGCACCTGCAGATTAATGGTAAAAATAAGGATGACTCTAGGTTATGCTGCCCCTGCAAGCAATAACACCCTTACATTGTGTACCTTTATGAAACTGATTGTAAAGAAGATATCATGATATATTTTTTAAAAGCATCAGATTTCCATCGACCCATATACTTAAGTTTGGTGTCAGAAATTCCTTGTTCAGCCACAGGCAGCCCAACCATTGCTTTTGAGGCTATTTAAGTAATGGTTCGCGTAAAAACTGGAGCAAGAACAATAGGAACGAAGTCGAGAGCAAACAAACCTCTGTAATCCAATTTATACTAATTTAATTCCGTTCGAGGCCATTCATTGGAAGAAACCTCTGAGTGCGTGAAATTTGAAATTGTGAAGCCATTCTTTATACGCTACATGTCGATTTCGTTCCCCCAAATTCGGCTCCATCGTTGTTCTACTAAATACATGCCGAAGTATGAAGCGATTCGTATGTGGAGAAACAGCTGAATTTGTCAAACAATGCCAAAATATGCCTGCAGCATGTCAATTTTGACAGTAAACAGCGGGGCGTGCGGGTTCACTAAACATTAGGGACCTTAAGCATCAGAAAATTCTACGACGCGAACGTGAGGACGACGGCGCGCGCACTGACGAATAATGTTCAAAACGATCGTTGACGTCCGTGACGGCAATCTACGACGTGAAAACAGGTAAAATGCCGTCGTAGATTGCCGTCATGGACATCAACGGTCATTTTTAACATTATTCGTCAGTGCGCGCGCCGTCGTCCTTACGTTCGTGTCGTAGAATTTTCTGATACTTAAGGTCCCTAATAGAGAGTTTTAGATTAAAGTTTTTTCTTTATGACCGGAAACCGCAAACCGCGGTTAGAAGTTAGCAGTTAGCAGTTTGACGTTGAAACTGTGCGGAGACCTTTTAGATTAGTGTTCACGCTTTCACCGCAAAGTAGGGAATTATGGGACAATATCAACATGGCAGCTGCCAGGAGGTATGTGTTCCGGGGGGGGGGGGGGGGGGGGGGGGGGTACTCCCTTTGTCCAAGTGGTAGGGGTGATCGGCGGTCCTTTTAGGGTTCAAAATATTTCCTGTGTGTACCTTTTAGGGTTCCGACACAAAAGTCATTACGTAACACGAGTCCGTACCTTTTAGGGTCAATTGAACAGAAGAAAGATAGTCCAGTCACTGATTAACGATATCAGCACAATCACTTTTTCCGGCGCCATATATGGCCGTACCTTTTAGGGGTCGAAATGAACATGGCTTCAACAGCCCTTGTAATTTATGCGTACCTTTTAGGGTCGTTTTCAAAACCGACCGCCGATCACCCCTACCACTTGGACAAAGGGAGTACCCCCCCGGGTATGTGTTACTTCAGTGTTTTGTTGTACTATTGCTCGCTTTTACAAATTAAATGAAACTGAATCTTAGACATGAGAAAAAACGGTAATTCATGACTCGAAAGCTCACATGGTTGTTGTCCAATTTATTGTTTATATATAGACGTAATTTCAACGATATCGTGGAATTATTGACATATGATTATTAGTCGGGCTTCCACTCTAAAAATGCAGAGCGTTTCGTGATGGAAACTGCACTCAGGCCATCCTTGCAACCCCCTCCGACCATAAGCTTCTTGTTGTCTGGTAGCTTCTCTTGGCCTAATATGCAGAATGCATCTGTTAAAAATTGGCATATGTTGGTCTTGTTCTTTGGATTCGAAATGTGCTGACATAGTTTCTGGAGGTGGGGTGGGGAGTCTCGGAAGGACAGTCGCATTTCGCTCCAAAATGGAAAATAGGATGCTCTTGTTTGTCTTTCTGAGACTGCCATCTGGATGTGCAAGAGAAAATGGTCCTGTCCCTAGACTTGTTTCATACATAGACGGGGAGCTGAGTCCGGAAATGGGAGTTTCGGTCAACCCACACCACAGTAAAGGTTTGACACCAGATTATGGAAGAATAGAACCTCCTGAACAATGTCAGGTAGTTAGTCGAGTTGAAAAGTGGTATCAGTTTCGAGTTAAGGCGACTTTTTGTTGCGTGATTGGCAGTTTAGCATGGAAACGAGGCTCTTCAAGTAGTCACCTGTATTGAAGGCTAATTCTTTATTATCATAGCCGTAAATGTCTTCCAATACAACTTTTCTTCACAATGTTTTGTAGTCCTTCTGCTTGAGAGTAAAGCTGTTAGGTTCCTTTGTCGATCGTGTATTTTTTGCTGAAACTATATAAATACATGAAATTCCATACACAGGACGTGACAAGATAAACGATCGCTTCTACAACGATAATACTGATTGCATAAACAAAATCTAACCGTATTTTACTAGCATTTAGAATATAGTCATACTCACTCGACCAATCAGCGCCCAGCATTTGTGCGCTCTATATCTCATAAAGGAGCTTTATCAATGGATTCATTAGTATTCTCTATATAGAGAATACTAATAAAGCTTTATTTTCTTTTGTTTCAAAGCCTTATTAGTATTCTCTATATAGGGAATACTAATGACTAACTTAGAAAATACTAGAGCGCAACTCTTCAGACCCTTGCAAAAACATGGCAGATGAAAGACGAGTTTTGAGCATTGCGCAAGACATCATTCACTGTGCATCCAATGCCCGAGTAAAAGTGCCAAAACACATTGGTATTTCAATGGTAGTGCATCATCAGACAGCATCAAAACAACTTGTTACGCTGCTTAATCGCATGGGTCATTGCGCTTCCTATGATGAAATGAAAGGTGTTAATACAAGCCTAGCAATGGAAGTCCGTATTTCACTTACCTCTAGAAGCTGTTCCCGACGTAAAAACGTGATCCGCAGTCTTCCACCTGACCTCAGGACCTAGGTCACGTGATATTTTGAGGTTTCCGGTTTCCGGTCATACAGAAAAAACTTCAATCTAAAACTCTCTAATAGCTACAGTGAAAAACGTGACCTCTGCCGTGAACTGATACGTTGAAAGCGCGAATTTTGAATTCAAAACTAAACAAAATAAACCATAAAATGACTTTCTGGAAGATATTTATTCACCAACGTCTAGAAAATGTATCAAAGGTTTGATGTTGTGATTTTTTTGCGAAAATGAAATGGGGGAACAGAACGAAATCGTACATATTATGTGCACTGATGAAGACCAATGCGTAACTTGACGGCGGAAGCCCTTAGGAGATCTTCACCATCCAATAATTGCAATACAAGAAACCATATAGACGGAGGAAAAATCATGGTGAATGACTAGTTGAACACTTCCCTGACTGACTGACTCGAGCTCAACACTGAATAAAGGTCGAACCGCACCCAAATGATTTGACATTACTCTGGTAAAACAACTCTTTCCGAAAAGTTGTGTTTAGTGATTTGCTGAATATGAGAGTAATTATTTTGACATGTGCTGAGTAGTTTGGGTGGAAATTAGGTAGAGAGTTTAGGTTTCTGTTTTCGCAACACCAAGCTGCTAGAGTCCTATTACATGTGAAAATTTGTCATTTCCTGGAGCTGAATCACCCAGTATAAAATTATGCAAATCTAGTTCTTACTGCACTGCGGCTTACGTGTCTGAGAGCAGCACAGTCAACTGAATATCGCTTCACCAAACTGACGTCGACGGAACACTGATGGATTCTACCAAAAGGTAAAGTAGACTACGTACGCTAATATAACATACCCTATACACCAGATACAGTACGATCATTCATAAACAAATCGATGTTTATTGTATGCGTAATGATATAACACTTAGAGCATCTTCAATGAATGAAAGGTTCTTTCTTTTGTAAAACTGTGCAATATGAAAAAGTTATTTTATACCGTATTTATTTCAATGTAGAAACAAAAGATCTAATGACGAATGTCACAATGAAGTGGGGAGTTCTTCAAAGATCCCACGTGGGCTATCAGTGAGTAGAAACTTTTGTGTGATTGCGGACTTGAACGATTTGATTCAGTTTTATGGTTTGTGCGAGAATAGTGATGTACTCCTTTGTATATATATTACAAGCTCTCTGTTTCATTTCGTTATGCCGATATTACATGGTATTTCATGTTCCCCATGCATCATAAACTAAAACACTCGCCTGTCAGAGAATAGACTGGCGCATCAACTCAACTGCGAGTGTCCGCCGTGCGCTGTCCTCTTATGTTATCAGTCCAAGCTTTCTGCGTGTGCTCGGCACTCGAACCGTACTCCTGAAGTCCTCCGTTTACCAAACTGAATCGTATAAGTTTTTACCAGCATGTTAAGTTTTTGAGTTTGCTTTGTACGTTTTTTAATACTAAATAACTTTTCTCCACTATATTTAGATCGCAAACGTAAAGTCCCTATATGGAAAACTTACCACTTCAAGCAAAAAACGCTCGGCGTTCATCGACTGGCAATCTGTCGGCGTTCATCGACTGGCAATCTGGAAACAGTTTTTCTGACATTGCCTCCAAGTTGGGCGTGGCCGAGGCTACTGCTGAAGTATATTGTATAGACATGATTGCACAAGGTATAAAGAGTGGAGACGTAAAGACATATGAGCGGCTACTTTCAGACCTCAAAGTAACCACCCAAGTTTTTGAAGACGTGGCAGCACAACTAACCAACCCAGGAATAAAGCTACGAGAAATTAAGGATAGACTAGACCTACGTTACAATCAAATCAGAGCAGTTATGGCGGTCTTGATCCACGGCTATTATCACGAATAGAAAAACACGTTTGATCATGTCACGATAACATATATTTTTTTTTCCAAAACCAAAACTCTCAGATCGATTATAAATACTTGTTCCTGTTATAATGGTGATTATTATCAAAGCACCTGCCTCGTAATGGCGCCAAATAACAATGATTGATTTCATTGGTACAAACAATAAAAGCGTAAAACAGTACTAAATAGTGATGGAACAAAAGAAAACAAAGGATATTTTGAACACTAATTAGTACTATTTAGATTTAGTACTATATTTCACTCTTTTATGTTTGTACTCTAATAATACATGTACATGTCATGTATTTTCTTTTTCATTTCCCCTCCCACAGCCCCTATGTTTGTAGGGATAGGTGACATATAGAGAAGGAAATATTTTCTTAAGCATATTTTAAATTACTTCATTTTCAACTCAAGCTATACATGCATTTTATGGTCATTTCGCCTTGCTGAATGTTATTGTTAACTCACCCCCATCACCAATCCATCATTGTAAGTGGTTGCACGTAATTACTTTGTGTCATGATATATTGTATTTTCATAAAACAGGTGAAACGTTGACAGTCATATAGCAGCATTACTAGTAGAGTAGCATCAGTAAAGACAAATGCCTCATCAGTTTTGTGAAATTAGTCTAAACAGTAAAAAATGCAATTCTAATGGATGTGTATAATTTGTGTACAGTCTTGTACACATTGTCTCTTCATTATATTATTGTGTCCATCAATAAGACAGTACCTGTGACTATTATTTACAAACTTTGTAACTGTGATGATAAATTGGAACAATAAATATAATTAATAAATATGATTTCAAAATATAGTAGATGGTTTCATGAACCAGAGATATCTACATAACACTCTTGTTTACAAAACATAATAAATCTATTGCACAAAACAATAGACAACTGGTATGAACAATAAAATAGAAAATATTTTATGAGTATAATACAAAAGTGCTATATGGTTTCCCCGAAACGCTACAATGATGGCACCCGTGAAACACAATCTAATAGTTAGTGACTAATAGTCAAATCAAAAGAAAAGAAAACAATGGAATTAGTGTCTAGTAATATCTGTTTCACGGGTTAAGTGCCATCACTCTAAGTGCCATCACTCTATTGCTGGTAGCAATTAATTTTTCTATAGAGTGATTATTCCAATAAACCTGGGCAATACACACTTTAGACACACACTCTTTTGTTTTCTTTCGTTTCTTTGCATCTAATAAACACTGACAGCTAATAAATAAATATGACCTAGTACTGTATAATATACTAAAACTAATGAAGTTTCCTCTTATAATATCTGGAAATAGCTTTTTTGCATTCAAAATTTCTGAAGCACATACATGTACATAATAAATTTTCGTAAGTGATGCAATCCCTAATCCTAAATCACCAATATGGATTTCTTAATAAAATTGTTGGACAAGGACTTCAATTGTTTTGAACAGGGAAACTCTGTTGTAAATAGTGCCAGTTATAACTTGTATTTAAGAAATAAGAAACGTTTTCCATGTTTGCACAGGCTTATGCAAACCGAGGGGATATCCAATCAAATTTCACGAAAGAAATCAAGTTTAGACAAAGCGACTCATAATTTGATAGAAAACTACAGAAATATGTATTTTCTGGACTTCTTATGTGAACTCTGTACACTTAAAAAGGAAGCAAAGTGAGAAAAGCCGATTTACTGACAATGAATCGCCAAAACAATCTGAAGTAGTTGTGAATTTGATGAATGGAGAAGTAGCCGAAGTCAAGTAGCCGAAATGCAGTCTTTGTCGTATTTTCTATGATTTCCTCGCTTTGTTCGACTAGAATAAGTCAAAGATGGACGTTCCTGAGACACCAGAAGTTTTTGTTTTCTCTTAAACACTTTTCTTGCTGGAGAAAGAGGTAAAACTTTGCTGTACAGTTGGACATTTTTCACACATGGCTGTAAGGCCGTACTTATTGCAAGCTTAAATTTGTTGTTTGTAGCTACAAGAAACGCTTCGTTTAGTATGGAAATGGTATCGTTTATTAGCTCTACATTTCAACAAACGACTGAGTATGTGTTTGAGAATCCTGAGCAGTTAAGATATTTATTTTTTCTTCGATATTGTACACAAATTTCAACCATTTGTCGTCGCTTCTTGAAGTCATTGAAGCGTAAGCGTATTGAAATTTTTGTTATTGACAAAACTTGAAGTTTCTCAGTTTGAAAACAGCAGCAACAACATAACTGGACAACACTTAAACTAGAGATAACAAGAAAGAAATATGATTCCATGGTCGTTGTTAAAAATATATTTAGTAAATAAAATGATTTTTGACAACAAACAAATGTCGTTCAAATTCACTGAATCGCTCTTTGACATGTCTTGGCCGAAAACCGTGTTTGCATAGCTTCATGAAACACGGCTAATCAGCCAATCAGAGCGCGCGTTATATAAAAGTTATTTTGAAGTGCAATGAAGAATTAATTACAGCTAATTCAAAAAAAAATGTCCTAGGTTTTGTTGCATATTACATTCCCAGACCGAAGTGCATTTATGGACTGATCAATACATATGTTCGTTTGTATTGCGTTGCCGAAACTGAGATCATGGTTGACTGTCAGGGCTTCCTTGATATTTGTTTGTGGGTTTTGGAACCCCAAAATAGAAGAAAACACATAATTTGTAGCGACCATAATGCACTTCGGTTCTGGGAATGCAATTTGGAACATGCAACAAAACCTAGGGCAACGTTATTTGAATTAGCTGTATACAAGTAGTTGAATTCTTATTTACAATAATATTGTGCCTCGTCAGCATAACAAATTTCAATCTACAAGAAAACAAATATTGTAGGATAAATTACCCTTTCAAACTGTAAAATGGTACAAAGAATGTATCTGAATTGGCGTGTGGCAAGTAAAGAGAAAAGTACTGAAAATATAATTTATCCACCAATAATCAAAAAAATATATACGTATTTCAAGAATATTATTTCTTCATTTTTACAATCTAATATTACACAACAGATACAGGATAAGGGTGTAATAGTGGCTATTACACTAATATATATTGAAGTGAAATCCCTCTTAGTAATGTCCTGACTTTTAACTGTTGAATCAATCATAGAATACGTTGGTGATGCTACAAGTACTTGGGTTCTGTCCCCAGTTAGACAGCAGCATCCCTTTGAACCAAGATATGAACTCAGTGGCATCAACTGCATGACACACACAATTGCTCCTGAACTGCCATGTAAATGGGAGTCAAACATTAAAAGTTCCCCATTGCTATGAGCATAGCCCTTCCTCCAGTGATTATGACATAATAAAGCTTCTGCTTGTTCCCCATTATGTTTCCCAAGTGCATTCCAAGGTCATCAAAAGTGTTAACACCAAAAAAATCAAATGTTTGTCCCAAACGGGTCACACCGCATTCCTCACCAGCCATATCAAATGCCTCTTCAACATCAACATTTGTTGCATTAAAATCAAACAACTCATCATGGATGGCATTACCTCTTGTCATACTTGTAAACAATGTCTCTGACCATGATTGGGAATAGCTTGTATTTTGGGGAAACTTAAGTTTTTCGTAAACACTTCGTGCCCACATGCTAAGGCTATGAATACGCAAGCATTCACTCTTCTCACGCGTACTGATTTTTAAAATCAGCAAACTGGTTTCTTTCTGGTGCAAACAGCCTATATGATCTGAAAGAGTTTGTCTGAAAGAAGAACATTCTGGAAAGTTTCGATGGTATAGGATAAAATCTCAAAAAGTTATCGGGGATGACATTTTTAGACTTTAGTATGGGATTTTGCCGTCATGCGTTGCAAGCCTCGTTTTGATGTTTTTTCAGAATTTAAATCGTTTATAACTTCGCAGAGATATATAATTTCGTCATGAAATTAGTTATATAAGTATAATGTAGAAGTTTCATGACGAAATTATATATCTCTGCGAAGTTATGAACGACTTAAATTTTGAAAAAACCTCAAAACGAGGCTTGCAACGCATGACGGCAAAATCCCATACTAAAGTCTATAAATGTCATCCCCGATAACTTTTTGAGATTTTATCCTATACCATCGAAACTTTCCAGAAATGTTCTTTCAGACAAACTCTTTCAAATCATATAGGCTGTTTGCACCAGAAAGAAAGCAGTTTGCTGATCTTAAAAATCAGTATGTGTGAGAAGAGTGAATTGCTGCCACGTCTGCCATTTATTGTGGACTGACTGAAGTCAGAAGAGTAAACCCAGTACTCTACACCACTTGATGACTGTGAGTACTGTGGTAAACTGGTGACAGGAGTCACCTGACTGGTGGTTGCAGGGGCTGCAGGACTTGGCTACTGGCTTGGTACAGAAGCAACAGGAGTCGACTGATGTCTGGATGAGGCAACAGGAGTCGCCTGACAGTTGGTTGCAGTGGGTGCAGGACTTGGCTGCTGGCTTGGTACAGAGGCAACAGGAGTCGACTGATGTCTGGATGAGGCAACAGGTGCCACCTGACAGTTGGTTGCAGGGGCTGCAGGACTTGGCTGCTGGCTTGGTACAGAGGCAACAAGAGTCGACTGATGTCTGGATGAGCCAACAGGAGTCGCCTGAAAGGTGATTGCAGAGCCAGTCAGTGAACATAGCTGACGAGCACGCTCAACTTCAGATGCCAGGTTTTGAATCTCTCTCTTCTTCTTCTGGTGAAGTGTGCTCCAGAACGACTTTATCTGAACTGGAGTCAATATATCTAATCCATTGTCTGCCATTGTCTTCCTGACATCTTTTGGGTCAGCTTTCATTCCTGTATTGGCTTGCCGGTTGTATAATATCATTATATCTTTTTGAGCCATAGTAAATGCCTTTCTCGGGCCAGAAGACTGCTTGAAAGCAAACCCTTTACTGTTGCGCAGGCTGCTAGAGTAGGAAGGTGGACACGTATGCAAGTTAGGTGGAAGATCTGGTTCTGGTGCATGTTGGAGGTAGTTGACTTTGTAATAAGATTCCTGGTTTTGTTGTGCAGTTGCTGACACTGGTGCTGATGCCTGATCCAAAGGTGGTGGTTCGTCTGCAACGGTTGCACCAGTAGCACGTGCAATTGGGAAGGAGCTTCCAAATAAGGAATTGACTTGTGCTTTTGTCTTTGAAGATGTCTTCCCTATCCCTGCAATTGACTGAGAAAGAACACCACCCTCAGCCGTAAATTGGAAAGAACCAAAAGTTGAAATGTCTTTGATGGTTCCAACTTTCTTTGGTGCCTTGAGGCGGTCTATGTGAAGTCTCCTGCAGGTTGTATTCTTCATTGTCTAGGAGAAAACAAGAATTATCAGTATGAGAACACACACTGTGTCAGGGTGTAATTAGAGAATTACAATCATCATCACTTAACCAGGTTTTATCAGAGCAAAAAGGAAAAATACTGAGAAAAATGTACCTGTAGGCACTTGTATAACTCACTTTATAAATATTCAACAGTGGGTAGTGTACCAAAATATTTAGCAATAATTAGTACAAGCTTTCTATGATCCGATAGTTTCAATGAGTTACAAGCGTCTTTTGATAATAATTATTATTGTATTTCTGTTGGAGACTTAAAGTGCCTATCACCCCTGTGAGATTGTTTTAAAAATCTATTCAATATAAGCTGAATAGTTGGTGGGTTTGAACAGTATTTTGTGATTTGAACCTTGCGTTTATGAGTTATAGAGGTTTGAAATCTCAATAAGCAATGTACAGAATATTTTCAGTCTTTATAAATGATTTTATAACTTTTTCCCCATTTCAAAAATAAGCTCTTCCTGAAAAAGTCTAAATAATTTATGGCCTACTGAGATTATTGGTGCATATACATGTACATGTATGTACATTGAGATTTCAATCCTCTATAACTCATAAGTTTTTCGCAAGGCTCAAATCACAAAATAGTGAACCCTCCAACTATATTCAGCTTATCTTGAATATATATATATATTTTTAAAACAATCTCACAGGGGTGATAGGCATTTTAAGTAATAAGGACAGGATAACTCAATGGCAAGGAATGCACAAAGGTGCAAATATTTCAATATTATTGTTGAAATTTCATATCTGTTTGGTCATAAAGTTTAGATGTTATATGTCTGTGTTGACTGTTTTCACAATCGTGATGAAAGACTGGACCCAAACAATTTTTTGGTTGCTTGTTCGAAATACTCCAATATATATTATAGATATTGGAATATTTCAAACAATAATCCACTGAAGTTATATGCATGGTCATAACTGATCCAACATCAAAAGCGAACAAAGACATATACATGTACATTTGTAACAAAAGGTTTCTTAACCATCCCCTCTATTATCTATGTTTTGATAAACAATAGAAATCACTATAGAAATCACTGTGGAGTCTGTAAATGCTGCTACATAATCATCCAGATTTGCTTAAAGTTAAGTTGGGTTTTCTCATCCAAACTAAAAAATAACAGTAAAACCCGAAGATAGACATCCCTGCATTTGATGTTACATTTGTGTATACACTCATTTCGATAAAGTTAGTCACCCGTAAAGGTGAGGCCAATGAGGATCCTGGGTTGGTTAACATGCATGTACCCATGGTCCTGGTCTCACCTTCGAAGCTTTTCGGGTGATTA
This sequence comes from Actinostola sp. cb2023, assembly GCA_033675265.1. Taxonomy (NCBI): domain Eukaryota; kingdom Metazoa; phylum Cnidaria; class Anthozoa; order Actiniaria; family Actinostolidae; genus Actinostola; species Actinostola sp. cb2023. The sequence continues at coordinate 10,111 of JAUJYZ010001375.1, read as the reverse complement.
ACTTTATCGAAATGAGTGTATATCACAAACGAGTGCAAGTGTTTGATCAGGGATTACAAACAACAAGAAACTAATGGAAGCATGATGAAACTGATGAGGTCATATATGTAGGCCAAGGTGTTTTTATTGTTTTGAGGTATTTGGAATACCCTGATGAAACAGGAATAACGAAAAACAAGATCTCATTCATCGCAACTGAATTACAAAAAAAACACCATTACTTAAAAGAACCTTACCTTAATAATATCAGCAAACTGCTCTCCTGTGTCAAGGTTGTTGCCAACCCGAACCCATCTGATAAGCTTGTGAGAGATGTGCGCAAAGTGAGTATCAAGTGCAGACTTCCCCTCTCCAGCTTCAAAGAAGTTGTGCTCTTTCAGAGTGATGTTAAACACGGCGCTGACTTGGGACAGGTATAGGATCACACTCGAATTATGATAATGTGGGCCATTATCTGTGATAACAGATAGAACGTTCAATTAATTCATTGATCCACTCATAGCACTGCATGAAATAATGGATTCACCATTGGTGCAAATATGATGTGAAGATGGCGAGCCATATTTGCATCAGATTCACACTATGCGCAAATATGGTACGGTTATGATATTTGATCCAGTAGCAAATATGAACCAAAATTGAATCAAATGTCTATATTCACGACATATTTTCTGCATGTTTTTTCAAGGGTATGCAAATGTAATATTCTTCACAGTTTCACACTATGGTACTAATATGATAATTGCTCGAAACCAAATGTTATGTGAATCTGATTCAAATGGTCATATTCGTGTCATATTTTCTTTACATTTTCGCGGGGGAACGTAATATGTTCTTTATATATTTCCACTTAATATTTTACACGGAGAAGCAAATTTGGTTGTATTTATATAGCTGGTCATGTTCAAGGGGGTCCGCGGATTGAGATGACTTAGTTCAGTAATTCCTAGCAAATTCAGTGAAGTCTGAATTTTAGTTTGTGTATATCTAGGTGTTTTAAAAACTCGTACTCCACATAACGCCTGGCCTATATACTGGCAGGTTCACCGGCTAAAAATTAAAGTCTCACAAACTGAAAGTCATTCTGAAAATCATCCAGTTCAAACAGTTTGAAAGCACGCAAAGGATCACGGGCCGTGCACGTTTGTCCACGGCCCAAGGTGCTTTGCGGTCAACAAAGCGTCGCGTCGTTTTGCAGAATCATGGAGAATGCCAAATAATGAAAAGAACAGAAGTCAAACTAACCTCAACAGCTTCAAATCGTTCTCAATTAATGGTTAAACGGTAAGTTGTTTTTATGCTAAGTAGAAATGAACGAAAAGCGCATTGAAAATAGTGAAGTTTACCGGTTTTAATACCCATTGTTTATAGCTGATCGGAGGTCAGATGTCAGCTGGTCTACCGAGTTTATGAAGTAACTTACTGTGTCAATCAGAGTAGAATTAGTTGAAGAAAAATAGAAATTTGAATGCCTATATATAGTTGGTAGTGCTCAGTCGATTTTTTTAGCTTAATAACTGCGTAAATAAATTATTATGAAATAAATTATTAAGCTTATATTTAAGCTACTAATAAGTTTATAAGCTTAAGGTTTTAAAAAATCGTATTTTTTTTGGAAGCATGGCCTGTTATAAAATAAACCAGTTCACTTTAGCTAAACTTAATTAATAACATATTCTTTGTTAACTTATTTTAGGTTGTCTGAAAAGTTTGAAGAATTTGAATGCAAAGATATTCACCATAGTGATTGTGTTTTCACGGATGTCATCAGAGAGGAACTTGTTTCAGAGTTTGGAAACATCAGCTACAATGAGCAAGGATCTGCAGTACTCAGTGTTTTCAAGAGGACAACGAGAAAACGAAAAGGAAAGGATCGAAAGAGCATATACTGTGGTGTGAAATTGAAAAGTGAAAATGAATCAAACCAAGAAATAAAAAACAGACTCTGTGATGTAGCAGCACTGCATAAAATGGAGGTTAAGAAAAGGAAACTAGCAGAACGTGTTGCAAATAAGTATTATAAAGAATGGAAGGCAGAACGCTGTGAAAAGGACAGAGCGCTTGGAAATCAAGTACTTAAACCTACTGCTGGCCTTCCAGATTCATTGTACATAAAGAGTGAACTTCTTAACTTGGAATCAAGTACATGTACCAATGATAATATTATTGGTTCAGGTGTCTTTGGAACAGTGAAACTCTGTAACTACAAGGGCAGCTGTGTAGCTGTTAAGTGTTTAAAGAGGTTGAGTGAGGAATCAGACTTTATTCACACAGAGGCTGAGCTAAGAAGAGCAACAATACACGAAGCAAAGATTTTACTAAATTTAAAAAGCCATGAAAGCATTGCAACACTTCTGGGTGTCAGTGTTGATAAGGAACCATTTAAAATTGTCATGCAATTTTATGCCCTTCAAAATGAATCAGTCTCATTGTATTCACTATGCAAAGGTGAACACAGAATTCCTCTAAGTACAGAACAGTGGCACAGTCTCATAAACCGCCTTGCTAAGGGAATTGATCACGTTCACAGTTGTGGATATTTACACAATGACATTAAAACTGACAATGTTGTCATTTATGAAAACAATTGTCACTTCATTCCAGTTTTAGTTGACTTTGGAAAGAGTTGTAAAAGAGAAAATGGAATTGTGAAGCACTTAAAACCAGAAGAACAAATTATTTATCAAAAGCGGTACAAGCATATTGCACCAGAGATTGTTGATGGAAGCCACAAGCAATCAATCTACAGTGATATATATTCCTTTGGCTATTTAGTGTGCCATATATTCACAACATTGTGTCAAACATCACCCAAGCTTAAGACAATAGTAAAGGAATGCTTCAAAGTAAAAACATGGGATTGCCGTGCTTCTTTTGCTAAAGTTTCCATGATTCTGGAGTCATAGTTACATGTATTAATTATTGTACATATTTTATTAGAGTGATTCCAATAAACCTGGGCATTACTAACTACACCAATACACACAGACACTCACTCTTTTGTTTTCTTTTGTTTCTTTGTATCTAATAAACACTGACAGCTACATAATTAGTAGTGCCCAGGTTTATTGGAATCACTCTACCATAAATAATCAAAATTATTAACAGTATGGCCAGTGATTCAAACATCAAACTTCACATGTGCCAAACCTAATTACATCAAACAAGAGCTCATTATATGACATTAAAATTGGTTGTCTCTGGCTAAGTTATATATTTGTTAATTAAGATACAAACGTTTCGATCCTTCCTCAGATCTTCTTCAGTGTAACGATCTTGTTGTAATGCGTATGCTATATATTATCGATCGAAACGTTTGTATCTTAATTAACAAATATATAAGCCAGAGACAACCAATTTTAATGTCATATAATGCATCCTGGCTGCAATTACAAGATTTTTAAGAGCTCATTATAGTCCATTGTTTCGATTGTATTTGGTACATGTTATAAATTTGACAATTGAACCAGGCATATCGTTGTTTCTTAGCAACCTGCATTGCTGGTGGTGTTGTTTCTAGGCCAGAACACAGGCTATTGCTAAAAAATATTGCCATTTTATATACCTTTCTTACTATTCATGTTATCTGAAATTCATTTGTTAAAAAGAAACCAGAGCTATAAGTTAGTAACTACAGTCAACTTTCTCTAGACAGACACTGTTCTAAGATGGGCACCTCCCTAATACATACACTTTTGTGTGGACCTAGGTATACTGCTTTGCTATATTAAATTAGTTGGTCCCAAGAGCTGGTTTCCAGATTAGAGAGAGTTGACTGTATAACAGTGTAACCTTTCATTTTAATGTAATAAATAAATAAATGGGTTGTGAAAAAAATTGGTTCACAAGACAAACTCAAAAGTGTAATACCAGTATAATACTCTTGACAAGTTAATAAAGCTGGGTTGTCATGAAGATTTCAATTTATTACTGTAGATGTGCCCAGTTGGGAATAGGACTCTAAATGTTAACACTGATTTGTTGCTAAGTGTCACCTCTGTATACATGTATTAATAATAAAAATAATAATAATCTAACTAACAAAGATTGTGATAATGATTTTATAATGAAAACTAAGAGTCGGGCGTCCTTCAAAACAGTCCCACAATGCCCCACAAACATCAACTCCGATGTTACTAATATACAAGTGAGAATAGAGTGTGGCCACTTAAAGTAAGTTTGACTGTATTTACAAGATTAAAACGTCAGCATTGCAATTTGCGTGGCAATGGACAGACCACCAAAACATTTTCTTTTTCAAGTATTTGAAATGCAGGCACAAATTTAGCATGAATTCTTTGCAAGGGTATAAAGTCAGCTGGTCCTTCCATTTCATAATGGTCCCTGCACCACACTTCCACTGGTGCTCCCAAAGCACGCCTACTATGATGTTCTTTAAACCATCTTACTTCTGCCAAGATGCAGGTTTCAAAATGATCATCTACTTGCACATTCTGACGTATAAAGTGCTGTACAACCCCAGGTCGAACATTAGTACCAGTGGTGTCGATCCGTCCATTCAAACCACACCATGCTGCCAAAATAAATCCAGACCTTTCTTTTCTTGTACCAGATGATCCAAACATCTCACCAGCAACACTGATACTTGAGATAAATTCACAGTGGATTGTAACAGAAGACTCATTGACATTGACCAAGAAGGCTTTGTATGACTCCTTGAGATATGGAAGAGAGTCAAAGGCAATCCTATGCTTAAACATGGGTGGTAGGCAATTGATAAAATGTGTCTGATCTAAAATTGTCCAGCACAATCCCTTTCTAACAGGACCAACTGAGAGTAGACTTTGTTCTATAACTAAACTTGATGAGTTATCACATGATTGTAACTGGAGAGTTCCTGTGTTGATTGGTGTCATTTTATTCACAATAGGTCCAAAAAAAAGTTACTGAAAGCTGTTGGCAGAGGAAGGGCCTTGACATACTGTTCTGACAGAACTTTTCTCATTATCTGAATCTCAACAGATCGCTGATTTGTGGAATATTCTCCAAGTATGCCATTATACCTCTCAAAACTAAAGAGCCAAAATGAATAGACTGGTCCATAGTCTAATATGCACTGGAGGATGTGAGTGTGCAAATGCATATTAGGAGTCACTTTGTTCTTTCCATACAATTCTTCAAACCTTGTGCAAAAGTTCAGAAGGTACATGTGTCCCAATCTTGCTTTAGTTTCAGATATGATAGGGGTACATATAATGCTGCAAGCCAAAACAAAATGACGCCACACTTCTAAATCTTTCTCAGGCAAGATATCCCAAAGTATAAACATGTATAAACACCCAAATATTACTTGATTCAAATACTTTCAGTCCTTGGATATCCCACCTTAGTCTGCTTTGCAGCCATTCTTAGGGATTTCAGACTGACACTACGAATGGCTGCAAAGGAGACTATATCCAACTCTGATAATAATAATTTAATAATAATATTAATAAACTTTATTTGAGTGTCAGAGCTATTGCAGAGCACAAGTGCTCCACTAATATTGGGGACACTAAATGATACCGGTTTAAATTAACAGAATTACATGTATATGATTAAAACATGTTACATTGCATTACAATATTTTTTCAGATTTCTCTCCCAAGAAAATTCTTTTGTGAATAATGCCATTTCACAAGGGGTGAAGAGCACCGAGAAAGGATTTCCAGCTGCACTATTGAGAAGTATGTTATATTTTGAACTTTGAAAACTGAATAACAACTTGGTACACTGTACCTGTTGATGACAGGCCTGTACATGATGTATAACTAAATAAATATTAAAAGTGTCAACAGCAGAATGTTGCATTCTTCATTATCTACATTTATTATATAGTCAAGTCAATATGTGCGCTCTGATTGGCTGTAAACTGTGCTGTATCAGAGAACGGAGCACGGTTTGATGATGCTATTTTTCGATTGTTTGGTTTGATCCAAAATTCTGAAGAAAACAAACTAAGTGCGCGCTCAATGGCGTAACTGGCGTCAGTAGTGCGTGCACTTCACTCGCTAAAATGTTATTCAAATACAGCACTCAGGAAGTGCCGAGAGCACTCAAGAAGTGTGGTTTTCGTGCTCTCGTCACTTCCTTCGTGCTGTATTACTGAACAGAGTATGGAAAAAGATGTTCTATTTGTAGGTTGAGATCTTTATTTAAATTGTATTTTTATTTTTATTTAAATTTCAGCTGCAATAAGGACCCATTTCAAGACAAAGAAAAGAAGGTGGACAATGGGCAAAAACAAAACCAACAAGACTTACTTGAAGTCTCAAAGATCAAGGAGCAGAATGAACACTGTAAGTTAAGTTCACCTACAACACTGAGTTCAATGTCTTATACACCTATTCCAAAAATCGTTGTCCCCACTGAAAGTAACAAGCTGACGACCGCAAAGGACATTGGGACTTTTTCCTTATTCATTTATTTATCCGTATACATTTTGACAACATACATTTTCAAATGGCCAAATAGTTCTAAATGATTGCTATTCAACGCTCGTAGGGATAACTTCTCAAGTACCACAGATATAAATTAATTAATTAGGAGATTCCCAAAGTCCTTTGCGGTCGTCGGCTTCTTGCTTGTTGATTTCGGCCCGGACAACGATATTTGGAATAGGTGTATTATATACATGTACATGTATGTTGTAGTTAATTTGGTCCACTGGTTTAAATTATTGTTTAGGACATTGCTTTACTTTCACAATCTACTGTACTTCCTTTTGGTTAAATCCTTTAAAACTAACCCAGACACATTTATGTTACCACCAAAAGACCCTGTACCTAATCTATAAACAAGCCTCAAACAATTTAAATTATTTAAAACAGTGGAACAAATTAAACCACAACATATTTAAGCAATATGTAACATTTGAGCATGTCTATGTACTGTGATATAAACATGATGGGAGTTGTAGCGAGGCATAGTCTGTTTCTCTTGCTTCTCGGTCGAGTGCTCCAGCTACATGTACAACTCACAAACTGTTTGTATCACAGTATATATACATACATGTATTGTAGACATATTGATCATTTCATATTACTTTTATAAAATATTTTGACTGTATTCATGTGACCGTCTCTCTGTTCTCTGTTATAAATACTCACGCAAGCTGTACGCAGTTAATCAGAGCCCACACTATATCGCATATATTTTTTAAATACAGTCAAGCATTTCCGCTGCCATTAGTATGCAATTCCGTCAAATAATCATCATGGATGTATACATTCTAATGTTATTGTTGCTGTTTTCAGAAACGGTTGCAAAGAGTCAAAGCATTAAATAACTCCACATCAATTCCTGATGAATCCAAGGAAAAGATTAATAAAGTCCTTGGTAATGCCTTTATGTCATCAGACGAATCAATGTCTGACTCATCTGATCGAGAACAAGAGGGAGATAGCTCTGGCAGTGAAACGGATGCACCACCAAGAGGCCAGAAGATATTGGTTCTAAAAATGCTTCCTTGGAGAAGTCCTGAACTCACCAATATTCTCCATAAGCTGGACAAAAGGGTGTCCCGAAAGAGAACCCAAAAGGGCCAGTCCATGCTTATGGAGAGAAGGCGAGGTCCAGCATCCTTGAGGCAGGCACCAGATGATGCCCCAGGCTGGACCTTGGCTTTGAATAATTAAAATTATTCTCAAAATGGTGTCTCATGCAACATATATTAATATATTATACATGTAGATATATACAGTAAATGTCATTAACGTTGTCCCACTAAAAAGAGATTAACACTACAATAAATGTCATGTGTCTCATCATATATTCGTTTTGTGTGCACGAAAGACGCGATTATTGTGCACGTGGAGCTGATGTAATTCAAAGTATGAAGTATATCGGCTCCACATACACAATAATTGCTCATATCGCATACGCAAAACGAATATAGAATGAGACACATGACATTTATTGCAGTGTTAATCTCTTTTTAGCTGGACAACGTTAATGACATTGACTGTATATGATATATATACCGTATATACAAATACTGAGAGAACTGTCACATGACAAATTGCTCTATTTTTTTTAATGTATAATTTTTCACAGTTTCCTTTGCATTATCATGACATGTATACATTGTACATGTGTTGATGTATTGCAGAAATGAAAATTGCTTAACACAGGACAGTTCTGATTATATATTGTCATTGACAGCCTTTATGAGAATAACTATATAATTTGCAGATAAAATTATTTATTTATTTATTCATTCATTTATAATGTTTTGGTTTATGAATGTATATTTATTTATTTATTGTGTGATGCTCAAACTGGTACTTCAGTAGTCATATTAGCCAATCAGCTGCCTTCTGCATGGCTAGACATTTGATTGTTTGAGGTCCAGATAGAGGTATAATTTGAGCATTACAGAGTATACTAGAGCGCAAGCACTAAATCTATGAAACAAAATCAAAGTTGTTACTGCGTAATAGTTTTTATTTAGCGACTATTTAGTCGCTACCATCCAACCAGAACATTCTTTTTTTAGATTTCAATAGACTTGCTGTTCATTATGACTTTACTGATCAGAAGCCTTTATTCAAGATCATGTTATGGATGGATGATAGTGGCTAAATAGTGGCTAAATAAAAAACTATTTGGCAGTAACAACTTTGATGTTATTTCATGGTTTTATTGCTTGCGCTCTAAATAACCAAACGATATTCTGTTTGGCCAGATATTTATCTTACATTGTTAATGTTCTGCTGGAATGCATTTCAGTATAAGTATTATTGGTATTTGAATAATTATTTAATACAATGAATTTTTATTATGAATTTTTATGAATTATAATTGTATAATTTTTTAACGTTATTTCAAAATTTGTATATTTATAGATGATTTTTGTGTTGCTCCCATGCAAACAATTTTAATAAAGTATTTTTAATCATGAATTTGTGTGTACTTTCTAGAACTTACTAATACAAAATACCAATGAAAAATGGATTAAATGGAGTGTAAAAATAGCAGAAACATGAAGTTTACATTAAATTATCATGAGTTGAATATGAAGAAAAAATCATATTCACAACACTTTTGCATCAGATATTTTGATGCCAAATATAAAGTTATCCTTCTTGAAAAACTGGATCAAATATGTAGTGAATTTATAAATTGCTCCATTTTCAAGCAATGGTTAATATGGAGGTAATGTGTAATTTGCTACACATTCACCCCACGTAGTGAATATTAAGAAAATGTGGTATTCACCGTATTCACCACATGTAGTAAATGTGAAGTGAATATGATATTTGCAATGTTGCAAATATGATCAAATATGAACAAATATGGTATTTGCAACATATTCACCTAACATTTATCTCGTAGTGAATCTGAATTTCCGTGCAGTGTAGTAGACAGTAGGCAAGAAGTCCCAAACCAATTAGAGCACAGAAAACACAATACAAATATCTTACTCACCTGAGAATAGGTACACACTGAAACCAGGAAATTCCTTTTCAAGCCACTTGAAACACACATCCATGGCACTTTGCGTGAACCACGCATCCTGCTTGGTATCCTCACTCCAAAGATCTAATAGCTCACACCTTTTTTCTCCCTCTAGAGTTTTTGCCACAATGTAGCAGCCATGCAGGGAGATCCCTCGCTTACCGTACCAATTCCTTTGGTTTTCCCTTGAGTGTATCCCAAGCTCAACTTTCATTTTATAGTCCACTACCATTACTAGTTCACCAGGACTAAGATCTTTCAGTATGTAACGGTAGTAGTCTGCCTGGTGCTTTGTACGTAGGAGATGACCAAGATACTTTTCATGAAGTTTAACAAAGTTTTGTAATTTCTCTGTGAAAACTTTTTGGGGGGCTGGAGTGGCAACTTGTGCAATTGCAGTCTCCAACACATCATACACAGTATAAAAATCTGTAAAATCTTGACAGGCATCTGGATGATCTTTTGCACAGCAGTCGAAGGAATAATCAATGCAAAGTTCTTGACATGATGAATGCCTCTGGGCCTGAAATACACAAAACAAAACAAAGTTAATGAATTAAAAACTTTCAACATTATTATAAAAAAGACAAATTGGAAACCACTATCTACCATCAGGAAACTGTAATTATGTAATTCAGCTTTACTGAGCAAT